>JAPMOR010097137.1:69830-106087 GCA_026543865.1 Argiope aurantia | reverse complement strand
AACTATAGCAAAAGTAATGTACTCATAAAAAATGTATTTAACTCTTTGCACTCTAAAAAGTAATTCTATGCATAATTATTCACTTAATACAAGGACTTGTTTATTGCTCCAATATATATATAATTGTTTTAAGTTGAATTGCCCCGGAAAATTAATCTACGTCTTTTTACCATTCTGTAGGTATTTTTAACAATCAAAATTGAAAAATAAGTAAATAAAGCATCATTCGAGTGCAAAGAGTTGACACCATCGGAACAAATGTGTTAATAAATCAATTAGTAAATGAAATATTGTTATAAAATAGTTAACAAAATTCATAATTTAAAAAAAAAATTTAATATTCCTTAAAATTTATTCAATTTAGAGAGAAAAGCTAGCAAATGAAAATTCTGTTACCGAAAAGTTAATTTTTTTGAGTTTTAAGAAGGCATATAAAGTATCTTTTGCAATAATGCACGCACTTGCTATGTTGAGCGTGGTCGGAAGCGCAATATCCATGTTAGAAATAACATAGGATCTTGCAGAGACGCTCATAGTCTCCACCAAAAAGCCAAGAAAGAGCGTCTCGGCACGTTCGCCGTAGTAAATATGTTACACAGTTTGAGATTGTTTTTGGTCATCCCAATCGTGAAAATCTCGATACATAATATTTATTTCTTTAATAACGCATTATAAACGATATTCTTAACTTTGGGCACTTTTTGCAAGAAATCAAATTTTGCATGTTACCAAAAAAAAGGGCAGCATTTTGACTTATAGCTAAAGTCTTTAAGTAGGTAGATTATAAATTAAGGTTGCGAAGTAATTGGAATATAAATAGTTTACGCTCGATCTCAGATGTTAATTGAAATACCGCGAGGTGGAGCGATTAATTTTGGTTAATAGATTGATTTTTGGATAAATCAGATCGACTTCAGTCGATGAGAATTAATTTTGGCAGTACATGACTTCCTTACCTTCAAATTGCAAATCACGGTTCTGAACATTTTTAATATATGATTCTTAGAAATTCAATCAGTTCACGACGATTTTTTTTAAAATTAATAGATAAAAAATTAACTTATTTTGTTTATTAGCAAGTTTTAAGGAGGATATTTCGTGCTGGAACTAACTAAATATATTATTGTTAGATTATGTGCCCAGACAGTTTGTTAACTGTTAAAAATATCTGAGATTTGATTGTCACAGATTTACTAACAAACGTTATTGAAGAAAATCTCATACACATTAACGCAGTGTTTAAGAAATAAAAAAAATACATAATTTGTACACTTTAGATGTAAATATACAGTAAAAATAAAAGTAAACAATAAAGATCTGGAATTCTATGAATTGAAAAACTTCGTCAATTCCCAAATCAAACAAATCAAAGCTAATCACAAAGGATAGAAATAAATAGCGATCCACTAATAAAAAAATGCAATATCAAATTCAAAATTGTAAGAAAACGTTGAAAGAAACTATTAGCATTTACTCCAACTGGTCTTCAGAGGAAGAATATAATGAATAAGCATAAATATAAAATAATAAAAACTGTATCTCAGACCAATCTCATTTCTTAGAGTTCAGCATAAAATAAAAACAATAAAAAAGTTGCAACCCCACAATTTTTTTTATTTAAAAAGCTAAGCGTTATTCAAATATATATTAATTAATCACTTTAAATATAAAAACACCATGTGTTACTTAAAGCCACAGTAAAATTTGAGATTAGAGCATCCAATAATGACGCCGATAAAAGGGTTAGTTTTTAAACCCCCCCTCCCTCCCATCGGTGCATACGACACTAGCATATTTTATTGTAAATGAGGATTAAATCAATGTTTTTATACATAAAATGATTAAAAAATATTCATATGTTGACGATATCAATGAGCCTAAAAAATAGGAAATAGTCATTATAGAATTTGATTATGAAGCTTTGTGAGAATATATTTTGCCTTAGACTTCGATAATTCGAACTATTGCGGAACTGGAAACTGTCTGAACCATGGTGATTTGTCAAAATCTGGAGTTCGAGGTTTCTTGAGGATGATTCTAATACTTTCTTTTTGTATGGACTCGCACAAGAAATAAAAAAAGAGCATCAATAAAGCAAAGTAGAAATAAATATTTTATAGCAAATATTCTATATCATAATTTAAAATATAAATATTCTATAGCAAAATTTTGTAACAAAAAAAATTTACGTGATTTTAATTGTACATCTTTACACAATACCTAAAAATAAAAAAAATTTCTCATATTTTTTTCATAACATTTTTTTCATACAATTATTCGAATTGCGCCAAAAAAAGATTCTATAATCAGCGGGCGTTGTCTCTCCAACAGTGACTCTCTCGTGGGAACATGCCTTTTGGATGTCTTTTCTCCGACTTATTGAAACCAGAATTGGATGCGGAATTACAATTTTAGTCTCAAAATCACATACGGAAATCCATCTAATCAAGTCATTACGTTTTTGAGCATCGCGGTTACATGCACGCGGAAATACAGACTTACAGACGGTCACTCTTATATAGATTTGGTTCTAAACCTGTGTGCGAAATTTTGCTTAGTTCTTTACGCCTTGTAGTTTTTGAGCTCACTCGCATTTGAACAAGGAAGACTTACACTGAATTTGAGAAGAATCTATGAATTTGATCGAAAGTCGATAAATCAAATTTCATCCGCATTGCTCAAAACGTTACTGAGTTATCATATTCACGGAGAAACAGATTTGATGCCAAAAATGTATTTTTCGAACTCTGGGAGGTCTAAAACATGATGATTCGTCACAATTTCGAGTGAAAGATTTTAGACAATACTTTCTTCGGTATTCTTCTTTTAGAATACTTTCTTTGATGAGAAAGTAAAACCTTACTAAATCAAATTTGGTAGCATATAACTAACTCTGTTAATTATCATTTTAATATGATGATGTTTATTAAATTGATGTTTTCTGTCCATCCCTTGATACATCATGCACAAAGCAAGATTTTAATAAAATGCTACATAGGGTAGAATAGTGGACCTAAAGTTATCACATTTGATAGATAAGCCTTCTAGAACAGTAGGCCCATTATGACAAGATTTTCGAACTTTATTTAATTAATTATTAATTGAATTTTTAATGTTTTTTTTCTCAAAAGGTTCGGAACATATTATTGCCTTTATATAAATAGGCAAAAAAAAAGTACAAAAATTTGTTTTTTACAGATAACATTTTATATCCATGTAATTTTTTCTTTAACTTTTATAAATTTAAAAAATATTTTAAGGTATTTTTTCCAACAATGCTTTTTATTGTTTTAGTTACTGCGTTTACGCATACACATTCTGTGACAATATTAAACACATATTTTCATGTTCGCATATCACTGCAATACATAATAATAATTTTTTTAAATAACATAGATATATTGGGTTGTTCGAAAAGTAATTTCGTTTTATTTTTTTGTGGAAATGAAAGACAGTTTTCGTATAATAAACAAATACTTTATTAAATTATATATTGGCCGTTCTGGTCCAACACCTTTTGCCATCTTTCTGGTAGTAGCATCATTCCACGCTCATAAAATTTTTGGTCTTTGCTGCCAAAAAACGGATCGAGGTGGTTTTTGACCTCCTCATTTGAAGTGAAGGTTTTAGCGTCTAAAAAATGTAGCGAACCAGTTCTGGCACTGGCATACTGTCAACACACCTTCTCCATACACATCGGTCCATTTCTTTCTGGCTTGAACAGCATTTTTACCCTTTCTGTAGTAAAACAGTAAGATATGTCGAAAATGCTGCTTATCGCTCTCCCTATTTAAAAGGGCACCAACCAAAAACTACTGCGTAGAATTAATTGGAATTTTTCACACACAAGCCTTGCTATATGACCTCTCAAAGCATATAAAAATTATATGGCTTAAATGCGAAGTTGGGTGCAAAAAAAAATACAATTAAATCCTCTGTCGGGGAAAAAAATGAAATTACTTTCCGAACAACCCAATATAAATCGGTTCTGAAAAATTATAGTTTAGGATCAGAGGTTTGAATAACCGAAATATCTTTACTGGCTCGCGTACGAAGTATCCTCTAGATTTTAACGAATCTTCACTTTCGGACCTCTCTGACTCCTATAAATACATTTTTGGAATTAGATCTGTTTATGAACACGTCAAATCAAAAATACTTTGTGATAGACGGATGAAATGTGGCGTATGATCTTTACACCAAATCTTTTGATTTCTGCCGGGTCCATTCAGAAGTCCGTCTGTCTGCTTGCCCAAATATAAATTAACTACAAAACAAGGAAATCTAGATATATAAAATTTCGTATACAGGTATACTACTTTAAAATGTAGATATTTATAAGATATTCTAAATATGGAACCAAATCCATCAAGAGGTTTATACACTATCTGTCTACACTTTCACAAGTATGTTAATGTGTGTTTCCAAATGCAAATGTATAAAAATCTAATATGTTATTTTGAGACTGTAATTGCAGTTCTGTGTAAAATTTTATTTCAGTCGGATGATAAAAGTGCCTAAAATACGCAATGTGTCTTCTGACACTTGCTTATTAACAGTAGTCCAGTGATTAATTGTCAAAGATCACACTCTAATAAGCTCTTCTATAACTATTGATCATCCATCGCATGCTGTTAATAATACATTACATTTATTAAAGAATAGCTCTGGAAATTTCAGCGAGATCACTCACGATAGTTTTCTTGGTAGAAAAATTCCTTAGATGAAAAAATTCAAATATATACAATTCTAATTGGTGCAACATAACAATATATAATTCTAATTAGCAGTTGTAGAACTTAAAATATGTCTGCAAGTCAAAAGTGTTTGTTCCCTATATATAGAAAGAGAATATTTTGAAAAGAAAATCGACGAACAATTTTTTTACAAAATCTTACATTAATTTCATTTTTAATTCCTTTTGCCGGACCATGAAATATTTGTTGCTCTTGTTGTGTCTTATGGCAATTAACAAGAGTTATTTGTCAGCGATTTAAGCCGAGTGAGCATCTCTTGTTTTTATAGTAGCGCCATCTAGGGCCAAAAGAACGACTTAGCTACAGATATGTCACAACCCTTTTTACGGGGCAGACTTCATTCATGCATTTCGTTCACTCATCCACAGATAGTAATTTAGGCCTGAATCAGAGAACGATCACCTCTGAACCAGTACCCTCAGTGGTATTACTCTCGATATGGAGGACTTTGGGACCACGACAGATTTATACGTTCACCAATCACCGCACACACGGAGAGTCTTCGGCCGGCGAAGTTCGAATTCGCAATTTAAGGGATACCAGTCTAACACCCTACCAAGCAGGCTATCCCGGCCTTTTTGAAATATTTATGACACTGCTCAGTTATTCGTTTAGAAACATTCTCAATATCCTCTTAGCAGCTATCGATCTCTAAATAGGGGAGCCATAGATTTAAAACCGATCTTATTGCAGACTTGTAAAGTAAATGCTTGGGTTTGATCGCTAGGGAACTGTCTCTTTCGGTAAGAGTTGATTCAGATGAATGTTAGTCGTTACGGCTTGTTAATGACTGCTTTGATGTCAGAATCAAAGGATAATTTAGAATTTAATAACAACATTAAACCTGTTGACAAAATAACCCAGGGACGGGACTGCTAAATACTTTGATATGATTTAAAAGTCTTTTAATAAAAATAAAGTATACACGTGTATTGTGATTAAATTATTATCTCTACTATTATTAATATGCGTGTTTGTGTGTCCTAATGGTCAATAAAAAAAGATCATTAGGTCTAGAACTGCAAAATTTATAGAGTAGGGATGTACACCTCGAAACGATTTTTCTTAATTAGAACTTTTATTAATTAAAAATCAAGTAAAATTTTGAGGTTTTTCTATCATAACTGCTGAATATATTACAATACAAAAAAGAATTTTACACCATCTAAATAAAAAAAAAATTAATGTCTTTAAAGATACCAACTTAACTGCTGAACCGTTTTGTTTTCAGTTTATTTAAAAATATTTAAAGTTAATTCTACAAGAACATGCTTCATTTTTATAAAGGAACTTAAATTGTTTTTCATATTTATTACAAATTTTTCATACTCTATTGTTCTTCAAATATTGATGAAAGTAGAAAAATATGGTCGATTTCTTTAAGATGGATAAATTTCTATTTAAAGCACACCACTGATATATATATTTTTTTAAATTTTGTTGAAACAATTAGGGTTTAACTTCACAAGTAAGCAATGATAAAAAAAAATTTAATTTAATTGATTTTCAAATAATTACAACAGCACTGGGGTTTTTCTTTTAGTTCAA
Organism: Argiope aurantia; assembly: GCA_026543865.1. NCBI lineage: Eukaryota > Metazoa > Arthropoda > Arachnida > Araneae > Araneidae > Argiope > Argiope aurantia. The sequence goes on along the minus strand of JAPMOR010097137.1, from coordinate 99,782 downwards.
GTGAAATCGCTTCTTTTCCAATTGAGTCATAATTTTGGGTCAAATGACCGAAAGTACATAAGATGAATGGCAAAACGAGGAAAGGCTTCTAAAATAGTTGAACCCTATGCGAAGTTGCATCAATTTTGATAGTTGAGTGTTTGAAACGTCATACTCATGTACAGGCGGACAGACAAATGTGCCTCTTTAAGACGAACTTTATCCAAAATTGCGTTGAGATTAACAAATTTAGGGATCTACTACATACAGAATTTCACTCCTCAACATCAGTCAGCATTTGAATTATGCTCTTTTTATAGAAACTCTGTAAGGTCTAAAACGTGTTAATACATTTAAATCTCAAGGTCGATTTTTTTCTTTAACGATTGCGATATTTTTTTTATTTTTTACTACTTGCATGAGAAAATAAGAAAAAAAAAACATTGATATCTTGATGCATCTTCATTCAAATTCAACCTTTATCTCCTTTTTATCGATATATTGTTCAAGAAATATTTAACAAGTGTTAGAAATCTCTAGTTATTATGGTATTTATAAAAACCTGACACTTTTTTTTATTCTAGATCATATAATGTTAACTTAATAGTTATAGAAAATGCCAGTCATATTGAGATTATTACATCAAAATATCTTATCAAAATCACAACAGAGAAACATACTGAATTTTGATGTAAAAGTTGAGAACAATAGCAGCATACAACCATCATATATCTATTACAACAGTTTAAGAGCAGATACAGTTAATCTTTACTTATGTTTGCCGGAATAAAATATTTTGGCAAACTTAATATGCGTCATTTTGATATAAAGTGTCGATATATCAAATCCGTAAACTTGATAATTTGAATACAATATTGTTACAGAAATTGCCCCATGGTTATACGATCAAGGAATTTCAACATGTTGGATAATGCAAGGCAAATGCTTTACCCCGCAAGAAAACAGGAAGCAAAAATACAGCCGAAATATTAACCGGTAAAAGTTCTGTAGAAAAATGAACAACTTATAAGTTGACAACAAATAGCTTATTAGGTAACAGCAACAGAAGAACAGCGCCACCTAGCAACATAATAATCCAAGGAGATAATTTATCAATCGAGTCTCTCCTTCTTATATAGGATTTCCGACAGGGAGTGGTGGCGTCATATAGTTTTAGATTTCAATTCCTGATGTAGAAAAGGTCATAATTCTCGTGTTTTCCAGAACTTTTTTGTCGCTAAGTTGTCAGATTGTAGCCAAATTTGTTTCCTAGGTCGGAGTTCATAGAATCATTCATTCAACATTTATTAAATAATTTATGTAAATCTTTCCTTTCAATCATAACGCTAACTTGATAGGAAAAAGATATCACAGATTTGTTTTCAATGTCCTTCCTCTTTTACACTTTTCAATGGAGCAAAGAAATATTATGCAAAGAGGAGGAAAGGTAAATTGTAGCTACTGATTTTATCTTCTGCTACCTACGGAAAAATTCTCAGAAAGCAGATAAACAAGAAGTGTTGCAAACGACGGAAAAAACATTGCAATCTTTCACATAAATGTGGGATTATACTGCAAATAAAAAAATAATCTAATGGAATTCAACTATTTCCCGGTATAATAATCATGTTCAGAGAAAATATTATTATAGCCAAAGAATTCAATCTCAGGGTTTTGATGAATATCTATCGTGCCGGCCTGTCTCAATCCGAAATAATAATTCCTGGAATCATGTTGATGTATTAGCTGTCTGCCCGTGAAAATGTAAACACGGCAAGTCAAATTTCCAATGAATTAGATCAAGATTTCTTAAACTATGGTACATGTTTTACTGGGAGTATACTAAATTGTTTTGGGTCTCATTATTTTTTTAGAAAAATACTTAAATAATTGTTCAAAATAAACATATAAAATCATACTACTTTTAGCAATTTCTTTTAATCTTTCAATCAAAATCACTAATACAATTTTTAGTAAAAAAGTAATGACGAAAAGGTTAATAAATGCGCCATTAGAATTTAAGCTAAGCTAGATTTTATAAATTTGATCTATATTAAAAATATACATCTGACATGACTGCCACATTTTTACGGAAAATATTTTCTTTACTGGATTAATTTTTCTGGTGATCGTGTAACATTCTATGGGAAGATAAATTCCTGTCGCTCCTCCCCCCGCTCGAAAAAAATTAAATTATGCCAACAGTTAACTATGCAATATTTTAAAGATAGGGGAGACCAGCGCGTTGGAAATACTGCATGTGATCCAGGGGATTTTAAAACTGATTAACAAAATATTATTTTCTGTAGGTTTTCTAGTACTGTCTTTATATGCAGATTGTGTTACGTTCCGTTATACTTCTGTACCTAAAACCGAATTGTACCTGCATTCGTTACTTTTTTTTTTCGTACTCATATGCGAAGAAAACCTAAATCGAAACAGAAAATATTGTAATCGTCAAAAAAACCTGCAACGGTATAACCCCTAAACCCTGTATTGTAACTAAATATTTTGAGAAATATGCACTCTTCAGACTTCCTCGAATCGAGAAAAAAAATTTGGAATTATAGCTGTCTATCTGTAAAAACAATAAGTCAAAACGTTAAGAGCCAGATGGAGGATATTTTGTATATTGTCTATACACGAAATTTGTAATTTTTTTTATCAAATTTTGTATGAAATTAATTTACAAGAAATCTGTCTTTCTGGATATCCAAGCGTATGTCTATAAAACGTAAAGAATAAGATAAATAAAATCTGGTATATCATTATAGCATTTACAATATAAATCCGTATCAAATTGTGAACTAAATTTGTCAAGTGGTTGACCGTTTGACCGTACCGTCAATACCGCATTTTCGTATGCATGTAAAAGTGGTAATTAAAAATTGCAAAAGCTTAAACTAATAAAATTTGGTGTGTAATCTTGAAAATACAATTCTAGTTCTATGGCAAATTTTGATTTCAGTTATTCGGAAAAATCGATGCCTAAAATACATATTCAAATTTCAGGTATTTGTGTATTAACCATATAAAAGCGTGTAATCGTCAAAAGAAAAAGGCCATGATTGATAGCAAAAAATTCAATAAAATTCAATTGTTTCAAAGCAAAAACCAATATCTCATGCATTTTATTTGCTAATACCATGCAATTAATACACAAGTATAGGCTTTCTTTATTATAATACCAGCCGCCTTTGGCGACCAGCCGGTTCGCCAGTATTACCGCTCGCTACAATTTCCAATTAAATATTTTAAGTAATTGGTCTCTTAATACATTCTCAAACAAAACATTTTTAATCTTACAATTTTGATAGTCATACCAAACTTATACTGTTGCTTAGATCATTTCGTTCAATTTACTATATATATTTTGCTAATTTGTTGTCATTTCCGTTAAAACTTCAACTTTAATTAAAAGGGGAAATGATGAAATTGCAATTAATATAAAGATATTTTTTAATAAAACCAAGCGTTTATTTTATTTATCATCTTTATTGTTATTTATTTATTATTATTATTATTGAATATAAGTATTGCAAACAGAATCGTTCTGTATTTAAGTCTTATGTGAACTACAAAATATTTTTCATCATTTATGTAAAATCTCAAACAATAAGTCAAAAAAAATTTCTCAGATTCAGCATAAAATTCTGTTTTTAGTTTTGATTTCAAAAGGATTGAAATGAAATCAATAATAATATTTTGTTCAGGCCTATAAATATATTTAAAAAATTATGAAGTCTAAATTTAATGCAGTAAGGTATCATATTCTGAGAAATATTCTGGGCACACCAAATTTTAAATAAATAAATGAATGAATGTTTCTGTTTTCCACGATCAACTAAGACTTATTTATGAAGTTTTGAATGTTAAAAATTTAGAAAAACTCAACATTTTCATAATCGTAGGCCAATTAATCTTGAGAAACCTGCGCTGATTGGCGTATTTTCTTTGAAACGATCGATGGAAAATCTAAAATTATCCTTTTTTTATTGAATAGTGATATTCAAATTTTCATAAATCAGTCAGTTTAAGTGATTGATTTAGTTGATTGGAAATTAACTCTTTTTATTTAAAATATTAGTGTTTTAAGAACATTTTGTTATTCGTGATTTCCACAGCAGAAGTTTTATGTAAAATCAAAAATTCGTTATTTATTAGAGCATTTATTGAATCAAGTTACATAAAATATTATCATTTTCCATTTAGACCATTTTAGCATATCTGTGTCTTACTAAAGGTTTACAAATTAGCTGAGTAGCCCTGGTTTGAATGGATATCCTGTTCATATCAAACAAAACTTTCCTTAAAATAAAACTGATTTATTGTATTAATAATATAGAGTGTAAAAGATCATAAAATAATTTTTCTTGAATTTATTTTTTAGAAAAAATAATATTTCATATTTGTTTCATTTCCTACAGGCACGTGCCGAAAATTATATTTTTGCAGATTTCATTTCCAAAAAGATTTAATTTATTTTTAGCTGGAGCTTTAATGAATGTGATGGCAACACTTTGAAAAGAGTTGATTTTTTCCCATGAATGCGAAACGTGATCGTGCAGCTTAAATTTTTTTATTTTGTACGAAAAAAAATGTGGAAAAATATAGTTAAAATATTTATTTAAAAATTCATTAAAGATAGAAATTTAATTTTAAGGTTAAAACATTGGTATCATTTAAAAGATAAATTTTTGATCGTTAACTTCATGCAAAAATCTTTTTTTTGCGGTAATATTTTCGGAAGTTATAGCAGAAACACGCCAAAATTTCGCTTAATTTTTAAATAAATAAAATTCTAGTTAAAAATTCGAAAAAATAACCCCCAGGTGCACATTCCCGGCCTCCAAGGTGTACATATGCCAAATGTGGTAGCTGTAGGTTGAACGGTCTGGTCTGTAGAGCGCCAACACACACACACACACACACACACACACACACATTGAGCTTTATTATAAGTATAGATATAGATATAGATAAAGAACATATTCTCATGTTTAGGAATCTGGAAATAAAAATCCGGTATTCGCAACTTATGTCAAGGTCCACAACTTTATTGAGGGGGAAGGGGATATTTATTAGAGAGTATGCAAAAACGTTTGCGGGCAAACACTTTCGCTGGTTTTTTGCTGAATTCGTCCTATACTTGTTATAGTGTAAATATTAAATTTGGTTTCATTGATTCATTAGTTTTGAAAGAAGAATTTTCGAATGAATTTAGATTTCTTTCATTTTTCTGACGAAGTAGTCGTCGAAAAAATTTAAAATAATAAGAGATTTCAAATGTCGAGTGAAAGGCAGTTTTGGATACTTCTTGTATATTTTTAAAAATACCAAACCAGAACGCTTATTCTACTAGCAGACAAATCCAATCAAATTTTTGGTCAATCATAGAAAAGCACATTCTGATATAGAATTCTTATTATATTATTATTTTTAAGAAAGTTGATAAAATATTTTCAATTTTAAAAAAATCAGACTATTTTATTTGTTTTTCTTCTGATTTTCCTAATCGATCTGATGTCTCTGTGAATTAATAAATTTTTATAATGGCGATATAACCTTAATTTTTGTCATTCATTTAAACTTTGTGTTTCTCTTGAAATACGGTTTTTTTTATATGAAAATATCTCAGAATTGATAATCTAAGGCTAAGTCATACAAAACGCATAAATTTAATGAAATTCTTAATTATAATTTCCATATAATTAAAAAATGTTTTAACATAATTATTTAATAGAATTGTGCGAAGCTGTAGTTTGTAACAGATACTTATATTAAAAGAGAACGAGTAAATTTAAAGCAATATAATTTAATTTATAATAAATTTGACATAACTCAAATCGAATTTGAAAATAATTTTTTATGATTCTCAGAAAGACTCTAAACTATAACAGTCGTATAGTCAAGTAGTATACAGACAAATTTTATTGCATACTCTTAAACTTATTACTTACAGAATATAAAATCATTTTATGGAATTTAAAATATTATTTGCTATTTTTTAAAGTCTTTGTAAACCTTATCCATCCATTTATCGCATATATTATTTAATTCGTCATTGATAGAAAGAATACTAATTTATAATTATTTTGTCTTAATTTAAAATTAATTAACTTTTCACCTTGAAACATAAAAAAATACGAATTGTAGGCGGCCACAAAATTAATGAAGAAACAACTTCTTAAACGAAATTTATAATTTGAAAAATAATACAATTAATTTTTTTTTACAAAATTTATATTATAGAAAATTGAAACGAATTCATTTTATTCTTTTTACTAGAAATAAACTTTTAACTAGAAAAATTAGTCATTAATATCACTAATACGATTTTCTTTTATTAGTTTAAAAGTCCAAAATAAAAATAAAATATTTAAAAGATGGTCCGATATTTCAGAAATTTTTTGAACCGAATTTAGGTTTCATATTTTAACTAATACCTGCATGCTGTGGCTTAAAATTTTATCCTTTATTTAAAATCCGTGTTCTATCAATAAAAACTGGCGCTGTGATTAGCATCAAGACAATGCAGATGTCTTATGTTCGTGAAAATGTTTCCATAGTATAAAGTGACTCGAATTTCATAAAAGTCCATGTTATTGAGGCATAAAAAATCATCATAAATAAATAAAACATCATCATTAAACATTACATCGATCAATAATTAATTTTATATTAAAGATAATTAAATTATTAGTCACTTAAATCAAGAAAATTTTGCAAAACAAATATCCTGTCAACGTCTGTCTCTTTTTATAAATGTTATATTTATAAAATGATTCAAAATTATTATAAAAATGGATTGTATTTGGATGCTAAAGAATTCAGGTTTCCATTGGGTTTCAAGCCTTAAGCCAAGTCTTTACATAGCCGGATGTAAACGCGTTTTATACATGCGGTTGAAATTTTAAACTGTTATTTATTTTAACATGAAGTTTGAAAACACTTTCTCTCCAGATATAAAAGTAATTCGTTGATAAAAGTGTACATAAAATTAACACACCAAATTAAGATTTTGCACCAGCTCTATAGATGAAAAGTTATTAATAATAAAAAAGTTATTCCAAATTATATAAAAATCAATATATTATATAAAAATTATAGAATAATAAATATATTAAATAATAAATATATTACATAAATAATAATAAATATATAATATAAATAATAATTATATTGTATAAAAATTCCAAATTATATCAGATTTCACTCATTTTAATAATAAATTCCAAAGTAGCATTAATATTTATGGATAAATATAAAATAAAGATGACAAAACTTCGGTATTTATTATTAATTTTAAAATAAAACCTTTTTTTTTCTGAAAGATTTTAAACTATAATATCCATAAAATTAAAATAAGAAACACAAATCTTAAATCATGCTTATAAATGTGACATTATTTATAGAATAAAAACCATTCCAAAGCATGAAAATGTATTTGACTTGCTATCAAATTTTTAATTGAATCTAGATTTTTATTCCTAATCAGTATCTTTTTTAGCTTATTAGATTCTATTAATTTAAATTATTTAATGGTATTGGTTTAAACGAAAAAAAACTAAATAAATTTGATTTATTTCATTCACTTTTTACATTAATTAATTTAAATTTAGAAGGAAAACCTCCTCTTTTTCACCTCTTAAAAGTTTTAACAAAAAGATTATTACAAAGATTATTAAAGAATTATTACACCAAATTTAAATTTTTCACCAAATTCACAACTTGTTATATTTGAAACTGTGTTATACTAACAATGTGTATTATACATAAATGAAGGTAAATTAACCCCTATCTCTGTATTTATAAGTGAATAAAAAATTGGAAAATATTGCGAAATCTGAAATCAGGGACGTAGCTAAAGTCAACCACAATTATTCTCAAATCTTTACTATATTTTGTAACCCTATATATATCAAATAAATATGCATAATCCTGCTTTTTCTCTTGAATAAAAACAACTTTTGTTTCTTCACATGGCTATATATATCCATAAGATTTATATAGCAGACATTAAACATGCAATACACTAATGAAAATAAACATTTTCCATAGCTATAGTTATTCTAAAAATTTGAAACAAAAACTCATTGATAGTTTTATATTCTTTTCTAAAACTGAAATTGAATTTTTAAAATCTTCTATAATTGTTTCTAAATAAAAAGTAATTAAGAATATTTTATTTCTTTTCGTTAGTTCTTATAGTTCGCTAGTTCTTATAATCTTACACTGACGTATCGCACATAAACTCATCAAAGAGATTTCCAACTTCATGACAACATGAAACCTCTCCAAAGAATAATAAAAAAAAATTGTTTGGTATTTTATAATATTTTTTAATCCAGTTTCGACTTTCATCTGGTTTTATACTTTCTAGCTTTATCTCTGTATTAACTGGAAAAATACTGAATGAATGTGTGTGTATGTTTTCCATTTTACTTATAAACTCTAACTTTAAAAAATTATTTTGGCAGTCGTCTATGTTATTAAATGTCTATTAATGTGATACTCGTAATATAATTACAAATGATAAAAAAAAATCGCTGGAAATATTATATTTCCATAATTTTGTGAATCAAATCCACGTTTCACTTGTTCTAGATCCTAAATTAAATTTGAATGGATGAATTTATTTTAAAGGATTAAATGTTAATATTAAACTATTTGCAACTTAACACCGACATTATAACATTAATTTAAAAATCCATGTGTCTTTTCTTCCTTTTCGGGAAAAATTTACAATTGTAGCGTTCATAAAATCCATGATTCTCATTCGGAATCTACTAACATGCGAATTATTACATTATACAAAACGATTCCTGCACGAAACTAAACCCTATTTTATCCAGGTGTGAGAAGAAAAAAAACATATGTCATTGAATAAAATTCCGGCGAAAATTCCGCAGTCGAAACCGAGGCATCGGAATGGTAAGGTCCAACCACTCTGCCCCTGTTGATCGAATGGTCCCATGCCTTACAAAACCTTTGTGCTGGGGCTCTCCCATTTCGCGACATGCGGAGAAAGAGGCAGGGGCTCACCTTCCTGTAGACGATGTGATTGGGGTTGTCGTCGCACCCGGGCGTCTGCCCGTTCCCAGAATCGCCCTTCCTCCTGTACGCCATTCACGGGGCGCAGGTCCAGCGCAGGTGGTAGTCCATGGGCCGCACAACAGCAGGGGCGAACCTTGGATGGAAACTGCTGCCTCAGATTAGCCCTGACTGCACCCCTCCGCGCAACACTCGCTCAAAGGATGATGGGTAGATGAGACTGTAGCGCCATCTATTGGCGGGGAGAGATAAGGGTGAGTGATAAACTTCGGCTGGTCGATCGGTAGGTGGAATCAAAGGATTCCCGGAACGATGAAAGGAGAGAATAAAGACTCTTTAGTTGCCAAAAGTGAGGAAATATTAAGCACGAAAGATCAGATTTATTCGTTTTAGATAAAATTATGTAACTTTTACGGAAATCATTTAGTTAAAAGCAAGAATGGAACAAGTTGATGGCGAGTGAGAGTGGCATTTTCAGTGAAAAAATTGGGAAAAATCTCTCCATTTTTATTCAATATAAATTTTGAGAAAAAATGCGATAATTAAATGCAGATAATAAGGAAAAATTTTAAAAAAACATTAATTGATACTGTAATTAAGTAATTAAATCAAACTTTTTTTTATTTCTTTCTATTTTAATTTTTAACAGAGTACTGAAAATTATTCAATAAGTGATGCGTTTATATTTATTATTAACTATTTTGTAATTTTAATTATAAAATATTTGTTTTGATTCACACTTCTAGTTGTTCAACTTGCATCCTTTCACATGAAAATATAGTTAAAAAGAAAAACATTATGAATGCTAAATAAAAGCAGAAAAAAATATGATGATGAATTAATTTTTTTTTTAATCTATTTTACATTTTTAATCTAATTGCAAACAATTTTTTAGTGTCTATCATATAAGTACACTTATTATAGCATTATGTAATTCACGTAATAAGGTTTCATTAAATTATAATAATGAATGTATTGCTTATCCTCTGAATCGCAGATTCTTATTTCATCGGAGGAGAACTAATTATCCCTTTGTCTCGGTAAAAAGTATGTTTAAACCCAACTTTCATCAAATTTGTAAGTAGAAAAGCACTGTATTCAAGTTTCAGATTACAAGTACATTTTAAATAACGGTAGAAAGTTTAAAAAAAATCTTCATTTGTTAGTCTACCATATTTTTTCGAAAACAATAAAAATATTTTTACGCGAAGGTATTTAAATTTCCTATTGACATACTGTTAAAATATAAGCTTTAAATCGAATTTAGGCTGATTTATTTGAAATCAAATATAATTTTATCATTATATTCCTAAATTTTTTTCCATATTTAAATAATTCCATACTTCAGTAATGGTTAATAAATAATTTTTAAAGCCTTTACTTTATTTTTAATTTTACTGAAGACAATGATCTTTGTTTTCCAACGAATTCTAAAACCCTCCGAGCTTTTGCGCATGCGTTATAATGGGTTTAATTCGACAAAATAGGGGGGAGAGGATAGTTGAATGGAGGAGATGCTTATATTTAACAATAAAGTAAATTGCTGCTCAATTTTTTCAAAATCCGAATTTTTAGTAAATCAATAAATGTGTAAATAAAAATGCCAGCTTTAAATTTGAGAAATTCCCTTATACAATAAACATCAAAAAGTTTATTTCAAGCAATTTAATTTCCATTTTTTCAAGTAAAACATGCATTTTATTGTATTTAGTGTTCTGTGTATAAGTAACCTCGATAAATGACAATTCTAGATTATTTGTAGGTTTAGATAAACTTTGAGGAAATCAATAAACTAGAATGAGTCTCAATTCTGACATTCTTCGAATATTGAAAAAAAAAAGTTCCAAAAAGACAATGAAAACTTTAAGTGTAAATTATAAAATTTTAAATCCAAGAAAATTTAATAAATTAATTTTAGTGGTAATGTTATTCGCATTACCTGCTGAATCTCAATAAAAAGATAAGTTTAAAAGTGTCACTTTTCTAAAAAGCACATTATATTGGCATTTTTTAAATCCTACATTTATTTTGATTTTGTTTTTATTTTAAATATTTATCCATATTTAAGGTTATACTATTCTAAGAGCAATTTTTGATTTCATTTTTATAAGAATTAAATTTCTTGAGGGATTTTTCATTCATTCATATTTTATATCATTAATTCATTCATATTTTATATGTTTGAAAGTTGAAATTTTGTAAATTTGTATGTTTTCGATGACGATAACTTCTTGATATTTTAAAAAGTCATTATAAGTTAATCCATTCATTTCATTCCAAAGATACCACATAGCAATGATTTTTTTTTTTTGCAAGAAAAATTCAAACCTTTGAAAATTCTACATTTTAATAAATAGCGGTAAAAGAATATTACCAATTAAAATCATTTTTACTTTCTCAAATATTAAATATAAAACAAGGAAGTATTGCAATTGTCAAAAGGTTCTCAGACGCCCAAAAGTTCATATGGAAGCTAGCAGATTCGGGGTTTTAACGTTTCTTCATCTTTCAGACCTCCCTGTGTCCGAAAAATGCTTTTTAGAATTGTGTCTGTGCACGCGATAATTTAAAAATGCTTTGAACATGGCAGTTGGAATTTCGTATGAGGTCTTTATATCCAATTTTCAGAATTTTATCAAATTTTGAAAAAAAATCCATTCAAAGAAAATATCTGCCCAGCTGTCAAAATATAAGGTATCGCAATAATACGAAACAGAAAGAGCTAAATGGATCAAAATTGGCACACATTTAACACTTAAAGCGTAGATCAGCATCAAATTATGAACAAAATTTACTCAGAGAAAGTGCGTCTGTCCGCTGCTGAAACACAAGGTATCACATTAATATGAAAAAAAGGAGCTAGATGGATCAAATTTGTTACAAATTTAATACCTAAAGCATAAATCAATATAAAATATTAAACAGAATTTGTTTAAAGAAAGTATGCCTGTTCAGCTGCCGTAATACAAGGTATCACAATAAAACGAAATAGAAAGAACTAGATGGATGAAATTTGGTATATAAACACCTGAAGCGTAGATCAGTATCAAATTTTATACAAAATCCATTCAAAGAAAATGTCTGTCCAGCTGCTGAAATACAAGATATCACAATGATACGAAACAGAGGTAGATGGATCAAATTTGGTATATAGATTTAACACCTAACTCGTAGATGAGTATCAAATTTTGAAATCCAGTTTTACCTACATTGTATATTCTTTTTTTTTTGAAAAATTAGTTCTTTACAAAAACTTCTTGAATTTATTTATATCTCGATTTGTTACTTGTTAAAAACAGCGACACTGTCTGCCCTTGTAAGTTCGAGCTTTCTTGTGGTAAAAGTGATGTAAGCAGATCATGTTTAAGAAAGAACGGCAAACAGTCCTTACTGATTATTTTTGTCTATTTATTGAAATACATTTTGACTTGTTTGAGTTCAAGAAATTGCACTACTGTTTCAGAATTTCAAATATATTCCTGTCATTAAATATTCTAGATAGCTTCAGATTATGTTTTGCTAATTCTTGTTCTAAGGAAACTGAGAAAACTAATATTTCTCTAGAGCAATTTTTCGAAAGATTAGATTACTTAATTTTGTATCGTAAAATAGGATTCCCATTAGGGAGGGTATGGTGGTTGGTTCTCGCCCCCCCTGGTGGTTACAGAAAAAGGTGCAGGTCGACTATCTCCAATCAATGACGAGGTGTACTTCCTAAAGGAAGGGTTGTACCGTGGCCGGTGATGGGTTATAGAACTCAAACCACAATTCCCGCCGTTGTTGTTATTGTGGCAGTCCATTCATTCAGATTTTTCCATGTGCCTTCGCGTGGGTTGGAGTAGCCAGTTATAGGTTTCGTAAAATGGATTTAAAGATTTCTAATGACCTCCCACCTTTCCTGATTTTTCTGCCTGTTTATAAAACTATTTAAGTGGCTATTTCGAATTAAATCTAGCTTCAAGATCCTTTATTAGTATGTCGTAATTAATTTAGAGATATTTAGAAAAAAAATTATTGAATAGGTAAAAAAAAATTTAGTGAGAAATAATACTGAGCACCAGTCGCCATATTTAATGGATTCATACCACATAGAATTTATTCATTCAACAAGTTCCTCTGAAAAGAAGTTTCGTCTTTTCCCTTAAAAATGGCTAAATTCGAGCTTTTTACTACTTTGTCGCGCATAATTTTGATACATTCATAAAAATTAACAAAATCCTCGTCAAATAAAGAATTTTTCGTACTGAGCAATATCGCGCACCATTTGTCATATTGCGTGAAACCCTAAACAGAATTTATTCATTTAACAACTTTCGTTTTGATTAAAATTGGCTAAATTGACAAAAAAAAATATGAAATGGAATACAAGAACAAGAGCCGGCGTCCTGGCATAGGGGTAGCGCGTCTTCCCCGTGATCTGGGCGTCCCGGGTTCGAGTCTCGGTTCGGGCATGGTTATTCTTCCTGTGTTCTATCTGTGACATGTGTGAATGTGCCCCCCCCCCGTAAAGGGTTGTGCAAGCGAATTTGATGCCTGCAGTAGCTAAGTCGTACTCTTGGCCATAGATGGCGCTACTTAAAAAACAAGAGACGCTCATTCGGCTTAAATAGTTGAAAGATAGCAGGTATGTAAAGTGTCATAAGTCACATCACAACACACACAAGAACAAGAAAAATAGCTTTGAAAGTGTTTAAAAGTGAATTTATAATAATTCATGGGGAAACTTGAAAAAAAAAATCAAAAGTATAGAAATCAAAACAAAATTCATAAAAGTGTGAGGTAGTGATATAAATATTCTAAGTAAAATATGAGTTTTAATCGCATTCTAATATACTTTGCAATTTTAAATAAATGAAATGAAAGTGTCAAACTCGTGTCAAATCAATTTCTTTATTTCAATGTATCAGCACCTCAGCTTTTATGATTTGGATTTGACTTCCCTATTTTTGATGAAAAATATAAAATCAAAGTTGATTTCTATTACATAAAAAATAAATATGATTTTTGCAATATATATTAAATAGATATATAATTTCTAATACATGTGTTTTCAAAAGCTTCCCAATTATTACTTAAAATATTTTATAATTTATTACTGCAAGCTTCATATTCTGATTTTTTTTTTTTTCGAATTTGTTACCATTGGCATTTTGTATGTGGTATTAAAATTTATTTGAAGTTAATAGATTAACTTATAGTTAAATTAATTTGAAAATATTTCAATATCATATCGTTATTATCTGTAGTTTATAGATATCGATAATCCTAAGATATCAGGAATTGAATGAAACTTCCTAAGCAAAATTCCATCTTTTTAAATATCAAACGAATCAAGATTACATAAAAGAATGTAATACGAAAACTGTTGCAAACTTAATTTGAGCACCTGATATATGCTAGATTGGAAAAAAAAATTTCAATCAATATGCTTATCCAGCCTTGAAGCTATTAATTCTACACCAGGCCTCAGAATAAGGTTAAGTCACTGTAAAAAAAATTACAAAGTGTTCATCGTTTTCATGGTTTGACGATAAAAAAAATAATTCCTCAAGGTCATGACATTCTTAGATTACTTTTTTAATTGACAAGAAACGATAAGAGCAGCTTCGCGTTGCATTTGCTAAAAAGTATAGCCAGAGCTTCTTACCATTATGCTTTTCATTATTAAAAAAAAAAAAAAAAAAAAAAAAAAAATCTAACGTGATAAATATTATTTCGAAAAAAAGAAAAGATTTATCAGAAGTGAGAGAAAATTCATTAAGGAGAAAAATAAAAAACTTCAACACCTGAAGAAAAACGTGTAATGAATTCATTTTCGGAGCTTCGTCCACTTCTTAAGTGTTTTCGAATCCTTTACATTCATTTAGGGAAAAAAAATCCATATAATTTTTTATTGTTTAAATTACTGAACTCTCTGTTGTTGTGAAAAATTCAAAGTGGGAAATAATTTTTGAAAATTACCTTTTTAAATACTTTTTTGCTAATACTTAAATCTTAAAATATGCGATTTCTCATTTTTCAACAAATATTGTGGAAGCTGATAAAATTAATGTAAGGAAAGACAGTGAATAATTAATTTGGTTTTTAATTGCGTTCTAATAAAAATTAACTCATTTTTAAGCAATTATTCATAATTTACTGCCATTTTATAATTATTCAAATTAAAATTTTTATTAAGGCACTTTCTCTTAAATCATATTATAAATAGATAATAAATCATATATAATATTAAAAAGGTGATTTGATTAATCTATAATTGAATTATTCAAAATTAAACTTAAAAAATGGGATAATAATAACGATGAGATTATGAATGTAGTTACAAACGCTTGATAACGAGCGCCATCTGCTGGCCAACAAGTGTTCATGCTTGTTAGACGGAGGGCAGACGAGACGGGTCTCAACGAAAGTTAGGACGTGTGAGACGAGACGGGTGTCTGAACGAAAGACGCGGCGGAACATGTGAATTAATCCTGCGACGTATTCAACGAAATCCATTTAATGTTCATTTCTTTTATGTTAATGTAATTGTCCGTCCTAAATGTAATTAAATGTGCGTGATTCTAAATAGTAGTGATTCCTGAGTTCTACAAATATGGGGGCTCGACCGGGATTTTAATGAAGACCGGTACATAGACGAAAGAAGAGCCAAACAGGAGTGAAATTTGACATACTACAATAAACCTCTTGGATACCAACTCCTTGTGGACTGACGCAGTGGGGATTGACGTTGAAGAAATTGTGAGTACAATTTTGATTTATTCTCAAGTATGGCATTTCTTGCACGAGCATGAAAGAGCGACTTACTAACTTTAGTAGACGAATTAGAACTAACGGCACCACAGGATGCCAAAGTGCGACAGTTAGTTACAATGATAACAGAGTCGAAAGACTATGACAAAGAGTTCGTAAAAAACTTACTTTTAATTATCACTCAGGAGCGCGAAAGGTTAGATGCTGAAAAAGCTGAAGCCGAAAAGAATGAGCTTGAATATACTTTGAAAAAGTTAGAACTTGAGTTAAAAAGTAGAGAAAATACTTTAACTGTATCAGATATGCCTAAGACTGATATATTAAAATTGCTGAAGAATTATGATAATAGCGGAGACATAAGTGTTTACCTTTCGTTATTTGAGAAACAAATAAGTATGGTTAACATTGCAAAAGAAAACTGGATTTCTTATTTACTCGAGTTATTACCATTAGATATAGTCAATTTAATTGCTCGTGAACCTGATCCATCAGCTAATGACTATGATTACATAAAAAAACTGTTGTTAAAAGATTTAAATTAATTTCCGAACAACTCAGACAGAAGTTCTTTACTCACAAACGAGATTCTTCTTCTTCATGGCGGGATTTCGGTTTTGAACTGAATAACTTTTTTGAGGAATGGATAAATTGTTTAGAAATAACCGATTTTGAAGATTTAAAGCAGCTAATGGTCGTTGACCAGTTAAAGAGTAAAATACCAAATGACGTACGCGATCATTTTCTCGACGATTTGCCCAAAATAAAGAAAGTAGAAGATTTGGTTAATAAACTGGACGAATATGTAGCTGCACGAAGTCACCTTAAAAAGGAAACAAACAGAAATTGGCGTGTTTCCGAAAACAGAAGTAAATTTGATATCGCGAAAGAATCTAAAAATTCACCATTGCCGTTCGTTCGTGCTCAAAAGAATTATGCTGATGATAATTACTATAACAAGAGTAATAATAAATGTTTTAATTGCAATGAGGCTGGCCATAAATCAATTAATTGCAAGTTTAAAAACAAAGGATTGAAATGTTTCCAATGTGGTAGCTTTGGACACAAAGCCAGTATCTGCACACAAAGAGATTTTAAAGTGTCTCTCTCTAATAAAGTGTATATTCGTAACTCTCCAAAAACTGTAAATAAGCTTAGTAAAAATGTTGAAATAAATGGTGTAAATTGTGATGCATTAGTTGATACTGGAAGTGATATTACTATGATTAATTATGATTTTTATTTGAAAATTCGTAAACCTAATTTGACTGATAATGTGAAATTAGCTGGTATAAGTGGAGATAGCATTACTCCTCTAGGTTTTTTTTTATTGTAATATATTAATTGATGAATATGTAATATCGACTAATGTGTATGTGTTAGAAATAATACCGAACGAAATAATCATCGGCATGGACGTATTAAATAATCTAAGCTTTTCATTCCAAGAAAAACAAATTAACATTCATGGGGAAAAAAGCTCAAATAAATTACACCCGGCTGGTGAGAAACGTGGTCAAGGTCGTATCACTACGTTCCTCGGAGCTGAAAAGAGACAGACAGGTACCTATTTCTGCTGAGACTTGCAATAAAATAAATACACATCCTCTCCCATACTTCATTCATTTAGCAGATTCGATAAACTATGAGGAAATCGACATGAGTCATGTAAAAAATTGCTATGAAAAAGAACTGTTTGAGGTGCGAAAAGTATTGGATATCACCGCTAAAGAGAAAGCGAAACAGCTCAAGGCTGATAAGTGGAAAAATGAAGCAGACGAAGCACGCTTGAAATTGTTGAAAAAAGAAAAAGAATTAGCCAATGCTGAGAAACAAGCCAAAACATCTGATATTTTCAATCAAGATCTTCAGAAGAGAGTTTCTTCACTTAGTGCTGAAAACGAAGATTTATCCAAGCAGTTGGCTGCAATAAAGAAAAAACTGGATGATGGAACTTTAACTAGAGTTGACTTAAAAAACAGGCTACAAAGTGCTAGAGAAGAATTGGCTTTTAAAGAAACTGTATATCAAGAAGAAATTACTGAGACAAGATATTTGAAAGAAACAGAAATCTCAGAGTTGAATAGTCAACTGGCTGAAAATTATGAGCAGAAGCTAGATGACAAATTAGGCGAATTCCGAGAGCAATATGAAACTCAGCTGCGAATGAACAAAGATGAAATTGAAACCTTATATGAAACTAAGATAGCTGATTTCATGAAAGCATGGTCTTCAGACTAAAAGAAAGAGAAAAAAATTTTTATTGGTTTATCCAGATACAGTTTTTTTTTTTTCAGATTTTTCTACTTTGATTTAACTTTCGAGGACGAAAGAGATGTCAGGATCGCCGAATGTAGTGACGAACGCCTGATGACGAGCGCCATCTGCTGGCACAGGTATTGATGCTTGTTACACGGAGTGCAGACGAGACGGGTCTGAACGAAAGTCGGGACGTGTGAGACGAGACGGGTCTCTGAATGAAAGACGCGACGGTACATGTGAATTAATCCTGTGACGTATTCGACGAAATCTGTTTAATGTTCATTTCTTTTATGTTAATGTAATTGTCCGTCCTAAATGTAATTAAATGTGCGCGATTCTAAATAGTAGTGATTCCTGAGTTCTACATGAACCACTTCACAATGTAAGTTTAAATTATATAATTAAAAATAAATAACACTTCTATTCCACAATATTATGCTTGAGACAATTTCACTTCAATTCAATTTTTCATTAAATTGACTGCCTTCCTGGAGGTAAATGATAATTTAATTCTTCGAAATAGGTTCTTCTTTCATTAAAAAAAACTAATTGATCTATAAATGTAATAAACATTCATTAACTTATTAATCTCCCAAATTAAAAGTAAACAACCTTTCTTTCTGTCATACTTATTTTCAGGACATTCATTACAATTTTTAAAAAATGGTGAAAATATCCGAAAATAAAATGAGATTAGTAGATAATGAGCCAATCTATTTTCTTTCAATCAAAAAACAAAAACTGTTTAGAATTCTTAAAACCGCTCTATAATTATGACTTAAATTGGAAATGGTTGATCTTTATCGTTTGATTTTGCTTTATCGTTTGGCAATCAGTTTCTGCATTTCGAAATAAAAATATTTAATCATCTTTTCATTTCTAATTTTTTTTTATCTTTCCAGATATTTATTCTATTTATTTTTAACTGTGCCCTTATTTAAATTCTTAATTAAGCATATTTCAATCTAGTTAATTATTTTCAGAAACGTCTCGATCATGCAAATAAAAAATATCGGCTCAGGAAAAAATAATTTTATATTCCTTTAGGAGATTTTGTTTATAATCAGTGGAGATTATTTGTTTGAAAAAATGTTTCAGGTTTTTCGAGGGTGACAGCTTGAAAATCATTACCTGAATTTTAAAAACGGAATTGTAACCGAATTTTTTCATTATTAAATTCGAAGTCTTTTTTCACCAATCAGCCAGTTTGATTGCTGAGGTTTTTTTTTTCTTTATTTTTACAATTTTCCTTAAATTTATTTTTATAACTGCACTGATTTGCTAAAAAGTGAATATATTTAAAGTTAAAAGATTTTGCTATATTGTCACATTCACTTCATAATAATTCTAAATAATTTTTTTCGGATTCAAGGAAGGCCAAAAATGAATCAGTTGTTTCCAAATTTTAAAAAAATTTGATAACGCCATTTAAAGTAACCAGCAACCGAATAATTCCATTTTTCTAAATTTGAAGGCTTTATTGAATTAAGGTTTTCGAAATGTTTATTGAAAAATATTAAAATACACTAATTGGATCTATTTTTCAGTGAGATGTAAATTGATTAATCGTTTCTGATTTATTTCTTTGTCTGAAAGCTAATTTTAAAATCTGACGTTTACTTAAATAATTCATAAGTAACGTTTTATAAAACAATTCACTATAAAATTAACTTACGATTTCAAAAATTTTGAAAAAGTATTTCAGTACATAGAGAATAAACGCAAGGCCTAAAGTATATATTTTTTAATTTAATTTCATGGCACGTTTTTATATTTTCATTAAATTATTCAAACGTGATTTCATGAAAAGAATCTTATATGGAGACCTAAATTGAAGAAGAATAAATTGTCTAAAATACTTTTCGGATAGTTTATCTTGTACTTTACATCCAACCTAACTTAGTTTTAGACGAAAACGAAATTTTATTAACGAGCATTTTAAGACAAATATGCAATATTGTTTTAATGCGTACTTAGTTTCATAAAAAGAAATTGAATTTTACAGATATTTAAATGATTGTCAGTTCAATTATACTCGGTTTTGACGATAATTATGGCGAGCATTTGAGAACTGATGATGAATTTGGAGATTTTGGAGGCAAAATTGAAGGTTCTAGAAAATATAAGAATTTTGGCGATATCTGTGTAAGGAGCCTATTTTAATTTTGGAGATCCTTCAAGATATTTCATTGTCCTGTTATATATCTTATGTAAAACCAGAGGCTAAAAGCATGTATAGTGAATTCTCCCGGAGCAAGCTCTCAAGCTGCATTCTGAGCTCGAGCTCTTATATAATTAGCGATTTGTTGCTTGCATATGCATCGTTGATTTCTGAAAATGTTGTCTTGATATGCATGTCCATTTGTGTTTCATATTTTTTCTTCGAATAAAGTGTCGCTCCCTATTATCAAGCTTGTTGGATTGTATTCATCGGGCGATTCTCTGTGACGATATCTTTTGTAAGTCTTTATATAATTATATCATACAGTGAAAGAAAGAAAATTGATATGCTTAGATTTTGTACCTCTACCCATGAAAGATTTGGTTCAAAATTTCATACAAATCTGCAACATTTGATGTGAAGATTGCATAACAAATTTCATCCATTTAGCTCGCTTTATCTTGATATATATAATGATGGTTTGGTTTAGTTATATTAACGTCCCGTTTGAAGCAACACTTGGGCTATTTTGGGACGGACCTCGTAATTTTGAACCGCGGTCAGATGACGAGGACGACACCTGAGCTGGCACCCCCTTCTCCACACCACACCACACCACGCCAGCGGGAGGACGTTTGGTCAAGACGGATTTAACGTGCAACTGACCCCCTTACACGACGGTTCTTCGGTGGAATCGGGTTTCTAAGGATAATATAATTCTTTTAACTTTCATTTTCTATTTTTCTAGCTGGCAAAAAAAAGTTTCGGATCTCGAACGAACGATTTTGAGATGAAATAAAACATCGTTTTCTTAATATCGACGAATGCGTAATTTGACAGTCAGGTGATTATTTGAAACCGGTTTAAACTGGTTATTGACTTAAATTAATTAATAAAAACAATGACTTAAAAAAATAATAATGCTTTCGTATGATAAATTGAATTCTGCAATAGCAGATTTCAATTTTATTTTAATCTGTGTTTGATCGTATTTATTTTCCAATTTTGATTTTATTCGAATAACTTCACCTAGTTGAGAGAACTAGATTTCAAGATTCTAAAATATTTTTATTAATAAATTGCAAACTGAAAATACTAAAAAATAGAAAATAATTACAATTTTAAAAAAAAATTTAATACACTAACGAAAGTGCGTTTAAATATCGTTTTTGTTAAATTTATTCAATATACAAATTTAATATTCAATTTTTTTGCATAACATTTAAATTTGTTCAACTATCTAGCAGTGTTTCTTTTAACTCTTTTATTTTTCTGTTGGAAGGCGGCGGGAACGATAGTATATATCTCTTCACAGATTGAAAATACTATTGGATAGATTGAGTAGGAATGATACAATTAGTAATACATCGGATGAAAATTTAATATAACTAATAATTTCTCTATTCTAATAAAGTTCTTACACCGAAATTGTGGATTTTTATTATGGGCGAAATCTCTTTTCACAGTGTCTGTCTGTCCGTGTGGAATTGAATACAATAACAGAATTCTATCGGTAACATTTAGAATACAGGTTTAGCATCTAAAATATAAAATCCATATCAACTTTTAAGCAATTTGGTCGACGGATTGATCATCTGTCGGTCTGTACATTCACATGTATATAAATGCAATAAGTTAGATAAGTGCAATTTGGTACGTGATTTTGCTATCATTGCAGTTCTATGTCAAATTTTGGTTTGTATTGGTTCAAGAAAGGCGTCAAAAACTATATACTCAGTTTTCTTTACTATACTATGAAGCACAAAACACTCATATGTGAAACTCTTTAAATAAAAATCTTAGTACTTGTGATATTCGCGGCCTTGTTCAAAATTTAGAACATAGTTTTAGCATCTAAAGTATAAAATCCGCATTAAACTTTTAAGCAAATCCGTCGACGGTTTGATCATCTGGTGGTCTGTACATTCACATGTATGTAAAATGCAATAAGTCAGATAAGTGTAATTTGGTAGGTCATCTTGCTATTAACATTACAGTTCTGTGTCAAATTTTGGTTCCGATTATTTGCTAAATAGGAATCCAAAACTTCATGCTCAATTTTCTTTACTATACCAGAAAGCACAAAACACTTATATGCGGGATTCTGTAAATAAAAATCTGAGAACTTGTGATATTCATAGCCTTGTTCAAAATTCACAATTTTTACACTGGGGGAAAGGGAAAAAAACAATTTTATTAGAGAGTATGCATGAAAGTTTTGAAAAGAATATTCCAGCTATTTGCAGATCGCACACATCAGATAAATAGTGCAAAAGTTCAATGATTTTTTTTTTGGCTCTGCAATAATACTTCCCTTTGCACAGTATGCGATGCCACATATGGGACTGGAAAAGTTATACGCAAACTGCTAACTGAAACCTGCAACAATTCTACGAGCTGAAGTGAACAAAGCTTATCGATCAGAAAATATCGAGAAGAAAAAAGAAAAATGAGACGGGAATCAGGATTTTCCATTTATTCCAGAATTTTCCATCCGCCAAGAATATTTTTCTTTTTCGGCTTATTTGGAGTTGTGTTACCCAGACGAAGCTGGATTTATCTTTAAAGTAAGAGTAAGTCAAATTAAAATCGCATAAAAGATTAAATAAATGTACCGTTCAAATTTGAGTGATTTTTTTCCTGTACAAAATGAGTTATTTTACAAAGATTTATGCTTAAATTGAAAGTATTTACAACATTTGAGGGTAATATAATTTTTTTTTATTTTTCCTATACGAAGAATAAAAAGAGAGAGTATTGCATCAACAAAAAATTCAAACTTAAGTTTTAAACAAATCTTCATTACCATTTTTTGAAATTATGTCTGTATGTTACTCTATCAATGAACGAGATAAATTAAAAACACTATAAGCTAGATAGATGAAATTTGGTATGCGATTTTTTCCATCATATTTGTAGATATGAACGAAATTTTCAATATAATCCATTCCTTAGAGGTCTGGTTTTCCAAATACAATTGAACACGACAACTACAAAAGTAAGGAGCTAAATAGATAAAATTAGTATATAGGTTTAGCATCTAAAACACAAATCCGTTATTAAGTATTAAATCAAATCCGTCGTCAAATTGACTGTCTGTTAGTCTATTTGCTTGCATTTTCGCTCAACAATTGAAAAAGAGAACAACGTAGAAAAAGAGTACACATTCTTAAATTTTGTATAAAATTCGTACTTTTACAATAATTTTTTCGGAACTTATCGCTGAAAAATGACAAAAATTCAGCTTAATTTTTAATTAATTAAATACTAAATCAAATTTCATAAATTTTCCGAGCTGCATATTTCCATCCTTTCAAGGTCTATAGATGAGCCAAACTTGGTGGCCATTAGTCAAACGGTCTAGCCTGTAAAGCGCTCACACACACACAAACACACATTTATTTTTATTAGTTCTAGAGATGAATGTATATAGACCCTTGACGAAAACACTCATAAATTGGTTGCTAATTCAATTAAAAATAATTTCTTACATGCGAATTATTTAATTTCGAATTAAAGTTAATAAATCCCTACATACAATACAAGTTAATTGCATGAGAGATGATTAATGTTTTCAAATCAGTAGTGTAGACCTACTTTATTAAAATTGACAAATTAAAAAACATTGATTGCTTACTCCAATTACTTTACTAAAAAAATTTTACTTTTTGATACTAGCAATAGCAACTAAATCATTTTATAATACAGTTATTAAATTGTTGAAATTTAAATTAAATCAATCAAAAGTAGTAGTATTGCAAATATAACTCATTTCGCATAATAAATTCTACATATAAAATATTTTTTCATCATTTCCGTTTGAGTTCTTTAAGTTTTAAATGCGAAGTTCTTTGTTTCCTTGAATGCCAATTCTGAAATTCGCCGATTGCTCCTAAAAATCAGAGGTTAAATAATTTTTTAAGGAAGTCGGAAAGAATTTTGATTTATATATGTAAGTTGACCTTATTTTATTCTTTCGTAAAGAAAGAGTTTCATGATCTCCGAAAAATGAAATCTAGAAACTTTTAATATATTCTTTCATTTTAATCAGAAAAGGACGCGTTTGGAACTGTCGATCTATTTGTCAGTGAGCACAAAAACTGAAAATTGTAGTTATTGAAATCGATGAAATCTTCTATATGTTTTTATCATTAGATTGAAAATCTCATTGAAATTTTGTACAAGATCTGTTAAAAGTTGTATGTCTATCTATTTGTGCATGGTGCACACAGAAGAATATATATATATATATATATATATATATATATAATATATATTCTCCTAATACTGTAAATCCTTTCTTATTCTGAAATAAATCTGCGTATTTGCCATTTTCCAATTCATTTGTTTCTGACCACGAGGACTCAACTCAATTCAAAATCGCAAGAAGCAAGATAAATGAAATTTGGTATTTGTTCGTGTTCTCAACAGTATGGATTCGTATTAGATTCTGAACCCAATTGGTAATAGGGAAGAGATACAAACTGCATAATCTAATCTCAGTTATACTACAAAAATAAATGCAAATAATACGAGAAAGTCCAAGTATAACTACAAAAAGCTATTCCGACCCGAGTGAAGGCATTCGGATAAATCTGAATCAAATTTACACGGAACACGTTACAGCATTGGTTAGAATTATAGTTGAATTCTAAGAGCCATCACCGGCCACGGTACAACCCCTCCCGTAAGAAGCAGTCCCTCATCGCTAGTGAGTAGACAACCACGCACCATTTCTGTACTCACCAGGGTGGCGAGAACCAACCACGATGTCAGAGGATTCTCATCCCCAGTTTTGAGGTACTTCCAGGGAGGAAAATTCCAAAAGTCTTCTTAACAGGTTTAATTATTCATATTTTCAGAATTTGCAAGTCGTTTCAAATGTTGAATAACTGACACCTTCTGAAAGCAACAAACATTTGCTTAATAAAAATTCACACAATTTTGTTGTAAAAAAACAAGTATAGTAACATAAATAAAATGATAAAAAAATTCTATTAATAAAGGAATTACCAAAAAACACTTCTGTGTTAAAAAAAGTCTATTAAATTTTAGCTGATCATGAAAAATATATCTTTTTTTTTTTAATTTTACCCTTCTCAAATTCAGCTTTCCGTGTAAATTCTACTCTGCTGGAGCATGTGTGAATTTTTTACATCTTTTAAATCGTCATTTAGTATGTATATGAAATGCTTCATTTGACTCAATCCTTTCTTTCAGCTGATCTCTGCACAAATATACTTTGATTATACGTGTATATCATTGTTTATTTCTTCTTTATTCGTTAATAGTCGTCTTTGGTAACCAGTTGGTCACCGGAATTAATGATTTTGGAAAAATTTCAATTAAATGCTATGTAACTAGGTAACTTTTAATGGCTCCTTCAGCAAAATATTTTAAAACAAATTTTGATAAACATATATACGCGTTTCATAGCTCCATTAATTGTGCAACGTATTTTCTTAATTTTCTACATTATCTAACAGGAAAGAGCCCTAGGGCTTAAAAATAGGTGTAATTGGCAGCCATTTTTATTTCTGAAGCAAAACCATAATTGTAAATACAACAAAATCTCAAACACCTTGCTAAAACAAGCATTATACTGAAAACTATTCAACTTGGGTAAAAAAAAAAGCGAGGATAAAATATTAATGGTAATAATGTAAACGAATCTACCTGGGCAATAAAATATCTTATAATGAGATATTTTTGAAATATTTTTTATTTATTTAATGGAGTTTAGAGAAAGTTATAGAACAAAAAAATAATTGTATAATTCAAAAGAAAACTTTTTAAAAATTAAGATGATGTAAAAATTATTTTGGGGCTGTTATATTTTCAGAAGTAATTTCGAATAATGTTAAAATTTCGCTTTATTTTTAATTAATTTTTTTAAAAATCGCTTCGAATTGCTTATTAATACACCCTTCAAAATATATATGTATCAAAGTGGTACCTATAGTTCAAACGAATTAGCTAGTGCAAAGCCAATACACATTCTTCTTTATAATTAAACTTCTTTACTATTATTCTTTATTATTTCTTTGCTTACACATTTTTTATAATCTACATCAATTTTTTAACCCAAAACAATATTTTAATAGTTATTGCGCAAATAATATGGAGATTCTCAAAGAATCAAATTAATTTATTTATTAAAAAACAAAATTTGTAGGATAGTTGATTTAAATTATCTATGTAACCGCTAAAATGAATTTCAAAATAAGACTTCTCAATGAAAATGCTGCATTAAAATGAAATTTGCTTGAAACTAGTTATTTATTCATTGCTACAATTTTATATCATTAAGAAACAAGTTACATAACTAAAATTGAATGGATTCTTTCTATTAATATAACGAATTTAATTACTGAGATTTAAGTAATAGTTACTTGGATTATGTAATTAGTTGCTTAAATTTAAGTAATCACTTAATATTATATGGATAAATTTAATTTTTCTTTTGATTCAAAATTGAATACTAATAAGAAGAAATATACTAATGGTATTTTAAAAGATCAGAAATATTCCAACTGAAATGAATTTAATTCTCATGGTGTGCATCAAAAATGTCTATCCGTACGATTGTTTTCAATCATAATACTTTCCTTAAATTCTATATAAAGTTCATATTTCAAGTTAAAGTTTTGAATTTTTTTTCTTTAAAGCCTACTTCATTGTCTTTAAATGGCTAGTAATAAATAGAAATGGTGTAGAGAGAAATTCAAATTCTTTACTTATATCTGAGACTTCAGACGGTGGTATTAAGAAAATCTCACTGCGTTAGGTCCGGGCTATATGACAGATTTATAACTCAAATATTAGTTATTTTAACCAAAATATTTTGCAGCAATATTATTAATATTAATGCCTTCAGTACTATGATGCAATCGCCAATTAGTTATGCCTTTGTATAAATCATGCAGGTTTTTCAAAATTGTTGAATAATGCTAACTACACTCATGTCCATAAATTAAGGATAATGCAAGTTCAGGAAAAGAAGGAGTCACAAGCAAAACAAATGTGACTTATTTGTAAAGTCTATATATTAAACAAAAGGTAAAGAGCAAAAAAGATGCTATATGTTTGATATCGGTAATAAAAATTGCAAATTACAGAAAAAAACCGATTTACAAAAATCAATATTACATGGTTGATATGAGGGTTAATACATAGTATGTCTCCCAGACGATGCAATACAGTCCGTACAACGCCTAGGCATTCTGAGTATCAAATTATTGATCTGATCTTGGGAGAATATTACACCACTCATCAAGCAATGCTCTCCGAAGTTCCGGTATACATGTAGGAGGTGGTTGAAGGGATGCAACTCGTTGGCCAAGCATTTCCCACACATGCTGTACTGGATTCAAGTCCAGTGAGAATGCTGGGCAGTCCATACGGGTGATATTCTCCGATCGAAGGCTTTCGTTTACGATGTTTACAAGGTGAGGTAGGGCGTTGTCATCCATAAACACGAATTCTGCGCCCATGGCACCCTGAAACAAACGTACATGTTGTTCCAGAATGACGTCCCGATAGATTTGGCCTGTCATGGTTCCAATGTAAACATGCAGGTCAGTTCTGGAACCCAGAATAATTTCTCCTAAACGAGCATCCTACAGAACCTTAACAGTGTCGTTCAATGATATTTTCTTGGTGGTAACGGGTACATGGAGCTCTCTATATGAATGTCGGGCGAGAATCAGACACCACGCTAAACCTGGACTCGTCGGAAAACATCACACAAGCCCACTGTTGCGGTGTCCACAATGCATCCTCTCTACTCCAGGCTAACCGCAGGCGACAGTGAGTTGCAGTAAGTGGAACACATCTGACAGGCCTACAAGCATATAGACCAATCTACCCTAAGCGTTTGTACACGGTCTGCCTTGAAATTGTCGTACCTGTGGCTGAAGAGAGCTGACGAGACAGGTCTGATGCTGTGCTCCGTCTTTTTTCTTTTTTTTTTAGCAGTAAATGCCAAATACCTGTCCTCATTTGGCTTTGTAACTCGTGGGCGATCTTTGCTGTAACGTCTACTTACATTACCATCATCTTGGAATCGTTGCCAAAGCCTGGATATGACTCTCTGAAAGATTCCAAGTTCCTCGGATACTTCCAGCTGGGTACGCACACATTCCAGGCGGCCGATAATTCTACCACGTAAAAAATCATTCAAATGTGTCCTTTGTGTCTTAACTATGCGGTTATTGCACTGAAAGGCTTATAAAACTCTTGCGAACAATTTTACTTCTTTGCCTGTATTCCTTATACATCACTCTCTTACACTCTCGTCATTGTGACGTACTATCTGTGTCATCTGGTGGCTTCCTGCAATTTGCATATGATTTTTGAAGATATGTGTAGTCATTTTACGCGTGATATATGTATTTTAGAGTTCAATTTCCGTGTGACTCTGAATGATCCTTAATTTATAGACATGAGTGTAATAATATTTATGTACTCGGCAATATAAGTTAAGAAATGTTAATAAATCCCCTTATTAACATCAAAAACTCTTATCAAACCGATCTGTGTAATGTTAGATCATATATGGTAGGAAAGCTCTAATTAAGGGCATTTATTTTTAAAAAAAATCGCATACAAACTGTTCCATAGTATTTAAAGACAATCATATTAGAAATATAATGAAAATTAAATAAGAAAATAAGGCCGCTTGGACTCAGAATATTTAATATATAATATATAACAAAAACAAAACATACAGTAGAATCGCACAAGATAAAAAGAAACCGGTAACCCTAGTGAAACATTATTATTTGACACCCTCCCTTCCCCAAAAAATTGAATTACATGATTAATGTAGGTGTTTCGTCGTTATTTTGAATATAAATTTAAGCACAATGTCTGTAACAATAAACGAGCAATGCATTTTAAAGTAAAATAAATAAGGTTTGTAAGACATCTGTAAAAAAAAATCTGTTTTTATTCATTACCGAAAATTATTAAATAGTTTAGATTTATTTTATTTAATTTCAAAGCAACTTGAGTTATTTTAGAATGAAAATCTCAATTCTGAACCGCGGTTAAGTGAAGATTCTTTGGTGAACTCAAGTTTCAGACTTAAAGAGTATTCCACTCCTAAAACCGAAATCTTATCTGGCCTTTTGGAACGGTGTGAAAATTCGGGGAGTTAAGTGAGATTTCCAGATGGTATACTTTCCAGACGACAGCGGCTTCAAATTCTTTTGCGTGCTTCTCTATGGAAATTTAGAAAATGAACCTTAATCTAAGCGTCACATATTAGACTGACGAACTTGGTGTAAAGTAATCAACGGCAAATCACAGTTTTGAAGATTTCAACTTCACACCTAACGTTGTATATTACACTAGAAAATTGAAACAGCTACTCAAGTTGTACAGTTTTATAGAAACTATTTATAATGCAGAAATTGATATATTCTGGTCTGGATATAGTGATGAATTAAAAATTCGTTGTGAAATCCAGTCAGTAAAAATCCTTCATCATGAAGGAAAAATCTATCATTAAAATTTTTAACAGATTTAATTGCTATGTACAACCTACTAATTGAATGATAAGTCAATCCATGATGAAAAATTCGTTGTGAAATCCAATCATTAAAATTCCCTCATCATGATGGAAAAAATCTATCATTAAAATTTTTAACAGATTTAATTGCTATGTACAATCTACAAATTGAATGATAAATCAATGCATGATGAAAAATTCGTCATGAAATCCATTCATTAAAATTCCCTCA
>JAPMOR010097137.1:47875-65511 GCA_026543865.1 Argiope aurantia | reverse complement strand
GAAAAACAATATTATCCTGTATGATCAGATAAAAACGATGAGTACATTGTCTTATACAAGAAATTCGTAAATGATGGTTCCATATATGCAAGGAAAAACAATATTATCCTGTTTGATCAAATAAAAACGATGAGTACATAGTCTTATACAAGAAATTCGTAAATGATGGTTACATATATGCAAGGAAAAACAATATTATCCTGTCTGAGCAGATAAAAGCGTTGAGTATATTGTTTACGAGTCTGTAATGTTGCTTCCCAGCACAGTTAACGCCATCGTAGAAAAGATAGTTTTAAGGTCAACTTTTTTGGAAGCTGATCGGATTTCAGATCAATGGTCCCCGGGCTTGGCGACTATTTGGCTGCAAAATGGATGATACCAGAATCTGGGAATTTGGGGGATATAACCAAGGAGGCAAATTATGCTTGATTGTTTGAGAACCTTCTCTGCGCTGCTCCAGAATCTATAAGAGGCCAGCTGTCCAAGCCGAAGTCAGTCGTATTAGTCAACGACGAATTAGTTAAATTAGTCCAGCGAAGCGCAAGCATTGAATGGAAATCAAGCGACTAGTGAATTGAGAATTGAGCCGCGCGCCGAGTCTTGGAGACAAGTATTGAAACAAATTAAGTCATGTGTTGAGAGGCCAGGCCCACAGTAGTGATAACTACTTATGGGCTGCTGTTTGTTGTAAGTGCTGCTGTGTGTTGCTTATGTACGTCTAAGCTGTGTATTTGTTGTCTATGTAATCGTGTCTTCCTGTTAATAAACGCTTTATTTGTTATTGAGGCTTGCTGACTATCTTTCACTATACACTCATTATAGGTGAATCTGCCGACCGAAACGGAATACTTCGCTGTAGCAATGTCAATGTTTGAACAACTTAAAACATAGCCATATAAAATCCACTAGCAGTGGAAGCAGACAGCTTGGAATTTGTAACCAACAGTAGGGTATGGCTTAAACCTCATGACTATTGCTCTTCCAGGTTTCCAAGTTCTAATTGCTAACCAGGGAGCAGTTATTTCACATGTGACAGAAATGAACTTCGGACTCGACGTCTGTCGCATAACAAATGTAACTCTAATAGGATTCATAGAATAAAACGTTGAAGGTACAGTGACATCTTTTGAGACTCTATCTATTGCTCCTTCATAAGAATTAGATATTACAAATCTGTTCCTTCTTTTTGAATAACCGGTAAAATCGGATCAATGAATGTACAGAGAAAAAGTCCAACAGGCTCAATAAGGGATAATGACACTTTATTCTGCAATAAAACACTAATGCATAGTAGCAAAAACACAGTCGAAACGTGCGCAAGTACAGCATTTGCAATAAACAAGCAACAAATAGTTTTTAAACAACCGCAATAGCATTAAATTTCAGAGAAATTTCGCACGAGATTAATATTCTAAGGAGAGACCTCGCCCAACTACTTGCTTGAGCTCAGTTCAACTACTACTCATCACTAAATAACTTCTGAATAACATCGTTGCATAACTTCTAAGTAACTTTTATAACTCCTGTGGAAGATCATTGGACATTCTAGACAAACATCTCAATTCAAAGCACTAATATTCTCGAATGTTCGGGATTTTTCATTCTTATTTCCGAAATCATCAAATTCACCGCCAAGTTTGTCGCCAAGGCCGAGAATCATTGACTACCCAGCCATTTAATACCAATATTTATATTTAAAACTATCTTTTTTGCCAGAAGATTTATTGGTAGGAGTTTATTACTGCTAATATTACAAATTCGGAACAATATTAAAATTTCAGACTAAATCTTAACTAAAATTATTCGTGAAACCATTATCGTATTTATTTTTAAAATGATGAAAATAAAAGTGTAAGAAAACTTTATTATAAGTGTTTTAAAAAGCAATTATAAATATTCTAACTAATTTTTAAAATTTAAATGTGATTGAATGTTTTTAATTGTTTTCTTGTTATATTCATTACAGCTTAATTTTTTTCTATTATTGTTTTTGTCGCTTTGTGCTTTTACGATTTTCTTTTGATTCTTATAGTTTTGATGAAAAATTATTTTCTACATTTAAGCCCTTCATAAGAATTATTTTAAAGGCTTTTTTTATTGTTTTGTACTTTTTATGCTTTTCTATATTTTATAATTTGTTTCTACACAATCTTAAAAAATCAACTACTAAAATTTTCTAGCAGATAGTGAAAGGCTCGTGGAATTAAAATTTAATTAAATTTACTCGATTAATAGGTAATTAAGTTTTGAAAATATTAAGTTTATTGTCATCAAGAACATATGGAACTGCATGGAATTTTAGAGTTTTGACCTTTGGAAGAGTAACTGAAACATCGATTACAAAATTCCAGTTTTATAAACATAAAGAAATAAAAAAGATTTGAGAAATTTGGGTATCTATTTCCATAAAAAATATCCATTTAAAAAGCTTAAAATAAAACAGTTTTCTTTTTGATGCTGTTTCCACTTTAACACACACAATAATTTTTTTATGAAGTGTAAATTAATTTAAATAGATTTTTATTTTCTTATTTTTGATTTTAAAAAGTTATTGATGCAATCAAATACAATGTTTATGAGAAAAATCTACTTTTATCATTATTTTATGTAACTACACAAATAAAAATTTTAAAAAAGAATATTTTAATAGATTTTTAAAGAACTTAACTTCATTAACAAAAAAAAACACCCCACCAGTTTGAATTATTATAAATTATCTCTTCTGTTTTTGCAGTTTATATGGAAAAAGAATAAAGTATTTTTACTTCCTTTAATTGTACAAAAATTTCCATTTGAATTTTTTTTTTCTGAAATGATTCTTCTGGATTTCTAGTTCTAAAGCATTCTACAGAACATATTCTATCAAGAAAACCTTCAATAGAAGTATACTTTTTCCGGATAAAAGTTTTGATTTTTTTTAACTCGTTCTGGACTCAAAATTCTCATTAGTTTACGACTCAATGCTATTTATATTCTTGCACCTTGTTAATTTCATTCAAGAAGTTTAATTTGAGTTCAAAACGGTGATATTTAGAAAAACATTTGCTTTTTTTTTTGTCTAATCTAAATTAAAGGTATAGGGTGATCAAGAAATAACAGGAGGTGTTCGGAGCCTTGTAGCGTGTTATGTACTGGACGAAATATAACAAAAGCTGGCCACTATACATATTAAAGTATGCGGTTTTGAATTATCAAGAAAAAAATTTAGTACTTAAAAACGCCGATAAGGAAAATACTGGCCCTGCGATCGAAAACTTTATTGTGTAATTTGCTTATAGGGGTACTTTGTGACATGACATCTAAGATAAAAGGAAGGGTTGCGGGAATTTAAGTCATTTTTCAAGAATTCACCCGTCGATTGCGTAGTCATTACTTGAACGCGCCTTATTAATCAAGCTGTTTTATCAGCAGGATGAAAATGCCAGTGCTGCTCTTCGTGAATACCGGCGGTTAAAACAGTTACGAAGAGGACAGATGACCATAACTAACTTACGAAGAATGGTAGAAAGATTTAAAATAACAGGAATTCTTTGTATGCAACAGGACCGAGGGTAAAGGCATCAAGCAGGAACAAGTTGAAGAAGTTGCAACTCCCGTTATGGATCAGGCTATAGATAATAAGCAGGTTATCAGCAGTGCAGTTCAGTATCACGACAAACAGATACCTCGTTCTCGACGATGCAGAAGATATTGCGTAAGATCCTGAAATTTTATCCATATAACACCCATTAACTGATGAGACTGATCTGAATCTTGGCTATTTCTGGTTGTGAGGAGGTTCTGGTTCACTTCAAAGGAGTTGTGTATCAAGGACATGTTCCTGACATTCCTACTTTAAAAAATCAAATAACGTCACATGTCTGACGAATAAAGGCCAATATGCAGCGAGCCACTGTCGAAAACCTCGTGGACCGCATGTAATTGTTGGAAGATCAAGTTGGTTGTTACCTTGATTCAAATTTGTAAGTTGCTATAAGAAACGTTTTTCATTGGTATTTGGTGTGTTGCTATTTACTGTTTCCATTGCCAGTTATACGTTCTTTTTCCACATATTATGCGCTTGCAGCGCCAGGATTTCCCTTATCGACGTTTTTTGGTACCGATTTTTTTTTCTTGATAAATCAAATACTTTGATATGTATAGTGGCCAATGTTGTTATATTTCGTCGAATACATAACATGCTACAGGGCTCCGAACACCTCCTGTTATTTCTTGATCAACCTATACTTTTAGAATTTTATAAAAGTCCTTTAACACTAAACTCGAACATTAAGAAGAAACTTGTTTTAGATTAGAAAGACATCAAAAGACCGTATCTAGAATAAAAAACTGTACATCAAATGTTTCGTGATTCGCATTATACTTTTTCCATTCTATTAACCTCTGACTAAATCAACAAAATACCACATACCTACTTACCACAATTCATGTTCGTTTTCGAACTGTTTAATCCACTGACAATTAACAGGATATTTCATTCAAATTTTAAATCCCTAACTCATTTTGAATCCTTCCATTAAAAATCCGTAATCAAAAGGATAAAGTTTTGTTTAACCTGAAGGAATGTTTTCTCATTTACTTTTGTGCGCATTTTATCTTTTCTCCTTACCAATAGTGAAAAGATCCCAAACGATATACAGAAAATTTCCATTTCATCGGTTCGGTTATAGGTTCCATACACAAAGTCACAATATACGGTTCAAAGTTGGATACAAAATAAAATTTATATATCTTGCTTCATTTTTACTTTCTCATATATAAAGTAAAGAGAAAGTATTATAATCGCCAAATAATTGGAACTCAAGATTTTGTCGAATCTCCACGTTTTAGACTTCCTCTAGTTCGAAAAACATATTTTTAGCCTTATGTATATTTCTCTTGCTTAATGCCCATTAACCTTGCTCTGAATTTATCTTTTGAATTTGACAATGATCTCTGCGAACATCGATACTGATGTTGCAGCGATGTTTCCTGGTTTCCATTTTAGTTTTTGTTGAATATCTTTAAAACTCCCCAGTTCTCACACTGCATGCTTATATCAAATTATACAGTATGAAATTCCTTACATTTTCAAGCTTTTATTTTTCTTCCAGTTTTAATATTTTTGCAAATATGGGTTCTAAACTACTTTTTCGTTTTCAATAATTTATGATCCCCTAAATCATCAAGTTCGCATGTTACCAACAGGAAGAAAAATAACTTTTAAGAATGTACTTTCACACAAAAAAAATTCATAGTTGAAACATCATTTGTTAATTTTTAATTAATTTTTTACAGTTTCCAACAGTCCTACGACTTCATATATTTTCGCGATTTTCACCTATTAAACATCGTTTGGGACCCCATGTTGAATGGTGATTCTTTATCTTCTTGATGCCTACTATTACCCCTCCGAATTTGTCGATTGAATTCGGCAACACCCTGCATTTCGTAACTATCGTTCACCAATGCCATGTGAGATATCTGACGTTTAATCCAAAGGGGCCACAATTTTATGCTGAAGAAGGGATATAAAAATTTTATTCGAAAATATGCCAGAAAGTCTAGGGGAAACCATTTCTGTTGTTTTGAATTGTCATGTTCACATAAATACAGACATATACAAAAAAAAATGAAGATGGTCTGTTTGTTGCCAAATAAGTCGTTGAATCTTGTTTGTTGTAATTCCAATTAAGACATATTTACACAAATATATAATTCATCCGCCCAAAACTAAGATTTTGAGAATGAATAAGTTTATTAATGAATTTCCCCTCGAATTTGATACATGTTTGTAATTCTACTTTTAAAACTGGTTGCGTTTGAGCTGTTTGACAGCTATCATCTAGTTATCGTGTTCATATGTTTTTCAACTGTTTTCCAGCGACTATCTTATTATCTTGTTCATTTGCGTTTAATCTCTTGGCCAGCTACCGTCAAGTTATCGCTTCCATGTGCGTTTGAGCTGTTTGCCAGCTACATGTATTTACCGTTTTCATGTGCGTTTTAGCTGTTTGCCAACTAAATGTAATTGCCGTGTTCATATGCTTTTGAGCTGTTTGCCAGCTATCATCTAGTTATTATGTTCATAGGAGTTTGAGCTCTTTACTTGCGACTTATTTAGTTATCATGTTCATATGCGCTTCGAAATACAAAAACCCACTGACGAGATTCGCTCCAAAATTTGACAGGTATTTACTGTTATACGTTCAAATCATAGCTAACTTTCATGTTTCATGGAATTCACTAAATATGGGCAACCTTTTAAATGGACCAAATTGTCCTAGTCCCAAAGTATCTGAATTAACCAATTATAATTCGAATTAGATACTTTTAGATCATAAAGCCTATTAAAATCATTTAATATCATTTATTTGAATTTATTAAAC
Organism: Argiope aurantia; assembly: GCA_026543865.1. Lineage (NCBI taxonomy): Eukaryota > Metazoa > Arthropoda > Arachnida > Araneae > Araneidae > Argiope > Argiope aurantia. The sequence goes on along the minus strand of JAPMOR010097137.1, from coordinate 59,143 downwards.
AAGAAACATTATGGATAATAAACTTAATTCTTAAATGCTTCAAGAAATCTAGCAAAAATTTGTCCTGGGAATAGATTTATTCCTAGAAATAAACTTGTTTAAATCTGATTCATTGACAAATAAATCACTGATACTCTGAGATTGCCAGATTTGGTTTCACTTCTTTTGTTTCATTTCATTGGAGAACTTAGTGAGCTTCAATCCGGTTTCCGTGCGTTTCCTTCCGGTTTGAAATTCTCTGCATTTTATTTCAAAGAACAGTTGGTTTCATTCACTAATGGAAATATAATTAAAAGTTTTTCTTGACTGCACTTAACAGGTTAAGATAACTTGCACTTAACAGGTTTCGCCTTTCCTTCATATAATGTTAAATCGAATCCTGACTTATTTATAAAGAATAGTATGAAAGCAAATCCTAATATATAAAAAAAAGCAGCGAACGAAATTCTAAGAAACTTTTTGTATAAAACCAAATTATTGTTAAAAAATGGCTAAAACTTTATTACTATAAATGCTTATATAGGAGACGTTAATGAGAAATTAAGTTTAATGGAAGTATACATATAGTGATATTTTTTATTTACTTTATCCTTTTAAGCCTTTTTAATTTAAAACGTCGTCCCATATAACCAGAGAAGTAACTAGTAACTATGCTGCGTTTATTGAGATATGTCGCAGCACCCCTAGTGGTAAAATAGAAAAGTTACAAGAATATCTCAAAAAATAATGGAAATCGACGAAAACGTCCTGTTAGAAAAATGTGCGCTATTCCATAATAAAAACATAGGGGAAAGTTTCATGGAATTTTCTGTAAAATTGGCGGAGTTATTTGCAATTAAAATTATGATCTTTCCGTGAATTGAAAAAGAGTTCGCCCTAATTTGAAGAATGTATTCCCCGATATTATCATAAAAGTTTTTCCGGGTTAAGCAACAGAAAAGCAAAATTTAAGCATTAAAGGAAATGTATTAACAAAAATCTTTTTAATCTGTAAAACGCACTCGGGAAGTGAAGAAGAATACCGGAAAATACATTCGTTTGGTATGATCACTACATAGTTTAACCCTCTCGCTGCGTGATTCTTTTATCAAAATAGGTTCGAAAATTGCCAAACGTTTTTTGCCAGATATCTTTGATCTTTGAAAAGAGCTCGCAAAATATTGCAAATCTATTTGTATATTTCGCAGAATCATGGACAGCAAACGTTATCTGTGAACTGAGAGCTGAATGAAACAAGAAAAACCAGCCAGAAATAGACCCTAAATCGACCCTAAATAGACAGAAAAGGCATCCCCGCGGAAATCGCGGGTTGCACGGCTAAATAAATGGGAAAATGCATCCCGGAAATTGTGGGTTGCTCAAATTTTGCTACTTATACATTGTCCGTGGAAATCTCGGGATACGCAGCGAGAAGGTTAATAACTCAGAGGATAGGGTTCACAATTTTTTTTTATCTAGACCAGAGCTATCTGGATAGTTTAAAAGGACTATTACGTTGCCAGATTTTGATCGAAATTTGTTGAAAAGCCATAAACCATTGTTGCAAGCGATTCAACTATGAAAGCAAATTGGAATTTAAAAAAAAAAGACCTGAGTGTTAAATATAAAAATGGGATTCTTAATAGTTATGAAAGTTTTCCTAAAATAAGTTACGCGATGTTGCGGTGCAGTTGAACATTTTACAGCCACTTCGTAGTAAAATTTTGCAAAATCACGAACATTTTATGATAAAGATGAAGCAATAAACGCTGACGATTCCTATGAGCCCATATGTTTTGAGAAAACCTCCTCCAGCTGTTTAATATTTTGAAACCCGGCTTAAAGTATCTTTTGACAAATTTTACTAAAAAAGTATGAACAATATATAAGAGAATTGTTAAGGAATAACTCAATAAGCTGGAAACAATTAATTCTCTCATTGCTATTTTTGGAGTAAAAAATTATAGATAATCTTGAGATAAAAGTTTTTTATCAACTCGCTTTCTGCTTTATTTGTTGGAAGCAGATTTTGCAATCGATTTTAAACTAATTTCTCAGTAGATTAGCAACTTTAAACTTCAAACATTTCAAAACTGGGCAGCAATGTAATCTTGACTCACTTTGTAGTCTATTTGTTTGACTGTTCGGTACAAATTTTGCGAACAGTTAAAAACTTTTTATTCCGACAGATGGTGCCATGAAAAGTCTTTAGCTAATTTGGAAATGAATTTAAAATCCATCGCAAAATTTCACACACCTACAATATCAAAATGCAAAAGAATATTTAAAAAAAATTTAATATTCAAGTTTCCAAAGCGGACTAAAAGATACAAATATTCTCTTGGTCCCATACAGATTTATAACTGAATACCATTTGCCCTGAAAATTTGTAAATGTAAATTTTAAAAATTTACAATCACAAATTTTTATGACTTCACGTATAAGGTTATAAATCTACATTAGGCTAGGATAAACTATTTTATCCTTTTTAGTCCGTTTTAAAAACGTGGCATTAAAAAAGATTTTATTTATTTATTTTCCTTTTTTTCTTGATGCGATAAAAATATAATTGATTTTATCCTAATTTGTTATTATTGTCAGTTGGTTAATGCAATCAAATTTCTTTAGGCCCGAAAGGATCATATTAGAGTGCAGCTACTGTATTTAATATTTGAAAAAGAAAATTCATTGAGTAAACATTACAAAGAAATCCAATTGACATTGCACTAATAATATCATCTGCAATTCTAATTGTGCCGAAGTTTTCAGGCAAATAGTTCAGCATAGTTTTGATTACTGCTTTCAGTCAATTTAATGGCTTGTATTTTATTCTGGAGAAATACAAAGAAAAAATTTTATAACAAATAATTCGACCCCGAACCTTTGTGAATTTAAATATTTTAATTCTTTCTAAATCTGATGAATACATTAATGGATTTATGTCTTTTTTGTCTGCGAACTCGATAATTAAGAAGAGAACCAGTTTCCGGGAGTGCCTTTGAGACAAAAATTAGCGTATTTCTGTCACTTTTTAATCCATTGCCATTTTAAAATTATTTATAACTGTGCCGAGTTTTTTATTATTATTATTGTTGTTGTTACGGATCACCGGATTCGCTTGTAGTAGGTGTATGGTGCGAAAACACAATTAGCAAGCCTCAATAGGAAATAACGACGACGTTTATTTACACGAAGAACACGAGTACACAGACGAGACAAATACAAAGACAACAACTATATATAGCCAAGACGAACACACAGCAGTACACTACAACATACAGCAGCCCACAAGTAGTATTCGACCACAGCTTACAAAGCGGCCGGACAGAATTTAGTAGGAGAGGGAATCCTCGGAGCTTCGCTTTACGGTCTCTTCAAACGGCTGAACTTCTCCACCGTCTCCTCGCTTTAGCTGTATCCGACTGCCGACTCACTACCACACGACTGGCTACTCCACACACAGCTTTATATTGCTTCCACAATAGACAACAGGACTCGACACACAGCTCAATTCAGCACTAGCTTGGGCTCCACACAATGCTGGCACTCTGCCGTTGCTTCGCTATCCTCTCGGATTCAATCTAATTAATAATAATTAAAACAGCTAATTAATTTTTTCCGACACTAAAACTCATGACCGTCCCATTTAGCTTGCGCCAACGCTGCCTATCTAGCACCCCAGATTTCCAGTTTCTAACACCCAACAAGTTGAAATCTTTTTTTTTTTTTTTAACATTCTCAAACTACATAAAGGGTGATTAACCTCTTAAGAATATTCTATAAATTAACTAATAGTAGAAAGTGTAAAATGAATTAAGTTAACTAAACAATTCAGTATACACAATATTATTTATAGGAAAGCTTGTTATAAAAGAGAATTATCAAATAGTATTTGGAATTGTACAGAATATTATTTTTAACGCAAGTATATTTTTTGTTTAAACATTGTTTTATACGTAAATGTTTTTAGAAAATCTCAGATTTAATGGCCTTTTTGAAGTCGGAAATTTAGCAAAATGTAAAGTGCTATAGTAGATAATATTAAAAAGTCGAATAATCGTGTCGGTTATTTTATACTTCTTCAGATAATATTCTAGGAAAATGACATTTTTCTAGAATTTTACAGCTTATTTCGTATATTTCTATTAAACCTGACAACATTTGTGTTGTTTTATGAAGCTTCATTTTTAATATAATGCTTATATTATTCGCTGAAAATATCGCTGAGCATTATTTTATTTTTTTATCAAAGTAACATTTTGTTGAAATTTTGAAGAGAGTAATCTTCTAAAGAGCTCGAAGCTATTTTAGTTTGAGATTAATAACTTTTTACGTATCAATTCTGGCAACATGAGAAGTTAATATTCAATATTATAACCAAAATTTCACATTTTATGTAGGCGAAATGTAAAGTATACCATTTTCTATCATAGAAAAATACGAAACTGTGCATTTAATCTGTAGAAAATGTATCCATTAAGGGAAAAAAAGATTATTTCTGCCAAAGTACAGATGTTGTAAACAGATTTTATATCTGTGAGTGCTTTTATATGCAAAAAATAAGCAAAATACCACTACTTAAAGAAATGAACATCGAATTTATTTTTTAAATAGATGTTTTCGTTTTATAAATATAGCATTATCAGTACGAAATAACAACGAATATATAAACCGAAATTCTTTTGAATGAAAGCAAAGATGGAAAATTTTTTATTCAAGGAAATCATGATTCTTATGTGGGCTGTTTGTTTTTTTTTTCTTGTTTATAAAGCACAGTAAAGTGTGTGTTTAAATCATCAGAAAATTTAACCTCGAAATTTGCATGAATTTTTCCACGTTTCAGATCAAAAGTAAAAAAAAAAAAAAAACATAGAATCATGTTATTTTGTCGATCTGTCTGCTTGTTTGAGAAAACGATAGTTCAAAAATGAACCAAACTGGAGAGATGAAATTTTGCAAGTGGCCTTTACACCAAATTCTCAAATTTCTGCCGAATTTTATACAAAATCTACCTGTGAGAAATTTTTCTGTCTGTTCTTCCTTCCCCGTATGAACAAGGTTACTCGGAAGCGCAAGAAGCTATATCGATGAAATTTAATACATGATGTTATCAATAGAGTGGATATTATATTACTATAATTAATTTTGAAAAAAAAATCATTAACTGGTTATCTATTTATTGCATTTTGCCGATTTACATTAATCAGCAAAAAAGAAGAAAATTCAACATGTCTGATATTTTGATAGTTCCTTTATTCTTATGTGGAAGCAGTCTTTGAAGAATGCATTATGCTAGATAAATGAATTTTTGTGCGTATTCCTTATACTGTAATATCTTGAACAAGACCGATCAAATACAAGGCCTCACCAGGAATCCACCGATCTTTATCGAATGGATCCTAACACAGAATATCTCGCATAACACTCGAATATCACGTCAGAGCTTCTAAAAAAACATGAAACCGGCTGAAGTGCATCTGAACTTGACATTTAATGACAATGGTTGCTAGTGATTGATCTTTCTTGATAACTTGAGGTGTCTCTTCATGAGAGAAAATAAAGTTTAGCATCTAGTTATTTTGTCATTTCTTTGTCTTGAAGACATGATGGATCTATTTGAAACGGCTGGCTACACATCTGTTTTGCCACACCTGAATAGTAACAAATGACCAGACATAATGACTCTACTAATGAAAAGGATCTACATCGGGCTGTCCATATGCACTTAACTATGTGTGGGAAAATGAGTGATGTTACATCTAGTCTGAATGTCAATTGCCATGTGAGGATAGAGGAGAAACATTACAATACCAAAATTAATGTCCTTGTCAAATTTTGCATCAAATCCATTAAAAAATGACCTATTACCTTTATACCCGTTCTAAGATGTACGAATATGATACCAATATTGGAATACTTATTTGAAACCAGAAACTCTGTATTTATTTCGGAATCAGGAATGAATTCATCGGATTAAAGGCAGCCACATCATATTATTATGAAAATTCATCTGTTGAGTGTCGGTGAATAAAATCTATCGAGTTTAATAATGGTAAAGGACATTTTATTCTACGGATATCCCAGAAAATACGGAGCGCTGCCAGTAAAAATACAACCAATATTATACTCAATGGAGGCATTTCTAGAAACTAACAATAAAAGCAGATAGAAAATGAGCTCGTTCACAGTTCATCACTTCAAATATAAATTTCGTAATTGCCTCGTCTTATATAGCCTCCCGATAAAGCGTGGCATCACATGGAATTTTCAAGAAAAATCTTCTTGATCTCCTGGTATCCAATCAGCATGAATTAAAAATATTTGTAAATTTCTATTTCCAGCGATAAGACTAATATTGCAGGAAAAGAAAATTACAAATTGGTAATAATATGCATACAAGCGCCTTATTGTTTGCATTGTTATAGAAATTTGAGGGGGGAAGATAAATGCCTCAGAAGATTTAGTAAACTTATTAATATCGTACAAAATTATTTCTAATGTTAGTTCATATCGGCAGGGCTGTGAAAGATTCTAGATATAAGTCATACTGTAATCGTCGAAAAATTGGGTCTCGATATTTTAATAAATCTCTTTATTTTAAAATATTTTCTAGAGTCTGAGAAAGTCACTTTAAAATATAATATTTATAAAATTGATACTATCTATAGATGCTTAATGTAAAAGTGGTTCAAATCAAAATTTAGCAAATTATTTTTACAGGCATTTTTTATTATCTAGAGTTAATAACCCGTTGGCCGAAGACTTTCTGTGTGCATGATGGCTGGTGCACGTTTCAACCTGTCATAGCCGCAAAGTACTCCAAGGCGAGACAATACCACTGGGGGTACTAGATCAGATGTGATCGTTCTCTGATTCAGGTCTAAATTACGATCTGTGGATGAGTGAATGAAATGTAAGAATCAAGTCAGCCCCGTGAAAAGAACTGTGAAACATGAGTAGCTAAGACGTCTCTTAGCCCTAGATAGCGCTACTGAAACAAGAGACGCAGAAACTCGGCTTGAAATCGTTGCCTTAGTCAGCGGGTTTGTCTATGAGAAGTGCCATAAGCAACAACAACAACAGAGTTATACAATTGAAATATAGTTTCAATAACAGGAGCTTATTAAAAAGGTTTTTTATTTTAATTGGATATTTATACAAAAATTAATAAAAATTAAAAATTTTTACTCAATACCTTAGGAACATAAAATCGTACAAAAATCAATTTTACACCCTATTAAAAATTCTAAAAATTAGCTTTGCAATTAGCAATTTTATTTCCATGAGATTTTTTTTTCGAATTTCAACAAATTTTTAAGTATGTGAAGTCTACAAAGAAGAAATATGATTATAAAAATATTCGTATTCAAGATTTTGGCGAATCTTTACATTTCAGACCTCACTTAATAAAAAAAACAAAAAAAAAACGCATTTATGGAATTATGTTTGTCTTAAAAATTAACTCAAATATGCTTTGAACTTGACAAATAAAATTCAGCGTGTGATTCTGACATGAAATCTGTAGATTTCTATTAAACTAGAAATATTTGGCGAGCAACTTGCTCTCCAAAATTATTGACTTTTTAGGTTCTTAAACGATCAATATGAAATGCGTTTTTAAAAATTTTATTTTATATGACTTCAAAGTATGATTTGAAATGAATCATTCTGCCTTAAATTATTGTGGGCACAAATTAAAAGCGATATACTATGAAATAAAAGTGGAATTGGAAATATTATTTCAGAATTAATGATTTAAAGAAAGAAATTTTTTTATCTTAATTCTAACATTGGCAAAAGTACGCTATTGATTATTTTGATAGATGAATTTGAATAAATTTCATAACATTAAAAGCATCGTAACATTATAAGTTAAAACATGAATCGAAACTGTGCAAAGATGAAATCGATATCATTATAGAGATAACTTTTTGAGTTTTCAGATAATGCAAAACCCTTTTTGGGAAAATTTATAGTTTTGGTAGCCATGTATTTCCATAGGTACAGGTGGTTATCAAAATAATGGAAACACCTTAGATTTATAAAGAATCCTTTATTAGTATACTGCAGGACCACCTTTGGTTCGCCTAGGAATCAATTCATGCAAGTGTTGAATAGTGTTTAGAGTGATATTGTACCATTCTTCCTGGATATATTGTGAAAGTTCTGGGAGAGATGCCGGTGGAGAATATCGATTCCGTATTGAACACTCTAAAATAGAACATAAAGATTCAATTATATTGAGGTCAGGTGATTGTGCGGGCCAAGGCAGATGTATAACTTCATCCTCAAACCATGATTGGACAAGTCTCGCTGCATGGATAGGTGAATTATCATCTTGGAAAATTCCATCTCTTGCAGGAAACAAAATTTTCATCATAGGTTGGACTTGGTCAGCTAAAGTTTCTCTATACTTCTCCCCAGTGATCTTTCCTTTAAGGGTTACGATTTTTCCAGCAGAAAACCACGACACGGCTGCTCATATCATGATAAATTCACCTCCATGCTTGATAGTTGGAAGAAGACAATCATGATCATAGGCTTGTGCAGGTGTACTCCAAACATGCACCCTTTCTGTTGTAGGCATAAGTGCGAAACACGATTCGTCAAACCATATTACTTTTTTTTCCATTTATATATCGACCAAGTTTTGTGAGTGTGACAGCACTGTTGAAACCTTTACTATTAACATCTGTGACAAGTGACTAGGGAATTGCTGCTCTGTCATAAATGTTCTGTTTATGAAGGTGCCTTCCAACTATAATCACTGGCACTGGAGAATCCAGGTGGGTATTGAGTTCTGCGGTCACTTTTGCTGCAGTTGTTCTCTTTTTAGACGTTTACAATCCGATTCTATACCTTCCGATTTCTTTCACTGAGCTTCTCTTTCTGCCCACCATTTTGCTTTGCAGAGCTTGTCTTGCCGCGCTGTGTGTATGGCGTAATGACTTAAGATATCGTACCTCTAGAAACGCCTAAAAAGGTGGGATGTTTCGGTCACACTTGCTCCAACTAGACGGGCTCATGCAATTCGATGTCTTTGAAAATCTGAGAGGCCCGACATTTTACGCTTTTGAAAAAAATCCAAGAATTACAGAACTTTAATAAAGCTAACACATACTACTAGAATATATACATTGCTATTTATAAAAAAGACTGGTGGCTATTATTATATTTTAATGCTTATGAAGCGCATTCAAAAGTGTCATTTTTATTCACAGGTGTTTCCATTATTTTGATAACAATCTGCAAGTCATAGTGAGTATCCATAGTGATGATTCAGAATATTTTCACTCTTAACTATTAAACTTTCTGATTAATGCTTATTTCTTAATTTCTTTTACATCTTCTGACTGAATGAAGTATAAAAATTTTATTTAATTATCAAAGAATTGAATTAAATACAGCTGCAAAAACGCTAAGTAAAGCTGTCTGGTGAAATTTTCATACATCGATATGTTTGCATTTAATTGATGCCATTCCATAATAAGTAATAAGAACGATTTTTGTGCCACTTGCTTTAGCGTTCTATATATATAGATTCTGAAACCAATCCATTAATAGAAGGCTTGTCTACCCATCTCTCAAAGTACAAATGAACAAAATGAACACAAAACGTAAAAAGCTAGGTAGATAGAATTTCCAACACTGTTTTAACATCTAAAGTATAGATCAGTATCAAATTTTGAACAAAATTAGTCAAAGGGTGACCGTCTGTATATTCTGAACGCATGTAAACGGGGCAACAAAAATATAAGCAACAACTTGCATGAAGGAAATTTGGTATGTACTCTTGTTATTAAAAGTGTAGTTTTGCGTCAAATTTTGGTATCAATCGATTGAAAATATTAGCGTTCAAAATGCATACTCAGTTTTCTTTATTATTTTACGAAGCACAAAATGCTCATGCGTTTCCTTTAAATATAAAATTTGTTCGCACTACTGGTATCAATAGCAAATTTTTGAAAATAATATAAAGATAGGTGAAACAAGCTTGGAAGAATAATTCGGATTAATAATCTTCTTTCTTTTTTTTTAATTATTGTCTTGTGATTGTTGGATTTGATTCAAAATTTGATGCAGAACTAAAATTTTGTCAAAGGAATTCAAACAGTGAAAAGAACTCTCTACAGCTTCCATTCTCTGTTCAAAGCAAAATTGGTCACTGAAAGGATTTCATTTTTGAAGAATTAACTAATTTTCATGCAATATTTCTGATCTGTGAAACTTGTCGAAAGAAAATAAGTGCTTTATAAGAAAATTTTTAATTGTTTTTGGAAGATGAGTACAATTTTTATTTCGCTCAATCTTATAACATTTTGAGAGAGTTAATTCTCTGTATAGATAGATACATACTCAACAGAATCATTTCGGTGAAGATAAACATCTCTATGAGCTCAAAATATTGCATTTCTAAATTATTTTAGAATAGCCTTGTTTATCCCAGTAAATTCTCCTTTCTCTGTCATTTTGCACCACGAAATTTTAAATGTCCATATTCTAAAATCTCAACTGTTCCAATAATGATTTTGTTTAGTTCTGCTCTGGAGCAACTGAAAGATTCTGTTAACTTTCTTACTGATTTCTGGTTTCCATACTAGCACAAAACTTTTATACGCTAGATTTTTTTTCTGAAAAAACTCACTTATACATCACTTAGAGATCAAAGGTCTAGGTTTTTGGAAAAAAGTGGCATATTTTTTTATGTTTAATATTCAAAGTCGCTTGCGTCCAACACCAATTGATGTTGACTTTCCTCAGAATTGTCAAAGGAATAATTAATTTCCACTTTATTTCCGGTACTATTTTTCGGTATATGCACTTTTTGACCTTTTTTCTTTCTTGCCCTTTTATATATATATATATATATATAATATAAAGTAAGAAATAGTTTGAAAACGAAACTAAAAGGAAAGCGAAAACAAAACAGTTTCGAAATCGCAACTAAAAATTATTTCCGATTCAAACTAAAACCAAAAAAGGAACAGGAAAAAACTTTATAGTATTTAGAGAGCGCAAATGAAGTTACTTCTAAAACACGGATGAACTGATACAAAAGTATAAAAATCAATTTAATAGGAAAAACAAATAAACCAAATAAAAATTAAGCCAAATAAAAAAGTATAAAAAAGAATCCGGTCTGAAGACTTTTTCTAATCTTCTAATTTGTTGTTTTGTATCTTCCTTTCTGTTAAAATGGTATATCTCTTGGGCCTAATTTCAGGGGATTTTCGGGTCACGAGGAATCATTATTAGACTTCATTGCCTGCATTTCCTTAACAGAAAAAA
>JAPMOR010097137.1:0-47775 GCA_026543865.1 Argiope aurantia | reverse complement strand
ATATATATATATATATATATATATATATATATATATAAATCGAACTTCCGAAAAAGAAGTTTCTTTGAAGCGGAATGAGCTACCAGTCTTACAGCTTGGAGAGGGTCGAGTGACCATTTTTAGTGGTTATTTGAATTTTGTATCAAATTTCTATCCCTTTAACACAAAATCGCACAACGTTACGATTTTTTTTGCTATATTATCCTGCAATTTAGAATATCTAGCAAAATCGTAGGGATATCGTGAGATGTGCTAATAGATTATATATATTCACTTAAATTATTCTATTGAATATGCATCCTATTAGCACCAAACGCCCAATAAAACTTACGATATCCTCGCGATATTGTCCATCATTCATAATATCAAACAGTATCATGGAGATATTTTACAATATCTTGTACTAATGGGATATTTATCTATATTGAAAAAAAAATGTATGAAAGATATCTTATTTTATAACTGATCACAAAATAATAACATCAATTTCAGTTTATGCAGCGATCGTTCACTCAGGACATTTACATTGAAATTGTTGAAACATGTTCTTTAGAACATAATTTATGCAAACTAAAGCTTTATATTATTTCTTCCGCCAGGTACATTTATAATTTTTACGAGGGTTTGAATGTTGAGTAAGAAAGAAAATAGAGAAGAAAAGAATTAATGTAAGTTTTCCACGAAATGTCAAGAATTTTAAAATTAAAAAAAAAAGATTAAAAACCAGGCAATATTAGGAGTTGAAAATTCGGTCCTTTACTTCTAAGGATATGTAGTTATCAAAAAGCTTTCAGTTCAAAAGTTGTTCGTTATGATAGGCAATAATTCGTCCAGTTTAAACTGGTCTTCCATTTTCAATAATAAGGAATGATAGAGGAATGAAAATTTCAAAGCCTTACCGTTCCCAGTCCTATTGAGCCGAAAAAAAGGCCGGATTAAACCTTGTACAGAGCCTTAAGCGATACAAAACTTGAGGCCACTTTTTGCTTTCAAATTTTCGAAACCAGAATCTCTTATCAATTTGAATTTAAACTTGTATAATTTTTTACTATAGTTTTTAATGGGCATTTTTTTAATTATAAAGCAACATGTTTTAGGATTATAAAATAATGTAATATGGTGTATAATAAAATAATGCAAAGGCTAATTAAATAGGAATATCAAAATTAAATAATTTTCAAAATATTCAAAAAACATTGAATTTTGACACCTTTAAAAATGTGGGGTCCATAGGTAATTACCCACTTGCTTATATAATAATCAGGACCCGACTTAACCTAATTGCGGCCCGAGGCAAAAAACTTCTTTGTCCCTCTCCCTCTGCTTCACTATTTCAGGAATAAAAAGCCGAACTTTATGGAGGTATTTAAATTTTCACCTCATTATAGATATATAACAAGAAAATTGATTAGAATCTAAAATAGCTATAAAGCCCTCTCCCCTCCAATGGTCAGACGAAACATCGTTCTGTCCATTTTATAGATTTTTTGACAATTCTATGTCCTTTATTAAAAGAATATAGTAGAGATGCATAAAACGGTCAACAATGGGAAAAGAAAATAATTTTCTTTTAATATTTAAAAAAAAACATGCTAATATCATAGCCTTCAGTAAAGAACAATAATTTTTTTTTAAAAAAAACAACTAAGACATTTATGCATTTTACTTCATAGATACATAGGAATAAAGTAATCTTTACTGTTACAGAACATTATATGAAAACTGAAACTAAAAAGTGTCATGTGTGTAAATATGTATTTATATTATATTGCGTATTTAATTCGTATTTGATTAATGAAGAAGCTACCATAAATACCATAAAACTGGCGGATTTTACACTGTACTGATATTTTGTCTAAAAATTGTTCATTAAAGAAAGAAACATAAAATAAACTTTTTATTCGATTTTGGGACGGGGGGCTCTGATGTGGAGGCCCAGGGCAACTTCTCCGTATGCCCCTGTCTTAGTCAGTCTCTGATAATAATTCAACTCTTGCTGAAAAATTCTTCTACGAAATCGGCCAATATTTTCGTTTTTCCTGTAACATATTCCTCAGCAATTCAAATCGAATTATTATTTTACGCTATCATGTTCACGAGATAATATTGGGAAGATTGCAGTAAGTGATCAATGTTCGCATGCTGAGTTTCGGTCATGCATTGCATGGTATTTTATCCGTCTAGTTTAATTCCAGCACATCCTAATCTATCACGAGTTGTGAAACACATTGTAAATCATACGTGTATAAGGTAAATAAATAATTTGCGTATAACATGATGATGCTCTTTTCACAAGTTATGTATTTGTGAGAGTTATTAAAAATTTTGTGGTTTATTGAGAATATAAGAAAACAAAATTCTACTGCATTTTTTTTTATTTTAACGCTTTATGTTTTGTATCTTTCGCTGCTACCAATATAATTTTTTCGTATCCATAGGGATGCACCGATTCATGCAAGAAGAGCCAAGGTCCTCGGTTCTAGAGGTTCAGGAATGAAACAAGAACTAAATTATTTAGCATTAAGAATTTGGCAACGGTAGTGGCATCAGTCAGTTTAGTTTTTAGTTTGATATTTACATTGTTACAGAAATTGCCGAGTCAAAATTTGATAGATTATGCTATATTTGAAAATAATGTTCTGAATTAAGAAAAAAAAAACGTTATTTATGTCATAAATCTAAAAGTAAGAAGTAGACATTTGTTTTATTTTCAAATTTATGATTGAATTTCACTTTTTCTTTCTATGTTATGAATAAGCACAGCCGCAATATGTTCAAACTTCAATATTAATCCCATAAGATTTATGTAAGACTTATGTATTTCTTTGAAATTACAAGTTTGCATCCCATTAAGTATTCACTGTCATTTTTTATTCTTTGAAGTGCCGTTATCACTTACTGATAAATATCATTCTTATCTTTGTCACATCCTCGTAATACTTTATTTCAGTGTTAATAATCAGTCGTTACTATTTAGTTTCTACTTTTTAATATGATCTCCCATCGATTTAATCATTTTTAAGAAAGAGAAAAGTATCCGTTAAATAGTTCGTCAATTTTAAGAAGCAGAATTTAAATTGTTTGTTCAGTTTTTTGCTTGGTTTTTATCCCCCCCCCCCTCGCCCCTGTTTTCATAATTACATTTAATCAGACTTATTAGCTATTAGTTCGATCATTTACAATAACAGTCTAAGAATATAATGAATTTTATTGAGAAGATTAAGGTGATTGAATTTAACTTTCATAAATTCTAAAATTTAATGGAAAAATAAAGATAAAGTTTTCATTTTTAAAATTCCTGTTCAAATTTTTAGTAGGTAGTGAACTGTAAAGTTGAAAACTCACTTCTGCTAAATTATACAGAAAATAATATTAATTTCTTTAATAATTATTATCTTGGACTTTAATTCTCATGTGAGTCTCATCTGCCATTAAATTTTATTTAAATTTCTGATATGCTAATTAGTAACATTCTCCTCATCATGTTTATATTATAATAGACCTGATATTTGTTAAAGCACTTTAAACATAATAAATTTATATATTAATTATCCTAAAGGAATTATGAATATATTAATATTATAAAATAACATTTTTTCATTTGTCTATTTTTATTTTCAACAATGTCTACATATCATATTTTTTTTATTTGTTTCATATAAGCCTACTTGCAATCATGTTTGTTAATATATTCTTACATATGTGATCATCTGTGAAAAATATAATTTTCTGATATGTGTAAAAGTTTTTTAATATCAGATTTTCCTTTCTTATTTACTAATTTATATAGATGTGCTAGAAATAATTATCTTTAATTTGTAATAACAAGATTTCTTATTTAAAATATATCTAATAAGAACATCAAGTATTAAAAATACTTTTTAAGTTTATAAATTCTCATAATAAAGTTGCTTAATTATTCTGGGAAGTGCTGCAGATAATAGTAAAACATAATTACATTAAACCTTTAAAAAGCTATTTTTTTTTCCTAGTAATGGTATAATATATGGAAATATTTTTGGGATGAAGATTAATTTTTAGAAAGTGTTTCATCAAACTTATTAAATATAATTAATTCGATTTCTTAATTGATTTAGTTAACTAACTAAGACATTTCATTATGGTGTGAAATATGAAATAAATCTTCTAGAATTTTGTTTCATTGAAAAATTGGAGAACATAGAACATCCTACATAATTTCATACAAAAACTGATGAATTTGATGATAGGTATAATTACCACAGTGTTAGCACGGGTTAAATAAATAGTAAAACACTATTATTTATTGTATTTTATCTGTTTAAATTAACTGAAACAATTTATTGCATAAGTATTAAGTATTATACTTCTTCAAAAGCAACACTTAATATCTTTCCCTTCATAGCAATGAAATGTCAATAAGCATAAAGGTTGACACATAAAAATGAATATGTTTGTATGGGATGTTTGCATTTCGGTATGAAAATGCCACATTGTTAAATATACTACAAAGTGCATATTTAATAATTTTATAATATTAGTTTTCAAATTTTATTTTAACTCATGTTTCATCAATTCAACTGCTCATGAAATTTTTGTATTTACATAGTTTACAATACAGTAAATGCAATAAGGCTTTTAAAAGTTTTTCTTCTGATATAATTACTATTACAATCTATTCAAAATTAAATTAAACTACTTTTTATATTTATTTTAAATATAACACATTAGAAACATTTTTCATGTAACATTTTCATTTCACTTATTGAATATTTTCAATGTTAATAATATATAAGTTCTGTTATATAATTGTATGGCACTGATATATGGCCATACAATTTAATGCATTAATTTAAATGCATTTATAAATTTTTGCTTGCATCTTAGCATATGAACGAGAGTGACGGAGAATCAGCAACAGAATATACCAAACTCATGACTTCTTTTGTCAATAGTCAATATTCCAAAACAGACAGTAGTCTTCAATCTATTCTAACAGGAGCAAATAGAGAAAGAATGCCTCAGTCAGTATCTGATCCATCGGTGGGGGGACGTAGTGAAATGTACTCACCGGTAAGGAATGTATGTTCTGTAAGTTTTCTGATTTCATTCTATTTTTCCTCTTCTCCCTTTTCTTCTGTCTTAACTGTATTATAGTTAGTAGTATAATTAATCAGTTTAGTAAAGAAGTTTATTCTCTGAAATTGTTAAGTGATTTGTAATTTCTATCTCAAGTACTGATCTTTTGAAGTAGAGATTATAATTTTTAAAACTAAAATAAAATATTTTTCCTACAAAAAAAGAATATTTTTCTTCTGAGATGAAAAGAAAAAAATGTTATAATAAATGTTGCTATCTCAGTCGAGAAAGAACCAGTTGTATCAGTTTTGAAATTTTATTACTTGTTTCTTAAAAACTTTAAGAATAGTAAAGGAAATAAATATGTACTACCTCATTGTAGGAGTTTTTTTTTTTTTTTTTTTTTTTTTGCCTTGAGGTATTTTCAAATCATGTTATACCGAATTAAAAAATAATAATAATAAATGAAACCCGCTTTAACTCAAAATAGACATTTGTACTTTTTAAAACCAAAATATAGGAATATAAGCTAGAAGCTGAATATATTATGATGAAAAGTACTTTATTCTTTAGGAATTTGTTGAGTTTAGGAATAACTACTAAATATTAAAGTGTTTCCTTTCAGTTTCTTAATCCAAAGCATAGTATAATGCTCAAATGAAACAAAGAAAATAAAATTTTAAAGCAAGCAAAAACTAATTCAGCCAGGAAAGGCAATAGTGCTTGCTTAATCTACTATAGTTTTGAATTTCTACTAAAATATCATATCAGTTCTTTTTATAAGTTGATGAAAGCCAAATATTTGCATATCAAATTTTATATCTGGCTCTACTTTTTATTGCTAAAAATTTGGATATAATTTTGCATGAAGTTATAGATTTCCTAATTTTTTTGTGCCCGTTCCATGGAAATAAGAATATAATCATATATTAATGAAATTTTATTCAAACATTCTGAAGCAAAAATAAAAATATAGTTTGCTTTCTTAATTATTAATTTATTTATTGTTAGATAAATATTTTTTAAGACATTTTTGTGATATCTGTCACTTTCTATATTACTACTAGAAAAAACACTTTATAGATATTGAGTACCATCTATTATTTTCTAATTTTCAGATTTTTTTTTCATGTCTTATAAAAAATATGAAATTGAAATTATATTCTAGAATTATTTTAATATAAATTTTGAGTGTTCTCCTGTCAACTGTCTGGTATACTTTTATAAAAGAATGTCTCTTTCATAGTATAAATCCTTTGTAAAGACAGATACTACTATAATTATTAAATAAATAAGGCTAACAATTATGAAATTATATTAAATAAATATTTTTTTTAAAAAAAACTGTGGATTCTATAAGATATGATCTTTCTGATAATAATTAAAAACATGTCTTGCTAATTATATTGTTATTTTATGCACAATTATATATCTAAACACCCTTAACTTTACTGTCAACTTACTATGATATTTTGTTCAGCAAGCTGTAAATGGAATCATGTATTTCCTAATGTGTGTGTGTGTTTATATATGGAATTTTTGTTTTAAGAATCACGTTGTATCTTTTCCTGAAACAAAAAGGAAATTAAATAAAAAATAGGTACTGTAATGTTAAAATAAAAATTTAGTTATTGAAAAACAGATTAAATTAATTGTTTGGCATCATATTTTGATAAATGTCAATTTGAATCCAGTGTTTAAATGATTCTAACCAAATTATTTTAACACTATAATACTGTTAATACATTAATTATTAAATATCACAATACATATTCAAATGAAAGTATTATTTTAAAATGTATCATTATTCAACTGGAATGGTTTTTATTTAATATATGGTATCTAATCATATGTGGGTTACAAGCAACACTTGTTTTAGTTTGTATTTTCCCTCAAGCTTAAAATTGATTTGAAAATGATCTACTCTGTTTTATTATTTAGAGTTCAGTTGTAGATCATCTGTTACGAAGTAGCAATATAATTTTAGTTATACTTTTTATTTAATAATAACTTTATTTTAATGTTGGGATTTTATATTAATATTATTCTGAGATTTTATTAAAATTCTGTTGTGATGAATCATTGATATCTTTTGTTACATGTTATATGATATTAATAATTAGGAATTATCTATATTTTGTTATAGTTTAAATGTATTTGAATTTGCTGCAAGGGAAAAGTCATAATTTCTGTTAGATTAACCTTGATAATTTTTGCAGCAAGAACCTGCTCCCGGTGAAGCTAATTTTCCAGATGGAGAATCTAGTCATGCACCTTCAGAAGATTCTGTTGCCACCAATCAATTGGTTGGACGATCTGCTCATAACAGGTTTGTAATCAGTGTGTTAAAGTAAATGCTTTTTAAGAATACTTTAAAAAGGATTTTGAAGTTGGCAATAACTCCATTTAACAAAACAGGAAAAGCATCTGTCATTAGAATTCCATAACTATGATTACATGATATTTTTCTATTAGAATGGCATTGCTTCATCAACAAATTAAAATATTAGTGCTAGTTGCTACTAAGCTATATGTTGTCACTAAATGTTGGCTACAACATAGTATAAATAGTGGTTAAATATTAGCATTAAATTTTTGTACTAGTGCCATGTTTAGTGAAACGTACCAATTATAATATATAAAAGAATAATTTGAATATTTGAGGAGACATAAAACATAAATAATTGAAATTTTGCTTTATAAATTCTACATTTAAAATGAAAATGTATCATCATTAAGGTTATTCCTTACCTATGGAAGCACCTGTTATATCATTCATCCTGGATTTGTTTACTAGCCAACTTTGGTGACCAGCCGGTTTGCCAGTATTACCGCTCACTACAATTTTCAATTAAATATTTTAAGTAACTGGTCTCTTAATAGATTCTCAAACAAAACATTTTAAATCTTCAAATTTTGATAGTCATACCAAACTTGTACTGTTGTTTAAATCGCTTCGTTCAATTTACTATATATATTTTGCTAATTTGTTGTCATTTCCGGTAAAACTTCAACTTTAATTTAAAGTGGAAATGATGAAATTGCAATTAATATAAAGATATTTTTTAATAAAACCAAGCGTTTTATTTTATTTATCATCTTTATTGTTATTTATTTATTATTATTATTGAATATGAGTATTGCAAGCAGACTCGCTCGGTATTTAAGTCTTATGTGAACTACAAAATATTTTTCATAATTTATTTAATATCTCAAACAATAATTCAACAAAATTTCTCAGATTCAGCATAAAATTCAGTTTTTAGTTTTGCTTTCAAAAGGATTGAAATGAAATCAATAATATTTTTTTCTGGCCTATAAATATATTTCAAAAATTATGAAGTCTAAATTTAATGCAGTAAGGTATCATATTCTGAGAAATATTCTGGACACACTAAATTTTAAATAAATGAATGAATGTTTCTATTTTCCACGATCAACTAAGACTTATTTATAAAGTTTTAAATGTTAAAAATTTAGAAAAACTCAACATTTTCATAATCTTAGGCCAATTAATCTTGAGAAACCTGCGCGCTGATTGGCGTATTTTCTTTGAAACAAACGAAAATCTAAAATTATCCTTTTTTTATTGAATAGTGATATTCAAATTTTCATAAATCAGTCAGTTTAAGTGATTGATTTAGTTGATTGGAAATTAACTTTTTTTATTTAAAATATTAGTGTTTCAAGAACATTTTGTTATGCGTGATTTCCACAGCAGAAGAAATTCGTTATTTATTAGAGCATTTATTGAATCAAGTTATATAAAATATTATCATTTTCCATTTAGACCATTTTATCATATCTGTGTCTTACTAAAGGTTTACAAGTTAGCTGTGTGGCCCTGATTTGAATGGATATCCTGTTTATATTAAACAAAACTTGCCTTAAAATAAAACAGATTTATTGAATTAATAATATAGAGAGTGTAAAAGATCATAAAATAATTTTTCTTGAATTTATTTTTTAGAAAAAATAATATTTCATATTTGTTTCATTTCCTACAGACAATGTGCCAAAAATTATATTTTTGCAGATTTCATTTCCAAAAAGATTTAATTTATTTTTAGTTGGAGCTTTAATCAATGTGATGGCAACACTTTGAAAAAAGCTAATTTTTTCCCCATGAATGCTAAACGTGCTCGTGCAGCTTAAATTTTATTTTTATTTTGTACGAAAAAAATTGTTGAAAAATGTAGTTAAAATATTTATTTAAAAATTCATTAAAAACAGAAATTTAATTTTAAGGTTAAATCATTGGTATCATTTAAAAGATAAATTTTTGATCTTTAACATGATGTAAAAATCTTTTTTGTGCGGTAATATTTTCGGAAGTTATAGCAGAAACATGTCAAAATTTTGCTTAATTTTTAAATAAATAAAATTCTAATTAAAAATTAGAAAAAAATAACCCCCAAGTGCACATTCCCAGCCTCCAAGGTATACACGTGCGAAATTTGGTAGCTGTAGGTTGAATGGTCTGGCCTGTAGAGCACACACACATTGAGCTTTATTATAAGTATAGATTATATGGAGTGTCTCTGAATTTGTCAAACTTTAAGGTGTTGGTAAAATATATATGAAGAAGCATTTTTTTAATGGAATATGGGATTGGAAATGAAAAGTGTAAGCGGAACAAGTAAATTTAAGTACTAGCAAAATAGAAAAACGTAGTGCCGATGAAACTCCAACTGACTCTGAGGAGGACTTCATTGCAAAACTTTCTGTCACTTGTGCAATTTTTCATTTGAAATATCTAGCATCTTCAAAAGAGCATGCTTATCATTTATTTACCAGTCCATCACCACCCAGCTTGTATTGATATTGGTGGTGGCACATTTGTGCACTTACTGTATGTAACATTATGCAAGTAAAGAGCTTTCTTTTCATTTTCTCACCAACAATTTTCATTTCTGGCCCCATACTGCTATACAAAAATTGCTTTATATGTGTTTTACCTACCCTTAAAGTTTCGCCCATGAATTCAAAGACACCCTGCATATTATCAGTTTTAATTGACACTGATAGTAAAGTGTATTTATTTATTTCTCATATTAATTACATGTGGTAATTCCTTAATGCAATAATAGACATTATTTTTTGTATATTTATAAAAATGAAATTTTTTTTAAAAAAAGCCTCCATGCCTATTTAACCATGAGGTGAACAACATCATTACTTAGTAGATTCAAATGTTTCATAAAACTTGAGATGTGACTTCTGTTATTAGGAAGAAGATATTCATTAAGAATTCTTAACTCCATTAGTTTATCATGGATCTTTCTTTAAAAATGGTTATTTACATTGCTTTGAGCAAATTAACCGATTTGCTTAATTTCATTGTCAAAGAGGAAGAATTTCTATTAGATCCTGAAGTGAGAGACTATGAAATAGATGGCCACTTATCTTTCTTTTAAATAGAAAAAGAAACATTGTGAACTTTTGAAATGAAGAATTCAAGTTTCAGCATTCAATATGAATGATAAAATACTTAAAATCTTAGTTAAAAAGAAAGAAAAGAAGTTTTACAATTTTTAAAGATATCAGTTGTTTATTAAATATTAAGAAAATAGAGGTTAATAGCGAGAAATGTAATAAAATAAAAAATTTTATTTGAATTCTTTGCTTTGCTAAGGAAGTAGTTTAAAGTTAAATATTTTGAATTATGTGAAATCATGCAAGTTGCTTATTCTAAGGCAATGCACCATATTTTTTAAATTTTTTTTTAATGTGATTGATTTAATTCTGTATTTATATAGAAAAATAGAATATTTTGAAGGTGTTCTATTAAATAATGTACATATTTTATTTGCATTGCTATTAGTTATAAATATAGAATTATATATATTATTTGTTCTAAAGTACTATTTTTTCAATTAATCTCAGATCAAATCTTCAATCCTGGGATGAAGAAGAAGAGGAAGAATTGAAATATGGTGCCAAACATGTTATAAAACTCTTCATTCCAGTTTCACTTTGTATGTTGGTTGTTGTCGCTACAACCAGTTCTATAACATTCTACACTCAGACAAACACTTATCTGTGAGTTTATTCATTTTTCACTTTTTGATTATTTTTAAAATTCCATTTACGGTAATATATTTCTCAGATTTTTAAGTATATGAAGAATTATATATAATATTTCTATCTTTTCTTCTTGCAGAGTATATACTCCTTTCACAGACCAAACAGTTGATACCCCTACAAAAGTATGGCAGTCATTTGCCAATGCTTTTATACTAATGGGTGTGATTGTTGTAATGACTATGTTGCTGATTGTCCTGTATAAATTCCGGTTTTATAAAGTGAGAGGCTGCATTATTTTTTTCTATTTTTATTTTATTTTAAATGTTATTTTCTATAGTTTCTTATGTTTTTCTTTGCAAAATATGTTCATTATAAATTGTTCCCATGCATCTTGTGCTTAAAGCATATTTTTAGATATATTTAAAAATGAATCTTAGCCCATATGGCTATAATTATTATTTATCATTGTTATTATCATCATTGTTTTATCATATTATTGTACATTAGGGTTACATCCCCAGCTTGCTTTGTTCATCAACTGCCAAGAATCACTTTGGGATTCATTTTAAATCACTCTGTAATCTCAGCTCACTTTTCTTGTTTGTCATATAATAATGCATTTCTGCTAATATTAAGAAATTATAAATGCATTCATTACTAAAAATAAATTTTAACTATATCAAATGGCATTAACTGCTAACATTAATTTTACATTAATTATTATTAACTAAATCATGTAATTTCTAAAATTAAAAATTTCTGTTCACAGAGATATGTATGTAAATGTTAAACAGCAAAAAATACATAATTCAGAGGTATTGAAAAATTAAAAATGAATATACTTTTTTTTATCTATTTTGATAAAATGTATGTATAAAATTAAGTTAATTAATAAGATTAATTCATTCATGTCAATAAACTTTGATTGCATCTTGTTACAAAAGATATCATATTATTTTAAATTATACTTGAGCAATGATGATTGTACATTCCTAGTGGTTAGCTGTATTTCAGACTAGTGAAATTAATTGGTGGTAATTATGTAGTTCAAAAATTTTGTTAAATAAATGAAAAATCCCTTATCTCATTCATTTTGATTAGAATGATTTTTCAACGCTTTACTGAACTTCTCGCGTTTCAATCATTGGTTACACTGATTTTTTTCTTATCATCAAACTCTAAAAAATAGCTTTTCTCACATTTTTCCACTAAGGCAAGCATGCAAATAAATGAATGTATGAGCTGTTACTAAATAATGATTAAAAAATTTAACTTGATTTTACATTTTCATGATTATTTTATATATATATATATATATATATATATATATATACATTTTTTAAATAATTAGATTTTTTTATTACAAGAAATTTATATTGTGTCTGTTATCCTACTGCATCTTTTATATATATATATTTATACTTATATATATATATATATATATATTTAAGCATAATTTTTGTAGGAGAAGGTAGTTTCGAATATAGTGAAGAGTCTTTTTATTTTTTTACGTTGTTTTATTTCATCCCAGGGAGGCACGCATTATGTACAAAAAGAAATGAAGAGCACACACACAACACAGAACGACACAGAGCAAAATGAGGGAAAGCTAATTAAAATTTTATCCCGGTGAATATATACTGTGAGATTTTAATAGGGATTTCTAACACATGTCAATCACAAGCAAGGGAAACGCAGGGATCTTTTCGTGGAATTTGTTTATATCAGCAATAATTTATCCCTTTACTCGGAGTGTGGGAACGTGTTGGTCTTTATCCTATTTAGAAATTTTACAAAGCTTCTGTTGAATTAATTAGATAGAAAAAGTGAAATAAGGACAAGAAAGTGGTGAATATTTTAGAGTGAAGTTAATACGGGCTAAATTAGGCTAAAAATTAGGAAATTAATCAAGTTTAAATTAAATTTTAAAATATCATTACATATATATAATAGGCTTTTGCTTTAACATTTCACTCTTGTGCATATTGTATTACATACATTGTTAAATATCATAGGGTTTCATGTTATGATTACAGGTTATTCATGGCTGGCTGATTCTATCATCTTTAATGTTGCTGTTTCTCTTTGCTTATATTTATTTGGGGTAAGTTGTTTTTTATTGAATATTTTTAAAAAGACTGTGAATTGAATGAATAAATAATGTAACTTTTGATTTCATTTTATTCTTTTAGTTTTAATTAACTCCATTTTCTTGACTACAGTTTCAGTATTTTAACCAATAAATGGTAGTTAATTTGGCAATGAAACACTAATATTGCTTAGTAAATTTAAATTTCATAAAATTAGCATAATAGTAATAAAACTAACAAGAAAATATTTAGAAGTTTTTTGATGAAATTGGATTCTGTTTGGAATATCCTTTTTTTTTTAATAACTACATTCTTTTTATCAGCCTTGCTGCATGAGTTTTTAACAGTTTTTCATAGATTATTCTTTAGGTTTGACTATGTATATAATTAAAATACTGTTGCAAAAATTACTTTTTATACAGTTGCAAATGCTTGGGTACAGATGAATTATTGGTGTTATCATTCGAAATTACAACTATCTCCCTCCATGATCATATTCTAACTTTTCATCCCAGAAATTTCTATTCCAATCTTGGGGTTATTGAAATTCTCTTATTGTGGAAATTCACTTTCTATCCATAATAGGTATCAACTTCTTCTTTACAGTCTCTATTTTGTTTCATGTATTTATTTCTATAATCTTCATTCCTTTGCCTTTGACTTCTTTACACATCAAATCACAGTTGCCCATATTAAGATGTTTTTATTCTTAATCTTGGATAAAGAGATGACAGTGATAGACCTCTGTTATTATCTGGAATGATTTTGGCAAAGGAATGATGTATTCTCTTTCATTCATTTTCTCTTCCTCAACAGAAAGCATCATATAATCTATTCTAAACCATCTAGTAATGATCCAAAGTGTCTAAATGCCAATCACTGCCCTTCCTTATTATCTGCTTTTTCAGTAATAATTTATTAAAATGTTGATTGTATGTGAAATAAAGAATTTGAAAGACATCTGCATTTCAATTCTTTGAAATTGAATTAATTGCATCTGAAAAGGTCTTAGAAAAATTTGTATAATTTAAAAGTACAATTTTTTTTCTTTTTTTAATTACTGTTTATTTGATACTAGCTGCCTTTTGGCAACCAGTCGGTTCACCAATCTTAATGTTTGTTAAAATTTTTAATTAAATATTTTATTTAGCCTCTCCTGTAATAGCTTTTTCATCACAATATTTTTAAGCTCCAAATTTCAATAGTCATGTAATTCACTCTGTTATAAAGGCCTTAAACCATTATGTACTATGTATCTCTAATTTCATCTTTAAATTAAAAATGAAATGATTAAACTACAATTAATATAGAAAAATTTTTTTACTGAAACCAAGAGAGCTTTTTTGAGACTGAAACCAAAGTCGTTCAAAATTAAAGTCTTATTTACACTACAGAATAATTTTTATAATTTATAATATCTCAAAGAATTATTCAACAAAAATTTCACAGAATCATTCTAAAATTCAATTTTTAGTTTTATCTTCAAAAGGATTTACTTGATGTCAATAATAGTCTGTTTGTTTGTTTTTCGGTTTATAAATATTCTTTAAATATTGTGACTCTTAAATTTTTGACAGTCCCTTGGTCCTAATGAATCATATTTTGCGAAATATTCTTGACACTCCAACTTTTAAATAAATGTACCTTATCTTTTGCAATAAAATTTGATTGATTTCTTGAATATTACAATTATATTAATTGTGATATTACAAATAATGTAATATTACAATTTTAGAACAATCAACATTTTTGTAATCTAGACCAATCACTCTTGAGAAATTCCTGGATATAATTGGCTTCTTTGAGATGGTTGATGAAGTAATCTAAAATTCTCCGTTTTTATAGAATCTTGATATTCAAATTTTCATAAATCAGTCAGCTTCATTGATTCATTTAGTTGATTGGAATGTAACTCTTTTTATTTAAGACTAATCACCTTCGGTGACCAATAAATAGATCAAATCTCTCAGCATTGTAATCTTATGTGTACCACAAAATATTTTTATGTAATATTTCAAAGAATTTATCTATAAAAATTTCTTTGTTAATCCTAAAATACAGTCTTAACTTTAAAATGATTTACGGGAAATAATATTTAATTTTGTTTGAATCAATAAATGTACTTCTGAAAACAATTATAAAATCTAACTTTTATACAATCCTTTGATCCTATAAATCATATCCAATACAATTATCTTTAGAAACTAAATGCTTCAATCCTCTGCGATCAAGCCTGTTAGAGTTATAAAGTTTTGAATATCATCATTTTAGAACAATCAGTGATTTTATTAAATTAGACAATCAGTATCAGGGAAAGTTCAAAAGCTGATTGCCATATTTTCCTCAAGATGGTGAGGGAGAGGTCTAAAATCACATGTTTTTATAGAATACAGACATTTAAATTTTGATAACTCAATCAGTTTTAATTGAAAAAGAGTGGGATTTTTTTTTACTTAAAATATTATTGTCTTGATAATATTTTATTAAACATGACTCGTAAAACATATATTCTTATATTCTCATTTTATATAAAAAGAATTTTTTAATTTGCATATATATGTGTAACATTTATTTATTTACATGTGTATTTGCAGTCTATTAATTATTTTTTATTTAATATATTTTTACTTTCTTACATTTGATATTTACACAAGTGACCATCAATAATTGTTTGGATATATGATAGCTATAATATTTGTAATTTTATCTGTTATATTTGTTTGTTATAAGTTATTTAATCTTTGCTTATAATTACTGGAACATGAGAAGAGTTTTGTGAGAGTTGAGTTATCAATTTTTTTTATAAATTAAAAACATGTAAATATTTTCATCTTGAGCAATGACAGATATCTTATTTAGTTCATTATAATTATAGATTTGTAGGTTTTTTGTTTAAATCGCAATTTCTTTTTATTTCAGTGAAGTTCTTCGTGCTTATAACATTCCAATGGATTACATTACAGTATCTGTCATTATGTGGAATTTTGGAGTTGTAGGAATGATTTGCATACATTGGAAAGGACCATTGCTTTTACAACAAGCTTACTTGATTCTGGTTTCAGCCCTTATGGCTTTAGTTTTCATTAAGTACTTACCTAATTGGACAGCTTGGGTTGTTCTTGGAGTCATTTCAGTATGGGGTAAGCTCATTATTAGTTATTTCTTTTTCATGTATTGAATATATACCAATTACAAAAAGTCATATAAAAGAAAATTCTATTATAAAACATGGAAAAACTTCTTTATCATTTTCTTTTTTTCTCAGTCTGAATGCATCTCTCGAAATTGAGAAGTGTTTGTTGTTGTTTTTTAAAGAAAAGGGCTGTTCTTAAACAAATTAGTCAGAAATAGCTTTATTATTTATATGTTTCTAGATGTGTTTTAGATTTATAATTGTTAAATTCTTTGTACTGTTTAACTAAATGACATCTTATGCTTTGAGGATGTTGCCATTTTAATTGAACTGAAAATCCATAAAGGATTTGTGATTTTCATGGATTTTTTTTTTGTTGTTGTTGTTTTTATGATCAAGTTATTATATGATTTATTATAAATCTGTTTTTATTTATAAGTTTTAGAATCTGATAGTTTGATGAAAGTGCTTTCAATTCAGTGGTCAATAAAAAGTTACATATCAAATAAAAAAACTTTACAAAAGTCTCTAGCTTTAAATCTTTCTTATGTTTTGCTTTTTTAAATTTATTTAAATTGATGAATAGTTCAATTAATATTCAGAAATGTTTGTTTATAGTAATGGCATTATTTTTTAGTAAAATATTAGAGAATTTGTTAAAAAAATTTCTTAAGTTTCCACTTGCCTTCGAATGACGCTTTAATTATTATATTTCAAGTTTTAATTATTACTTTTTAAAATTTTACTTATGATTTCAAATTAATGTCTATACTTAGAATGGTTTAAGAAAATTTGAACTCAAAAATTATGCTGAGATTTTTTATATCTTAATTTTTATCCTTGTAATTTGGTATGCATTTCCATATTGAATCTTCATTTTCAGATTTTTATCTGTGTTAATGTTTTCTTACCAAATTAGTTTGTTTGTGGTAATTAGTTATTAGTTTCTAGCAGTTAGTTTGAATTCGGGCATTTGAAAATTCTCATGAAACAATCCAATTCAGAGTTCAAATGGTAATATTTTTGCTGCAGTATCCAAAGTGGAAATTTATATTCTGCTCTCAGAAAAGTACATTGTCAGTGATATTACATACCTAAAAAAATATTATAATACTTGTTCCTCTTACAATCCCAGGCTAATGATTTTGTTTCCTTTTAAGCTAAAAAAAATTGCAACACTGGCATTTAAAAGGTAGTGATTTCTTTTGACAGAGCTTCCTTCAATTATGCAGAATCTCAGTCTCTTCTCCCAGAATTGGCTTTTTTTTTATTTATTTATTTCAAGTATGATTATTTCATGCCTTTGATTTTGCTGTTTGAATGACTCAAGTTAATCTTGCCTATCCAAATGTGTGAGATGAAAAGAAACTAATAGTAGCCTAACTATTTTGATTTTTTATATGTCTTTTTTTTTTAATAAGTTTGTGCTACTTGTGCTTTGTTTGAGGTTCTTACTGTTTTTTTAAAAAATAGCATGAGCCCCAAACTCAAATCCTTGTTATAAATTAAATGACCACTCGATCACCTACCTGCAACATACATTGGAAAGTTTTGATGGTCAAATGGACATGTATTGTGTAGGTAATAAGAATGGCATTAAAAAATCTGTAAATTATTATGCCAAAATTTCAATATAATCTGAATAGTTTACATGTTTATCCACTTTTAGATATTAATTTTCAGAAAAATAAAATAAAAATTTTTGAATCAAATAAAAATTTTGGATTGCAACCTATCACATAGTAACAAATTTGAGTCTCAGTTTTTACAAATATTGCTTCACTTTGCACGGATATGGTATTTATTAAGTTCATGAAATTTCAAAAATAAGATTCTAATTTATATTATTTGGGCATAAGATCATAATTAATGTTCTGATTTATTTAATAATATATACATTGTGTTAAAGAAGAAATCAGATTTTATTCTGATTTTTTTTTTTTTGTATTTATTTCTAAACGTGATTTTTTTCTGTAAAAGTAGGTAATGTTAATTATATGGTGGAATTTATTATTAAAATAAAATAAATTTATATTAAAATAAAAACAAAATAATATAAATATGTATTTCATGTTCCGTTTCTATTAAGAACTCATAATTTCATTTGTTCATTATTGATTGAAATCTAAATGGAATGTTTGAACATTTTGTTAGGTATTTCCTCATTATGTTTGTTAATATTAATCTATATATTATGCTTTTGTATTTTTTTTAATGATGATTGTATAATTCATTTTTATTTCCAGATTTAATTGCTGTCCTCTGTCCTAAGGGCCCTTTGAGAATTCTAGTCGAAACAGCTCAAGAAAGAAATGAACCTATTTTTCCTGCACTAATTTATTCTTGTAAGTGTGTACTTATTCTAAAATTGCATTAATAATTAATAATGATGGAAACTTAGGAATCAAATTACTTGAAATTGTTTTAAGATTCTGTAAGTAGGGCCTGCAGAAAAATGAAGTAAATAATTTTTTTAAGTTTCTTTTCCTAGAAATAATTTCACTCTCAGCATCAGTGGTCTGGTATAGATTTATAAGTAAATACAGAAAAGATAGTCAATATACAAATGTTAAATGCTAATATATAAAAAGTGGAAAATTTTAAAAAAAAATTATTTCAAAATTTAATGTTTAAAATGTTTTTTTTTTCGACCATTTATCTAACACATATTTGTTGAATGTTATTTATTAATTTTTTTGAAAAAACAATTTAATATATAAAATTAAAATACCTTTATTTTCGTGATGCTCTTGTGTTAAAAAAAAAAAAAAATGCAATATATTTATTTCAATTTTCAATATTATATACAATATAGTGTTAATTTGTTTTCATTGTCTTACAATTTTGGAAACTCTTGACTTTCTTGTTTTTATTTTATAGCTGCAATGGCTTGGTATGTCACAATGAGTGATACAGATCGCACAACCAAATCAAGGCATTCTGGTGATCAAAGAACGGACAATGATGAAGGTCTTTAGCATTATTATTTTCAGTATTTTTTTACTTTATTATATTTCTACAATTTAACAAAATTACCGAAATGTTTGGCGAGAACTGGGCTATCCTTTTTAAATCTTACTAAGCCCCAGTATCTTCAAGAGTAGATTATAATTGTTGGAGGTCATTGGAAACCATCTGAAAAATATATTCTGAAAGATTGTGAACTGTGAATCATTATTTTAAAATTATATGATAAATACTTTTAATCATTATAATTACATTTTTACTAATTAAACTTTTATATTGTTTTAATTTTTATTATTAGTCTAATAAGTTTTTTGATGACTAAGGCATTTTTCATTTAGTAATTTATTTAAATCTATGTACTATTAGCAGAAGAAACTAAGGAGTTGTTAAATGAAAGAGATATAACTGACTTTTTCTGAATGAGCTTAATTGTGTGATACTAATGAACAATTAATTATTTTCCAAATAATGAGACATAAATCTCAAAAAGATAGTTATATTAACTTGAAATGTTGAAATCTGACTCATAATGGCTGCAAATTGCCTTTCATCCACTCCTGAGAATATTGCCCATTATGTACGGGAATAAAAATATTTCTTTCATTCATTTTATGTAATTTATTTTCATTGTTGGACATTTTGGAAGGAATTCAAATTATTTTTTTTATTATTAGTCAATATTTATTATTGATTTTGTATTTAATTTTTAATTGATTGCTGAGTAGTTTTTATTTTTTTTCTGTATCTATTTACTTTAGACATAGATTATTTTTAAATTAATTTTTTTTTTCCTCAGTAATAGTTTTGTATTACTACTCCAATAAATAGTGGTCTTAATCATTGAACTGTAGCACCCACACAATTTTTTTTTTAAAGTTTTTGGAGTTTTCTTGTTTTTTTTCTTTGATATGTGGATGCTCTATGCTTACTTTGTGACTCTGAGAGTCTGATGGTTAACCAAAATAGAAAAGAAAAAAAAGAAGGAATAAAGTAGAGAATGAAACAACAAGCAAAAGAAATGCAGATCAAAGCAATTCATTATGCAGCTCATAAAAACCTACTGATTATACTATTGATTGGTTGATTTGAGTGGGCAAAGTAAAACTTTTTCCCCTTCAAATTTAGAAGTACTTCATGCAAACAAAAGAGACTCAGTATGGAGCATTAGCATTATTATTATTATTTAATTCGTGCCCAAAGTTTGCCTTTGTTCTCGTGGATCCCCCTCCCTTTTCTCCATCTCTCTCATTGGATGTTTGAGTTTTAGTTTCAATTCTTGTTGCCTTGATAGAAACATATCTGCATTATTGAATATTCATATTATTTTAATAGAGGTTACTCTTTAGAAAAAGGTATGTGGATAATTTTCCAAAATTTAATTCAAAAGCAAATTTTTTAATGGATCACTTAAAATTAATTATTACTAGTAAAATTAATGATTGTAGCTTATTGTTGTGCACCCTTTTTCATATTCATTTTTGAATGATCTTTATCAAGTTCACTGTGGAAGTAAGAGTGGGGTCGGGAAGCTCTAATATGTTTATGTGTTAAATTATCTCAATATCTTTTTGTTTAGCATTATCTACTTGTTATTTAAAATGCAGCAAACTTCTTATTGTTGCTTTGAAATTAAAGATCTTCAGCTATTTAAGAGCTATTCAGCTATTTATCTTTTTATTTAAAAGTCCATTCCATATTTTCAAAACAAAGGCAGAAAAGTTGTTGCAGAACTAATTTAAACAGTTTAATAGATTTTAAATAGCATGTATAATTACATTTGTCTTGTGACTATATGATATCTCATATATTGGTTCTGTAAACATATTAGTGCTATTTTCATTAGATGTAGTCAAAATCCTGAATTCAATAATATAAAGATGAGGAAGAATCTTTAATTTATATTGTTGAGAGCTTTTTATCAGACAAGTTAGAGTGCTTCTACCTGAAAAACTACTTTTAAAAATGAAAATTTGCAAATTAGAATAATATTTATTAAAAGTATGCATAACAAATTTGAGTTTCTAGTATGTGAGAAGAGGATGTTATTCAAAAACACTAATATATAGCTGGTTCAGAAGTACGAATTCTGTTATTGTAAAATGCTTAATTTCTTTGTGAATTTAAATTGGCAAAAATGATAAAAGTAGCAGTTTAACATTCTCGGGGGCATAGAAGTCGCTATTCTGTTAGCTAGAAAAAATAATTCATATTAAGCTAATAGTTATATAATTCAAGCATATAAAGTTTTACGATTAATTAAAAAGGGTTTTGACTAATTTCTGTTTAGTATTTATTTAATAAATATTGTGTTTACCTGCAGGAAATAACAGTGCTAATGCAGACGCACCTGTAGAAAATGGACCTCGTGATGTTAGAGGAAGTCAGCGTTCTGAGAGAAGCCGCAGAGCTACTGGCTGGTCCAATAGAAATCGTAATCAGTCAATACCCAATCATGGGGACCATGCAGAAGAAGAAGAGAGTAAGTTTGTTCAATTAATTTAATTTTTTTGTCTAATTTTTTTTCTACTCTATATTTTATTTTATGCTTCTTTATCTTTGAAAGACTTTTTCAATGTACCAAGCTAGTGGTTTTAGTGAAACCTAGTTTCTTCTATTTATGATTTGTAGTATAAAAAGGGGAAAAGTCATTAAAAAACTGTTATTGTCTATTTATATTCTACATCACAGAGTGGCAACCTAAGGCTTCAGAGCTATATGCAGCTCTTTTTTAAAGCTAGCTAATGACATATATAAAAATTAAAAAAATATATATTAAATTTTAATTTTAGAAAAAGATTTCTAGCAATATTTTATGAAACTGTTAGGCCATGCTAATTACCTTACTTGACTATTTGTCCTTTCTTTTGATGGCATGAATCATTTGATATCTAATATCACAAGTTTTAAAAATCGTGCTTCAGTAGTAGAAATACCATTAGAAATTATGTATTTTTTTAATGAAATATGCATTTTAATTTTCTTGTATAACATTAATTTAAGTTGTTGTTATAGAATATTTGAGTCCTGATATAAGTACTTGTCAAATGTTAATTTATATACATAAATTTTCTATAATTTTATTTTATAACTGCAATGTTGATATAAATTAAATTCCATTTTATCTGAGTGCAGTTTTATAATCAAGTTGCTGATTTGTGACTCTAGGGAACTTATTTTGGTAAATGTAATTCTAAAAATTGCATTTAACTGAAAAAACAAGTTGTTGACCCTTATTTTACATGTATTTAACGATAACAGTATGGTGGTAACTATAAATACCAAAGTATTTTTCGATGTAATTAGGATTACAGAAATAGATTTAGAACCTTGATCTAGATATATCTATAATAATAGTGTATGTTTTTTTTTGTTTTTTTTTTTAATCAGAAATATTTATATTTTTGAAATAAGGGTTCTTTTTTGTTTTTAAACTTTGTGTGAAATATATAAATGATTCAGGGATTTTATAAGTTTTAAGTTTTAAATGTATCATTTAAGTGATTGATAAGTTGATAGTTTTATAATATTATTTACATTTCCATCAGTATTTTCCTCTTATAGAATAAAAATGCAAATGAAGTTAGATCAGAAAATTATTCGCAAGATCATATTGGAATAGATTGTTAGGATAAATTTTAGTATAGCCATTTAACTTGTGATATAATTATATTATAACCAATAACCTTCCCATTGGCAGTTTTACTAAATTTGTTGCTATGCATACTTAAAATCCTATTCTTGTAATTGGAATGTTAAGTGAAATGCCATTATATATTTAAAATGTCTTGTTAGTCAAACTGAATCTTTTGCTTTTAAGAAAAAATATAAATGCAATTACCTGAACTTAATACTAATCTCGCACAAACAAAGAAATGAAATATAAATATTACTTTTCAAGGATTAAAAGAATAATACCTAATGTAGGTAGGTCTAGAATTGATAGATTTGTAAAATTATATAGTTAAATGTACAATTTGATTTTTTTAAATTACGATTTTGAAAAAAAAAATTGTGATAAGTTTTAGTGTATGTTCATCTTTTTATATAATCAATAAATACTAAAAATAACAAAATTGAAAATTAGAGGAAAACAAATTACTATGTTCTTAATGTTTTAAAATGTCATCTCTGTAACATCCCCCCCCCCACTTCACACACATATAACCATTATATCATCAGTGTATAATATATATTGCGCATAATTTGATATGCATAATAATATATTCATATATATACAAAATAGATATATATATATATAATATATATATATTGTTATTGAAAATTCACAGTCCATAAATTCAGTAATCAACTGGTCCAGCGTAATGCGTGTACGGTGAAACAGTCTAACACTATAAAATAATAAAGAATTATTTTTCTGTTAAGACACAAACATGTAGATAACAAAACATAGTCAAACCACTTACAGTACACAACAGCACACAAACAGCAAAACAACATGAAATACTTAAACAGAATTCACTCAACTACTTGTGTGATCTCTATGCGAATGCTATTCAACACACAACATGCTGTCTCAAAACTTGAATGACTTCATCCCTTTTTCCCAGCTTTTTAGAGTTCACATGACAGAGCAAAGAATGTTTTCTAATGATCAACATAATGTATGTTCTTGTGAACCCATCACTAAATTTTTGTAGATTCTGGAATCTTCTATTTTGTCTTCTACTTTAGGTTTTTGAACTGGTATCCATTCAGCATTCATAAGAGCCCTCTGTAAAATTGTATTCTTTACTAAATGACTTATTATGCTGGGAAGCAGTATTACAAAATTGTAACAATATTAATATGCATGACAAAAATATCATTGTGGCATGCATTTGTGTAATATGTTTTATGAATGAATAACAGGCTCAAACATATAATGAAAACTGCACACTATGAAAAAAATTCATTATTTTCTAGCTTATACATTTTACAAGCTAAACAATTATATATGGCAACTGAAATATTTAATTTTCCACATCAATCTTCATGATTTATATATTCAAATTCAAAATTTATAAAACAGGTAAGTAAAAGCAAACCATTAATTCTATTTACTTTCATTTAATAGTCATTATTATATGTAACCTTTTACAATATGCTGATGCACGATGTCTGATTAGATTATTTATTTATTGTAAATTAATATTGTTCATTATACAAACATTCGATTTAATCTTTTGAATAAAAATTTATATACATATGTTCTGACCTTTACAAATGTATTTGGATTAAGTTCAAATGCATTTAATCTTTTTTTTTTTTTTTTTTGTAAAATTAAAAAAATGAATAACAATAATTGGTTTAACGAAATGATCTGATGCTATGCAAATCATCCACACTGTAGTATCTGCTTTCTAAAATTATGAAGTGTATATATTGTTATATCTCATATAATGCTGGCAATATTAGAGCATAGGTTTGGATTTCAGCATCAGAATATATAGAACTAATACTCTTTGACATTGAAAAAATATTTTTACATTGAAAAAAAAAAAGATCTGTATCTGCTATGGAATTATAACTATAGTTTTTAATTAGAAGTATATAAAACTCCCCTTTAGGTAAAATTGTATATTTCAGAAATCGAAGACAACTCAAACAAAGGACTAACCTTGTGTCTAATTGCCCGTGTCTTAAAATTGGTTTTGGCAAAAGGTTTATCTAGAGTTTTATTTATAGTGATTAAAAAGATTAATATGTAGGAAATTCTGTACAATTAAATTTTAAAAGCAGATTCTTGTTAGATGGAATGAGTGACATTCAGAGTATAAGGAAAAATTGGTTAATTTTGGAGTTTTTTCATTTCAATTGTATTATTCAGCAAATTACATTTTTATTTGTTAGTTCATTTTACTTTTCCAAAAAAAATTGTTGTACCAAATCTTCACGTATGATGTTTAATTCAGTTTACAAATGAATACAATTAAAACCCTTTGCTAATTTTGGAACTCAACTAAGTCTTAACTGCCTGATTTCTGATTGATCTTGTAGAATTATTTGGTCCAAGATTTCATTTACATGTTTTTCGTTTCCCCATATGTTTCTGGAATTGTCATGAATTCTATGTCATTATGTCATGTTCCCCCCCCCCCCTTATCAGAATTTACATAGAAATGAGTTATGCCTGCAAAAGGAGTTGCCAGTTTTGCTTTGTAAATTGTCATTGCATTTGGTAAAAGAGATATAATTTTTTTTCCTCCACCATATACATACTTTATAAATATCCAACTCCAAATAATTACAGATCGAAGTTAGTTACAGTTTAGATGGATTTGATTTTCAAGAAATAAGAAAAGTTTTATAAAAATGAGAAAAAGAAAAAGTAGTTGTAAATTATATTAGAAGGATATTAATATTAAGCTTACCACAGTCAAATGACAATTTTATAATGGCAATTTCAATATATTGATGAAGTGTTTAAAGTTAATAATTTGATGATGGCGTAAAATTGGCTTTTGGTAAGATTAGGAGTACATGTATTCTCGTGATTGTTTGGTTCTCATCTACTGACTAGTTTGAGGGTATAAAGAGTTTACATAACATTTTTACAAATGTTTTGTATTTCTTAGCTTCAGAGAATTCTTCAAGATTATAAAGTTTCCTTTGGTATAATGTTATCAATTATTTGTTGAGCTTCTATCTGGGGAAGGTTTTATCCTATTTTTATTTATTTAGTTTTAGTTCAAGAGATGTTTTTCTACTAAGTGGTGAATATTTTGCCCCCCCCATCCTTAAGTGTTTTGTAATTTTGAGAATTTGAGATAACTTCTTTTGATATAAAAGTCCATTACAGTTAGCACATTTTGGTGTGAAACTTGCTTCTTTTAAAAGAATCAGTTATTAAAGATTCCTTTATAGTTGGCTGCGACAAAAAAAATTTTTAAGTAATTATTTCATTTATCACAGTATTTTTGTGTCAATTTAGTGTAATAAATTCATTGGGGTTTGTTTAAATTCCAATTAGCATTACAAATAAGTAATTAATTTTACATATCTTTTTATCATCTACACTTTGCCTTCACACATGCATAATATTTCTTGCTTTAATAAATTTAAGCTTGTGACAAAATTCCTATAATTAATGGGTTTGAAAAGTCTAATGGTTATTGTTCAGTACTTTGCTACCAACACGCCAAGTTGGCAAACTCCCATTCTAGGATTGCACCCTTTTGTAACTGCACTGATCATGACCCGCCAGAATTAGGTTTGAACTCCGAACGTGATGCTTACTGTTCGTAGCTGGGTGTACTCCATGACCCTTCTTATAAACTGCATTTTATAGAAGAATCATATTCACTGCTTTTAGCTATGCCACAATTTATTAGTTTATCTTCATTATCATATAGAGCCAACAACAGCATCTACAGTTATGTACTTGCTTTTAATTTTAGGGGGAGTGAAACTTGGTCTTGGTGATTTCATTTTCTACAGTGTTCTTGTTGGAAAAGCATCTTCTCATGGGGACTGGAATACAACTTTGGCTTGCTTTGTTGCTATACTTATTGTAAGTACAAAGTTTTTGTTTTCTTTATACAATTTGAAGAGAATTAAAGATTATTTTGTAGATAATGCTCTGTTAAAATTTGAATTAGAAATGTCGACATCTGAGCAGCAATAAATTTTATGCCAATTGAATAAGTGGATATATTTCCTATAAAATATAGATCTGATGAATTCAAAGATTTAGTTGCATTGATCCCAGCTTATTAAAAAAATCTTGATTATTTCCTTTTATGAAAAATCAAAAGCTTATACTTTCTGTACTAACAATTTTTAATATTTGAGCATTTAGCAATTTTTAGTACTTAGAAAAATATATCCAGAATTAAATATTTTTATTTAAAGATCAAATAATATATCTGCTCTAAGAACTTTTTAAATTTTTCTTGTAAAAAAATGATTAATTTTTACACACTATGTTTATTTTGTTTTATTTATAACACTTAGAAGAATATTAATGAGGATACTTCCCAAGTTTGAGTCTTTAGTTTACAGAAAATTTATAATTTTAGAAGATTAGATTTTAAATTAATTGGGTTAAAGACTGATATTTTCTAATTAAAATATATTTCCAATAAATTTATACTTTCCAAAAATGTTTCTAATTTTATACAGTTCTAGTTTGTTGTTTATGGGGGATTTTTGATATTTGCAGGAAGTTATATTTCACTTAAAATAGCTATAGTTTCTGAACTATTGCCTTATTTTATTTTATTTTCGGTAAAATCTCAGTTCCTCACCTATATTGAATTTTTGAATGTTATTTAAATATTTTGTGTCTGTTATTTTTATAAACAATTACAACATTCAAAATTTAATTCAAAATTTTGAGAGGGAAACAAAACTTCTCACTTATAATATTGTAAATTGACTCATGTTTTTTCACAACATAGCTGTTTATATATTGTTAACTATGTTGCATTTGTATTATTGCTACAATAAGGACAGATGTCTAGATTTACTGCTATTAATTTATAATTTTGATATCCTCAGTGATCCTAATTCTACAAATAATCAATGCTTAACCATCAGATTGTCTAACATTAAATTATGCATAATTTTTATTTTACATAATTCTTGCTTTTACACATATATACATATAATTATATTTTTACTCATTTCCCATAAATAATTTGTTAACTATGTAAAAATTCTATTTTTAATTAGAAAACTTTCTATTTCAATAACTTTTACTTTCATTCTTTTTAGGGTCTATGTTTGACCTTGCTCCTACTAGCTATCTTTAAGAAAGCTCTTCCCGCCCTTCCAATCTCGATTACTTTTGGATTGATATTTTACTTTACTACAAGCTCTTTGGTTCAACCATTTGCTGACAGTCTTGCAAGTGAACAAGTTTATATATAATTTTTTGTGACTGATCCTATATGCATTATGTGTCTGTATATAAATGCTTTTCATTCATCTATTTGTATGTGGATGTTATTTTGACATAGACATTTAATTTATTTGTATTCTTTGTCAGATATCAATAAAATCATTTTATCTGTCTGTGTAAATATATTTTATAATGATTTAATTTTTTGCCTTCTAAAACATTCATTGTGTAAAAAATAACATTTCTCATAAAATACTATATATATAATGAAATCTCTTAATCTAATTTAACTCTTTGTTAATTTCCTAACTTTTATTTTAATTTAACCCATATTAACTTCATTCTAAAATGTTCTCTTATTTTCTGATCCAATTCCCATTTTTTTATTTATTTATTTAATTAATTTTACATGCACTGTATAAAATTGTTCATTTCAGCATTTTCCCAAACTCCGGGTGAAGGGATAAAAATCCTTTATGTTTATCACATTCTTTTAAAGATGCCTACATTTCTCTTTCCTAAGACTTCAAGTATCAAAGAACTGCCTTTCAAAATCTCATAGTAAAGCCATTGAAGGGAAAAATGTTAGCCTGTCTTGCACTTGTAATGTAAATGGACATCAGTTTTATTGTTGTCTCTGTCCTAACTATGCTTATTGTCTGTTTCTTTTGCTCTTGTGTCATGATGTAGACTGATATATTACTTACCACTCATTCTTTGTATGTAAACTGTGCCTCCCCTTGTGAAATAAATCAAAGTTTAAAAGTTTCTATATTTCTTCTATTCAGCCACACAACTGCTAAAATTATGTTTTACACATGTGTGTGCATGTGTTAGATAATTGTACTTCTTCCATATTGATAAGATGTGTTTTTTTTGTCACTTTATTTACAGGGTAAATTTTTTAATGATTGCAAATATACTTTTCTTTTCTTATATTACTTTAAAAAATATTCGAATAATTTATTTAGCAGCTTGACACCTTTTACGGATCAAAAGCAAAGATGACCAAGTGGTAAGGTCTTGATTTCGAACCACCGAACTCCAGGTTCAAAAACCGATTTTGCTAAAAATTCATTATGCAAATAGGCTTGGTGCATTAATTAATCTGATATTGTGGACCAAAGTTCCCCATTAGTGTTGGGCTGAAATTTGAAAAAGAAGTGCCAGATCTAATATTGTCATCTGATTCGGATTCAGCTTTACAAAGTCCATCTCAAAATAGCCCTTGTGTTATTTCCAAATAGGGCATTGATATAATTAAATAATATGGCAAAAACATTATTTATATATACCTTAGGATTACGGAAAGAGCTCCATTAAATTAAAGCATCAATTTTAGTTGTGAAATCGTTACACAGAAAAATAAATATGGAAATTTAAAACTGAATTTTGTTCAGATATAAAGATTTTCAAATGATATGTTTATAGTTATTATTATTCGATCATCATTGTTTTGAAATTCCTGAAAAGAACTGTCCTTCTCAATGAATTTATTCCATCTTGACTTATTATCAGTGATACTTCAATTAACTGATTTAATAATGTTTGAATTCCTATGAATATAGTCAAATCATCTAATTTCATGCTTTCCTTTATAACATGAAAATTTCCAGAATTTCTGCATGAAATCTTTATTCATGAAGAAAACTTTTGTTTTCATATTCCTTTTTATCACATTAGTTGACAATAATCCAATCCCAAAAACATAGATAAATAAAAGAGAGTGCAATTAAAGTATCTCTTACTAAGTAATTTTTTAATAAATAAACATAAATTCTCTTTATCTTGTTGTATAAAATAACTAATATTTATATATTCATTAAAAAATCTTGTCAAAGTTAGTAGAATTTACTAACTTTTATTTTATTTTATTTTAAGTTTTCTTATAAATTAATAGTGTTTAAAACTAAACAAAACACTAAAATTTGTTTATTTTTTTATATAAAGTTTATTATGAAATTTTTTGAAGTATATACCATGAATGACCACATGCTCGCTTACTTCCTAAAGCCAGCTCAAGCAAGGAAAGATCTTTTCAATCGGCTGGCATGTAAATAATGTTGTCTACTTATTTCATCTTTTGTAATTTCATAAATTTATAATTTCATTATCATTAAAATATTGATGTAGCTTTCATTTACATTTTTTTCCCATCCATTTCTATTCCACCAGCTGTATTTTTTTCCTGAAGAAGTTTATTGGGTTTGTTTTTCATAGCATTGGAGTAATATGTGGCCATGATATGCTGTTCAAAAACAGTTGAAAGTTATCATAGCCCAAGTGTTTAAAGTATGTCAGAATAAATTTGGCAATGATTTTATAAAATAATTTTTTTTAGTTTTATGCTTGATAATTTAATAAATTTGCAAATGAATATTGATTACCTGCAATTATTATTTTATTTTTGCCTTCAAATCATTAGAAATAGTTTTTAGGGCCCAAGATAAATAAATCTGCCAGTCAGCTTCAGATTTATAAAAACCCTTAACAATCAACAAACTAAAACGATTTAGTCTGGTAAAAAGATAAATTACATAGCTTCCTTCCATACTATCAACTTTAATTTTCACCTATTATTATATATATGAGATAGTCCAGTGATTTTCTCATAAGATTTCAGATACTTTGGATTATGAAAATAGTTTTATTGCAATTTTGATTTTCTTAAGTAATTAAGTATGCTGGTAGTACTCCCCTTGGTCTTGTCAAAAGATGCATGGAATAAAAAAGTTTTAGATAAAAGTGAAAGTATAACATTTTTATATTGACAGTTCTGACCGAGCACAAAAAAAGAAGAAATTGTCACCCTCTGTAAAGAAATTATCGCTTGAATTAATCTATTTAGTATTTTT
The DNA here is from genome assembly GCA_026543865.1 of Argiope aurantia. Taxonomy (NCBI): domain Eukaryota; kingdom Metazoa; phylum Arthropoda; class Arachnida; order Araneae; family Araneidae; genus Argiope; species Argiope aurantia. Next base: position 16,803 of record JAPMOR010097137.1, on the reverse strand, counting down.
TTTTATCACTTAACGATTATCTTCCATTTCTAGATTATTATTATCTTTTGTTTAAACTATATTTTAAATGACAAATTTTTCAAAGAAGAATTTTTATCAATATTTCTTAAATGTAAAGTAATTAATTCATCTATAAATTAAGAACAACTGTTTCGTTTTCATGTCATATATCTTTATGTTCATAAAACTGTTTCTGGAGTTTTTCATATGACCATTTAAAAATATAATTATTTACAAAAAAGACTAACAAAAATTTATTTTTAAAATCCATTAAAGAAGCACAAACTTGATTCTAGGCCTAATAGAACTTTTAATTCCTAAAATAAATGCGTCCGGATCGAGTAATTAATTTCATTACATTTGCATTCGAAACTAAAGGTTGTGAGTTTTCCATAAGTTTATACTGTGGCAGATTGAAAAGGATACCACTTCCAGGGTTTGAATTATTTTCTACTTTCTGGGATGGGGATGGAGATGGAATTTTCGTTTGTGTACCTTTTGATCTTGTTTCTGTTGGATCAAAATTTTCTACATCTATGTATTCCCCTTCATGAATGCTTTTAGAATTATTTTGTGATAAGATATCGCCTTGCAAATGATTTTCAGTTCCTACTGGTATTGTTTTTGTTGGATCAAAATTTCCTGTGTTGATCTTTTTAATTTCTTCTACATCTAAAGAATTAATTCGTTCTGAGACATCACCTTGCGAATGGCATATAGTTGTTGCTTTCTGATCTGATAAATACCATTGGGCCTGTTGTGATGAGGATACAGTTGTTGTATTTCTGTCAGTGGTAAACCATCTGCAATGAAATAAAAAAAAAAATATTTCCTTTATTTTACATTAAGTGGAATAATTTTATTAATATAAATTTAATATTACATATGGAGATTGTGAGCGATACATTTTTTAAATTGGGGTTTATAAAAAGTGTTTTCATTTTTTGTATAAAAAATTTTTTCATTTCTTTCGATCAAACTTTACTACAGAGTAAATGAATACAAAATATAATCCTCCATAATGATGATTTTCTGCCAGATAGAGGGGGGGGGGAGGCTTTTCAACGTGCACTAACACATATACCAAGTATTTATTCTACGGCAGTTGCAGTTGGCTTCAGAAATCTTGAAACAAAAACGTCGGCAGCATCAACATTTGTTAAACCGAGTTACGGGCAATCAAACCTATAGTTTTTCGGGACCTCTCCAACATCAAATTCATCTTATTTAATGTGTATATAAGTAGTTTTAAATACTATACGAACTAAAATGATAAAACATTTAATCTCTGGATCTCTTTCAAGAAATTTGATCTCAATAACTCGCATATGAAAAAAATATATTAAGTTTCGATTTAAAAGTATTTTCAACAATTAAAATCAACTCGGTTTATATAAAATATATATAAATGGAATTCATTAGAGCATTATTCAGCGGCTTCAATCGGAGAAGAAATAATTTAAAAAAATGAATCAAAATAAATTCTAAAAATTAATCTGTGGGTAAAAAAGAATGACATTCAAGAATGATTTACAAGAATGACATCCATTCTTGTAAAGCGATATACCATTATTCTTGTAAAGTGAATGAACTTATAAATCCAAGGTAGCCAGCCGACGGGAATCATCAGGGAATTCCGAGAGATCGGGAAATTTATTCGAAAACTAGGATATTTTTATATTAGCAATTCTTATCGAATTTGATAGAGGTCATTTAAGCCTCTGTTCACTCGCCAGGTGACGGAAGATTTAAATTTCTGAGGAATTGTCGTGCATCTAGTTTATAATGAATTCTAATTTAAATTGTGCTGGATGTTTTTTGCCAGTTAACCAATTCATTGCTTGCCTTACTTTTATATTTATCATTTATGATATTGCAATTTTAATCAGATGGTATTACAATTCTTGAAATCATCGTTTTTGATCGAATCCTATTGAGACTAGGTTTAGCATTAATCAGAATGCTTTAGGTAAGTAAAGTTGGTCAGATTAACATTTGAAACTATGATGGAAAAGATAGATTAATCATCATATCTATTGCATATATAATATTTTCTCCAAAAGTTTTCCTTTGCTTTTTATTTTTGTTTGTTTGTTTTAGGAACATCAAGTTATAGACATAATTAATCAAAATGGTTTTGCTTTTGCTTTCTTTGGCGAATGGGCACCTATCGGAGGTCCAACTCCTATTACTGCTTGAATATCAAGCCGATCGTACTACATATTATGAAAGTGAAAGTGTGAAGTTTGAGTATTAATATTAAAGCTGTTTTAAATTGGGTATAAAATACTGACCCATTATTGTAATTCCCAAACAATTGATTGTAACAAAATAATTATTTTACCATAATTATTTTTCCCTCTCTTTGGAGGTCTTTTTGTTGAAGTATTGGTCGTTATTGTTAATTTTTTCTTAAAACCTTTTTTTTCTTGCTTATTTTTAAACATTATAAAAGTGGATCTTTTACTAAGTTCTTAGTATGGACGATTTGGAATGGGCATTACTGCTAATATTTTATTTTTTTATTTTTCAAATTTTTATTAAAATTTCCTATACATCAAAATTTATTCTAAAATATTTTTATTTTTTATGCGATAAAGAAAAAAAAATGTTGGTAAGAAACAATTTTCCGCTTTTTTCTATATGTCACGGGTTAAGCATTCTTTTCATGTGCAATTGTTTTTCTTTAACCATAGTTGGTGGATTAAAAGTTAATGCGATTTTGCTGTCATTGAATGGTTTCTGTTAGATTCAGCGCTTTCATTTTGTGTTTATAAATGATTTTTTTCTGGTAATAGAGTTATTGTTTAGCTCTAATTTGGAAGGAAAAAAATTAATTCTTAAAACATTCTGTCAATGTGCGTATGTTTTTGTACTACATCTTTCGTGAGTACATCTGACAAACATTTCCGAGATATGACTAATTTGGCTAAATATCCAGAAGGGCATTTATCTTCTAGTACTGGTTATTTTATTCACAAAAAAGGGAAGTGTTTACATAATTGAAACTCATCTGAAGTTCAATAAGTGAAAATGATAAGGATCTTTTTTTTATGGGAGTTTTGTTTTATTTAAAATTGTTTTTAGTTAAAAGTATAGAACAGTTTTTCAATTATAGTTAAGAACATATTGTGGAATAAATAAAAGAAAAGAAAGCAGGGTCATTCTGAAGATATTAGATACATCCGAAAAAAAGTCAGAGAAATTTATTATAAAATCTGGAAATATCAGGAAACAATTAAACAGCAGAAATGGAATGGAAACTTGGAATAAAAATACCTGTTAGAAGTCCATTCGATGGTCATTAGAAGAATCGCTAAAGTCCAGTGATTGTGACGCGAGACGAGAAAGTGAGTAGCATCGAGAAATAAAGGCCAGATGCAGTAGTTAGCTAACAAAGTACAACATACCTAAAAAATAAAAGTATCGGGATTATTTCCAAAATCTTGAATCATTGAAAAAAAATCCATTATGTAATTGGATGCATGTTAGTCTCGTGAAAGCTGGACTGGTTCCGTTGTTAAATTGCTGTCTTCTTCGACACCCATTATGATGGTATTTCCCACCTTAAATATAATACTAAAATTAGTAAGTTATCGCTTGAAAAAATTCGAGATTAGCGAAAAAAACATGATCAATCTATCGAATCGTGGTGTGAAAGTACTTTCAGTGCGTTTGTACTCAATTTTTATTCTGAAAAAAGTGTTTGCTTATTCAAAAGATACTCTGTACTAGAACAAAGCTTCATAAGATGATCCTGAGTGGAATCGTATATAAAACTAATGGTTTCTAATACGAATTTAAAGAGTTTCGATCTGTTGCTCTTTTTTATTTCAGATTAATTAAAATTTCAAACCTTCCTGAAATGCATATTCTCACTCTCCAAAGTATACATGTGCCAAAGTTGTATGAGTGTATGTCAAACAGTCTAGCCTGTAGAACGCTAACACGTACACAGATTCATCTTTATTATTAGCTTAGACTTTTCTGTATTTATAAGTAGCTATCTGGAGTAGTCTCCCCATAATTTTTTCGCACATTTTTTAATAAAGATATTGCCCTTCTTTCCGCATAAAATTGAGAATCTCCAGAAAAGCCTTGCACTTCGCAAGTGTTCAAAATTTTATTTTCAATCATGAGAATTCTATACTTTGTGCGCCGGCGTCCTGGCATAGGGGTAGCGCGTCTTCCCCGTGATCTGGGCGTCCCGGGTTCGAGTCCCGGTTTGGGCATGGTTGTTCTTCCGTTGTTCTATCTGTGAGATGTGTGAATGTGCCCCCCTGTAAAAAGGGGTTGTGCAAGCGAGTGAGTGATGTGTGAGTAGCAAAGTCGTGCTCTTGGCCCTAGTTAGCACTACTAAAAAAAACAGACGCTCCCCCACCGGCTTAAATCGCTGTCTTCGTAACAGTGGGCTTGTACATGGCAAGTGTCTTAAGAAACAACAACAACATACTTCGTACTATAATAAAGAAAAACCAGTATTTGGAAAATGTATCTATTTGCATATATTGCTCACTTAAGATCAATTTTTGGTATGAATCTATCTTATGATCTTTGGGGTATGGTATGGTAGGGTAAAGTTTATTGGCACATGGTCCAATTTAGGACAAGCTGCGCCATCCACAAGGATATTTAAAAATTTCCATTATAAAAGTATAAAAGGTGTAAATAAAACAAGGATACATTGTAAAACGTCAAGAGTTTAGAAAGTCTGGCAAAGTTTTGGCACAAGAATAAAAATAAATCTCAAATTTTAAATGCTATGAAAGAAATTTTTATTCTATTTATAAACCTATAAAGTAGAGTAATTTTAGTTGTACAAAAGAGATAAAATGCCTGGGGTTCTGACTTAACTTTTTACAATTATAAAGAAATATAAAAACAGCTATTGTCCTACTTTTCAAGTGAAAAATGAAGCCCCACTCTAAAAGGTTTCCAGCATCCCATAGTGTCTCATTACACTATTAATCTAATGACTACTGAGAAAAGAGAAAAATATTGGGGAAAGACTTTTAAAAAAAGCGAAAGATATAGAAGGCAACAAAGGAAGGAAAATAAAGTTAGATTAATTATTTTCATTTATAATTATAGTAAATGCTATGTATTATTGCTGAGATATAAATGAATCTATAAATTCCATTCTTGTGTTATAAATTAATAATTTTATTTCATAATTCACTGTTTTTTAATTAATCTAAATCTCTAAATCACATTTCTGCCCGCAGGACCAGCTCAAGCATGTGCAGCTTTTGTCGATGCACAGGGCATCATATGATTAGGGGCTAATTTTGTTTAGCCTACAAATGTTTATATTTGGCCTTCATTTCTGAAAACGACTATAAGCATTGGAGGATAGAATAGATTTCACCGATTTCTGAATTCACAGGCTTCGTCCCTTAGGCGTCTAATAAATTTAAGTGATATGAAACAGCAATGCGCCATCAACCATTTTCAATCTCATAAGATTTTTTTAAAAAATTTTCTACGGCATTTTAAATAGACAATGCATCGAAAAAAATAACTATGTACTTTGTTCTATTAAGGATGAAACATATGTAAAACTAAGCAATACTTATAAACTCGGGGTTACGAGTGTCTCAATAATTTCACAGAGGATGGAAAATACTCTGGATTATCCATGGCTTTAAATCCAAAGGAAGGTTCCGTAATCATTTACGGTAATCTAAAAAACGCTGTTTTATTTTATATAAGTATCAGAAACATACTGGGGGTGCTGTTGGAATTGTGAAAGATAGATTGAAAATTAATTGTGCTTTTATGCTGAAAACACACACACACACACACAAAAACAGCAAAACATTTTTTTCATTCTTGCACAATGATTCTAAAATAGCTAAACTTATGTTTTCTAAGTTATGAGATAAACGCTATTCATGTAAGATTTCTGATATCCCTTTATTATAAAGTTTCATTCATAATTTATGATCAGCAAACTATTTTTTCCAAATAATATTCATTTTAAAATTATTTAGGATAGGTTTAGCTCAGTATTTTACTGCCCACTCTTCAAGCATTCTAAAATAAATGTTTTAAGTATATCATATTATTTTTTTAACATTCAATAAAAAAAAATTTAAACTATAATAAGTTAACATAATTTTTTTTAAAGAAATGGCTCTAGTAATATTGAGTACTTGCAAATGAATGTAAAAAGTTGCATTTGAATGGTTTGACAATTACTTTGAAGATTAAAGTAGTATCTTCATTTATGCTTAAAAAAATACATTTCAGTATAGAAAATGTGTCGAGTTTGGTGCCAAACAATATTTGTGGAAAGTTATGTTACATTATTTCAATGGAAAGAAAAATGCTGCAGAAACTCATCGCTATTGGATATTTATGGTGACCATACTTCACCATAAATATCTAACGCAACTTGCAACGAATGGTTCCGGAATGAACTGTGGCAAATTCGTCATTATGAAATGTAGCAAACCAATCAAACTATCAATAGTGAACATTACCAGCAAAAACTGGTCAATTTGGATGAAACATTGAAAGAGGAGTACTTAGAATACAGTGATAGACATGAGAATGCACCCTTACATATTGCCAAACCAGTGAAAGAAACATTGAATTCGCTTTGCTGCGATACCCTACCCATTATATTTTTCTGATGATACTCTTTCAGACTACTGTTTGTTTCGTTTCATAAAAAGTGCCCTTTCTGGAGAGAGATTCAATTCCCATACAGACATCAACCAACTGGAATGTTTTTCCCCAAACTTTCTCGCGTATTCTCTATTAAAAATGTTACTTTCAACTTCCTGTAAAAAATTGTGGACCTTGGGTAAGGCGAAGAACGCCTGGCATGGCACTGGCGCGCAATAATTGCGAAATATTGAACTTTGGTGTGAATTTAGCATTTTTATTGAATCTATCGTGTGATCATTAGCGAGTTTTTTTATGATTAATCTCTGGCATGAGGTTAAAAGCATCCGAAAGACCAGTTTTTTTTAACCGATCGAAACAAAAATTTTACACAAAATTGCACTTGCAGATACAAAATTGCGTATTAATTTCGACATGTTGAAGTCATTGCGTTTTTGAGTTATCGCTATCATATGCTTCTGAAAGTGCAAGCCAACAGACATTTAACCCATTGTTGAAATCTGGCTCAACATTTTACAGATTTTTCTCTGTAGATGTCAGATCTGTGCACCGATTTCATTCATTTCATTCTTTTTGTTTGGTAGTTATCATGTTAATTTTATTCGGACAAATGGATAGAGAGATTTTCTCTGATTTGGATTTCTTTCAAAACTTGATAGAAATCTACATATTTAATGTAAAGTCCACATATGAAATTTATCGTTATAGTTCAAAGGGGTTTTGAGTTATCTTGCTTACAGACAGATAGACATAATTCCAAAATGTGTGTTTTTTTTTTTTTTTTCAAGGAGGTTTAAAACGTGGAAACTTGTCAAAATGTGGAGTTCGAATTTTTCGACGATTACAATATTTTCTCTATATTTCATATACGAGTAAGTAAAAATTAACTTGATAAATAAATTGCACCTAAACGACCAAATTATTTTTTCCTTTGTGGAATTAGTTCGTTGTCCAAAAGTTGGGAAAATGTAGCTTCTGAGAGAAAATATTTTGAACAAACCAATATCTAACTTTATAATGAAGTGTCTTTTGTAACTTTAAAAAAAAAAGAAAAAAGCTTTGCCATTTTTATACAGCTAATGTAGGTAAATCTGCAAATAGAATGAAAATATTTTATTAAAAAGCAAAACAGGTTTAAGGACATTAACCAAATTTAGTTGAAATTCAAATTTATTTTCTGTTTATTAACATTCAAATTGGCGTAGATCGGAATGAAAATTGTGTGCATATCCTTACTATAGTCATAATTCCATATTCTCATAGTAGTCTGTATTTTCTATGGGTATGTAAATTTTCCTTATTACAATATAAGCATTGCCTTCCATTTGTAATTCTTTCCATTTATAACTCATTAATTATAATATACTTTAATGAACTTAAAAAGTTAAATGAAAATAATCCTAAGAATGTAATTTTGTACTAATTACCAAGTTTGGGACACTTTCAGTAACCGTCTGCTATTAACCGTGTAAAAGACTTGACGAGCTATCACTTTAAAAAAATGAAAATTTGGCGGAAGTTCTGTTTTCTTTAACCAAAGTTTTGTAAAGTACATAACACCCAACTAAATTAACAAATGCTTTAAAATTTATTGGGTTGAGTGGACTCTGTCTTGGACATGGGGGGGGGCTTGTATTAACAGGTAGAATACGGTTTAGTTGAATACTTAAAGACGAAATTTTTCCTAAGCGATAAACAAGCCGGCGGTTTTTTATTTTTTATGTTTTGAAATTTTGGAGAATTTTTAGCTAAAGCACTTTTTATTAAATTATAATTATCTAAGTCATGCCCTCTGACAATGAGCTCAAACAATGAGCACAAGTACTGTATGAAACAAAGATATGTGCTCACAGGAATATGTAATTGTGCCGTCTATGTCCTTCATTTTCCACATTGCCGAGCCACTTCTCAAGAATTATAAGTGACGCAAATCAGTGGTGTAGTTAGGATAAGTAGAACGTGCATACCCCTCCTTTCCTTTTCTTCCAGTATGTGCCAGGAGCAACTCTGTATTTTATTGTAGACAATAAATGTTCTTATTTACTTACTTATTGTGAGCTTCTTAAATGAGTCAACTTGATGTAAATAAATTAAAAAGCTCAAAAAGTATTCTTCATTCTTTTAATTAATGTTTCAATTACTGCACAGATTGATTCAAATCATTTCATCTGAAATTGGCTTTAATTGCCTTCTCATATCGCCAGAGGCCAAAATGCTACACCGCCAAAGATAAAAATCAGCATGACTGATAAAGTAAACAATATGATGCATAGGGTTGCAAGAACTATTTCGCTTGCTTGTTTATATTACCATGTTAGTGAAAAAATCTAGGGGTAAAATAGATTTCAGCCATCTTTTCATTAATCTTATACCTTGCTTTATAAATTTAAAGTTTCTGGCATCAGAAACCAGCGCATTGTCAATGAATAATACATTTTCCCCACATTCAGTTGTGAAAACATTGAATAAAAAAACTTAAAAAGAAATTACTTACAACTGTTAAAGATTTCCAGAGAGAGTTCCAGCTCGTTGTACCATGCAGTTTCCTGTGAAGGAATCGGACTAGCAACATTAAAAACACTATCTGATTTGCAATTTTTAGCAACAATCTAATCCACGATTCTGGCTCAGAGGGCTCGAAAAACATTTCCCACATGATAAAATTTTAATTCTGGTTATTATTATGCAATAATTTTAAAAGTCATGAATGCAAATAGAATTTTTGTGGCCAAATAAAGTCGAAATAAATTACATGAATTCTTTTTAATCGTAATTACATCATTTTTATTCAGATATTTCACTAAGGTCAAAGATCGAGAGTATTTAGCTTTGATCCTCGAGGTAAATAAAATTGTTTACTCACATCTCGTTCAGTAATTATTTTTTATTAAAATTCAAACTTTTAACTTATAAATAATAAATAAATATATCGTATTAAAATAACAATCTGAAACTTTAATTAAAAATTATTAAATCTTTTTAAAATTAACACCATTACATTTTATATTTTGTAGCGTAGTAAAATAAAGTGTATATAATCGTCAAAGAAATTTAACCTCGATAACCTTCTGATATATAGCGGATTGGAAGCAACAAGCTTAGAAAACTCTTTTTAACTCATTAACTGTTTGTTTAACTGGGTTTTTTTTTTTTTACTAATGCCGGGTTTCCACTGTGCATGCGTTTGTAGAATTTGGAGTGTTTTTTGTTTTTTTTTTGGCCTGAAAAAATGGATCACTTATCATAGATTAATTCAGACATTTTTTGCTGTCCAAAAGTGACTAAAAGGACTTTGGTCACATCAATAACCTCAGTAGAGTAGAGGAGTTGATGCGGTGAATCGAGATGGATCTTGAAGAGCTTCGCCAAGATGACTGGCCAATCAAAGATATGGTCGGGGGAGAGTTCAGTATCAATACAGTGAGGACAACTTCTGTAGCTTCGATGGCCATCGGAAGATATTTTCATTCCCCTGAAGATTCTAATATGATACGCAATGAAAAAGAAAAATTAGGGGACGCCAAAACGGCAATTTATAGCCAAGCATGGAATGCCTGAATCTACCTTATGAAATTGTGGCAAACATAAATCGGTCCCTTTCTGCACAAGCGCTGCCTACTGGGCCTTCTGCACAAGCGCTGCCTACTACGTCTTATATATGGCCGAGTGTAAACTCGGCATAATTTTATATTGTTAATTTATTATCATTATTTCAACTTGCACATCAGCTTTGCACATGAGCTGTAATTGTAATATAGAACGTGTTTACTTTCTCTAGCATTACTTGTATTTTAATACGCTCAATGTTTTTCAGCAATTGATTAAAATAAATATTTTAGGGAAGTCGATGGAAACGCAATTTTCTTAAATAAATTTATTTCTCATTATGAACTAGATCTGAAGAAAGTAACATTTACATTTAATATGAAGATCATAAATACCATACATACATAGTAAAGTAAAATAAAGTATAGTACACTCTTTAGTATCTGGCCTAATGTGGCTGAAGGACTGGCCGGATAACAAAAATGCCGGATAGACCGGAGTTCTATAAAATCATTTATTTGCCCACCAATATCAGAAGACAAAGTGTTTATCGAAAACTCACTGTTATATCACATATTTTCTCACTTTTTATTGAGTACTAAGTCCTCCATTTAATCTCAATGTCAACGCAGCCGTGGCCTGGTGAATCATAGAAGCGATTGCCGGTAACGTCTCAAATTAAAATAGAAAAATATTTAGATACTGCACTGCATATTTCAAGAATTTATTAGAGAAAAAGTAAGTTAAAGGATAGAAACTGTTCACATTTTAACTTAAATTTTGTAATGCCCAACTAAAATGCAGGAAACATAAACAAAACATTAATTTAAGTCGTAGGACCTAATTCTTAAAAAAAACTGGCTAAACAGATTTTATTTTTCACTGTTAAATGATTACACAGATATGTAAAGATAACCTTAAGATAAGAGTCAAAACTTACAGAATGTTTGGAATAGTTTTTAATAGATGACTTAATAGACTCCTTGCCTTTCTCATTTCATTACGATGAAAGAAAACAAGGCCGGATAGTCGCTTACCGGATACTAGGGAATCGTCAAAAAAGATTTGACCTCGAATTTTGATGCACTTCAGTCTTCCGTGAATCTGGGCAGGGAAAAAATGGATTTCTTTTCCATCTGTTTATGAATGCTATTGCTATTTCCAATGCGTTTTTCATTTCCTATTTGTTTTGATTTTACAACATCACTACATCTTGTTTTAGATTGTAGTCTAGCTATTCATTTTTAAATTAAATTGATTTATGTTGTTTTAAATTCAGAAAAAGAATTATGCTAGAATCCCGAGTCATAAGAAAATCGCATCAGTAAGTTAGACGTTGCGCTTCGCTTTTCGTATTGAATTAGAAGAAACTAAATTTCTGATATGGATATTATTTTGGTAGTGATAAACAAAGTAGTTAATAAATTTTGATCTTTGTCTTCTTCTGCATTATTTGAATGCGAATTCTTTTTAAATGTTTCAATGTGATTTATTTTTAAGACAGGTAAAATGACTCGGCATTCGTAATAAGCTGAAATTAAGGGCTAATCTAAAGACCGAATAAGTAAAATTAAAGATTAAATTATGAAATCAAAGAGATAATTTATATGGTTCTTACATTCGATGCATTCATCGTTAATAATAATACATCGTTAATACATTCGATGAAATTCATCGTGAAATTAATAATTCGCATTTTGTATGGAAAAAGTTATAGAGGAAGTGGAGTATTTATTTAAATTTGATAAAGAAATTGAAGGCTTGATTAATTAGATCAGAAACTATCGTGGTACGAATTATAGGAATTAAAAAAAAAATTCCTCTCGGCAAGCTGGAAGGTAAAGGTAGTTTCCTTCTATTTTCAAATTCTTTTCTAAGATCGTGACTCCTGAAGATCGTGATATTTTGAGATGCTTATGGTAGAGAGATGGTCAAAGGTATGAAAGATATGGTCAAAGATCTATATAAATTATAATTATTTAAATACTGTCGAGTTCTCTTCGGAGTAACTTCGAGCCCATTTCTTTAGTATGCTAGTATTCATTATCATTTTTATTCAACTGAATATCAAATTTGATGTCTTCAACGACTATCGAGAGGAGTCATTGGTTTCTAAAGCAGGTTAAGAGAGATTTCTATGTAGACGATCTTGTAGTGATCGTAGCGCCATCTTGCATTCATGTTATTTTAAAGCGCTAGCTATCTACTTTCCCTAATACAATCTATGTTAATACTTCGCCCGGGGAATCCCCGTTCTATGTATACGTGCGCTAAGCGGTGATGTTACGATAATTGTTAGTGAAATAAAGAGTTTATTTTTCAAAGAACGATTAAGTGCTTTAAACAACACTCTACATAACACCACCACAATCTAATAACGAGCATTGAAAGTAAAAAACAAAAAAAAAATGTCAGTGTTCAAGAAGCAAACAATGAAGATAATAAATCCAGCATTATTTGAATTAAGGTGTTAGAAGAGCGGAATTCAAAACCAGGAAAGTCAAAACATGCTTGGTCTTAAAAATGAAATAAGAAGCCATCATTTTTATTGTCTCTTTTTTACCCTACAATATAATTATGATAAAATACGACATTCAGAATATCGATGAACATTGTAAAAATAGAGCATAATATCCTTTGTAAATAGAAGTATTAGTCTTTAAATTGATATGGAATTTAATAAGATTGTTATCAACAGAAAATTACTTTCCACTGTTAATAATATACTATACTATCTTTTAGATTTCACCTCACCAGCGATTTTATTTCCAAAATTACTATTTAAAAAATCTTGGCGCATTAAATTAATTTGGAACAAAGAGTTCTCATCCGATGTGCAATTACGTTATCAGTGATACGCTAAGTATTAGATCTTGTCAATAAATGTATAATCCCCAATAAGATATTATATGTAACGATTAAAAAGGTCATCTTACTCATATTTACAGACGTCTCGCCTCTTGTATATACCTGCTACCTCTTTCTATTATCTAACAAGGAAGAAGATTGGAAATTTCATTGACTTAGCAAAAGCGAGAGAAGCTCCTGCTTAGAGACCAACAATCCCACGATTGAAAATTTTAAGAACTGCCATCTGGGCTAGAATTGCTTCGACTATATTTGAATGAATTTGTCTTTGACGACATATTGAAACGATTAATCCCTTATTGGAATTAGGGAAAATTTTGACAGATGTTTACACTATAGATGTTGAATATGTGTATTAAATTTTATTTATCTAGCTCTAAATAGCATCATTTTGTAGTTATCATATTAATTTGTATTCGAAAACTCGGATAGCTCAAAGATTTATCTCAAAGCGTTTTATCTTTGTCACAGATAGACAGACTTTTCCCAAAATTGTATTTTTCGAACTCACGGATGTCTGAAACATATAGATTCGTCGAGTTCCAATTTTCTGACATTACGATTCTTTCTCTATACTTTGCATGCGAGAAAGTAAAAATATTGTAATCGTTATGGCTTTAACCCGTTTGGGTACTTTTATTAACCGATTAATAGCGATTAATCGCCAAAAAAGATCGGAAAAGATGTTGTCCATTGACTACATTCGCCAATGACATGCGGTTAAACCTAATGTTTACCCATAGTATGCAGTTAATGCGCATGTGCCGAGGAATAATTTTTTTAAGCTGATGATAAACTTCTTCTTACTCCAAATAATAATTATAATTGAAATATTTAAATCCTCAATAGTAAGATTTTATTCTAATATTAATTAAGAAATGCAAATGATTTTTTCCCTCCAGTATAAATAAATAAAAAAAAGGAAATGATAAATTCATACTTTCTGCGATAAAACGTTATTGAATACATTTAATTGAAAAAGCAATATTTGCATACGATAGTTCATTTCTTCAAATATGTTTAAAATGCAGAGATAAACTTGCACTTCTTGCTGACTAATAAAATTTTTTGGCACATGTTAAAAATTTTTCAATAATAAACTTTTCAAAAATATAAACTTTGTAACAAGCCTAGATTTGTATATTATTTTTATAATATTTGTACTTTGATATTATTTATTTTTCAATAAATACTAAATTATTTGATAGCAATATAAACCTTTTCGATAGCAATGGCAACCTATGGTTGCTTCAATATGTAATATTTCATTTTTACGTAATATTTCAATATGTAATATTTCACTTTTTTTTATTTGATTAGTTAAGCGACAGATGAGCATAAAATGCAAAAATTCAAATATCATATATTATCTCAATACGGCAAATCTCTATATATTTTTTCATATACGAAAAGCGATATGAAAGTAATAATAATAATAACAGAGTGAGGGAGAGGGAAAAGAAAATATTTTCAACACAGATTATTTGTGAGCGTTATGTTAGGTAAAAAAATTTGTTTTCTTGTTCTATGCAACGATTCAATTCATGACCACATGCAGAAGCGGCGTTAATAGGAGGATAAGGCGAGCAATCCCCCCCCCCCGTCGGTGAAAAAACGAGACAAAAATTGCTAGAAGCTTGCAAAAATCTTCATTGCTTCGGAACAGTTGTCGAAAATTGGACGCTAATGAATATAATGATTTAATATTAACAAGCTATCCATATTCAAGTTAATATTGTTACGAATCTGTAACGATGCTTCCTAACACAGTTAATCCAACGTAAGAAAGATGGTTTTACGGTCAGCTCTTTTGAATGCTGATCGGATTTCAAATCAATGACCCCCGGCTTGGCGATGATTTGGCAACAAATTTGGTGGCTGTAATGCCGCTGTAACTGCTTAAGTCTGCAGAATAGCTACATTTGAAAATATAGCTAATATGATGACAAGAGAGTAAAATGTCGCATTTTGCCGATTCTTTTTGGTCGGTCATTTAAGAAATCAATGCGATGAATGTCGTTCAAAGTTTCAGACTTCTGATTTAAATATTATGCATTCAGTTTATAATTTGCACTACTTTTGGCCGACAATGTGGCAAATGAATAAGATAGCGCATTTTTCTCGATTGTTCTTTGTCTTTCGTCTAAGATATCATCATGATTGATGAAAAATTATGTTTTTATTTTCATCCACTATTTCAGTCACTTGTTCATAGAACTATTAGGAAAAGCTGAAGCATTTGTATTATATACGAATAAGGAAATAGGGTTGTTTTCTCTGATTTAGAATTCACTGAATAGTTCAGAGAAGAATACTCTTTTATTCATTCTTTTGTCACTTTCTCGGTAATAATTTTATAAATATTTCTAACCTATTATGTTTATTCTGACAAATCTCTGACTAAAATATCTGGTTAAGTATATTTTATAAAACTTGGGCAGCTATTATCGGCACTCTTTTGCAACATGCATGCTAAGAAGAGTTGGTTTGCTGCAGTCAAATTACCTGAATTCTCTATTAACATTGGAGAAAGATTTAGACTGACTCTCCGACCCGTCCGAAGACACACGGATAAACTTGAATGACCAAACCACCGCGACAGAACACTGGCAGGAACTGGTTGAGTCCTAAGGGCCATCACCAACCATGGTACAACCCTTCCCTAAGGAAGTACGTTCCGTCAACGATGGAAGGAGCCAAACCATTGCCTTTTAGTGTACCTACCTGTGAGGCGAGAACCGACCACCATGTCGGAAGCTTTTTATCCTCAATTCCGAGCTGCCCCCAGGGGGATTTAATATTACGGTATGTAAATTAGATTTATTTAACAAAAAAATATCTGTTTTTTTTTTTTTGTTTTTTTTTCAATCTAGTTTAGTAAGCCGCGATTATTTTACAAATGATATTTCACCGATTATAATTTGACGACAAAAATAAATATATGAGATACAATAACTTTTTAGCTACACTAAGAGAGTTTTTTCAAAAAAACTTGTTCACTAAACTTGTTAAATACATTTATTATTATTTTAGTTTTTAATATTTACATTTAGAATTATAAGTATGCAATTGGTAACTGGAGAAATAATTTTTTTACATCTTCAATTTTTCTTTCAGTTACTCTTCACGATAAAGACTATATAACTGGAAGTGCATATAAATTTTGAATAGACTTTGAATAAAGGTGTCTTAATAAAATGATGATTAAAATATTTATTCATAGAATATTCATATATAACTCATTAAGAAAAACAATGCATGCAGTTTAAAGGGAAAAAAATGTTTTTTGGGGGGAGTGGGTGAAATAATAGCTTGCAATAGCTCCGAAGGTAAATTACTTAAAGTTAAGAACACGTGCCTGAAAATGAAGACAAGCCACTCTTTAAATTCAAAATCTAATTACTTTTTGTATAAATTCATTGGTTTTTAAGTAAATGCACACATATTAATAACTACATGGGGAATCTGATGTTAATGTAGCTCCTTTTTCAGATCTTAATATGCATTAAACAAATGAATAAGTTTGTACATATATTTATGAAATATTTTTTCTAACCTTCTTAAAAAAAAACAACATATTTATGAAATATTTTTTCTAACCTTCTTAAGAAACAACATCATCGTATCTTTTCCGACTTCTATATTGTTCATGATTTAACAGTAGTATATTTTTGTTCGTCCATACTGGAGTTCCTGCCCATTGTTGCACTCCTTATTTAAAAATTCTTTTCGGCAGTGACTATACTTTAAAAAAAA
>JAPMOR010097134.1:0-10032 GCA_026543865.1 Argiope aurantia | reverse complement strand
TTTTAACATCAATAAATATTGACACAATTGAATTTCCAATAAAAAAATCCATAATTAATTTTAGTTTTTAAGACTTTTTAATAGAAACATTATTTTACTAATTAATAAGAATTAATTTACTAATAATTTATTTGATACTAGTATCGTTAACACTGACTTTAATAAAACACTAAATTTAGTAACCAGATAGGCACAACTCCTGTAGTTGGATTTCAGTCAAAATTTTGAAGAAATCTACAAATTTGGTGTAAGGACCACACACCCTATTTCATCCGTTTAGATCATAGTGGTTTTCAATTATCGTGTTCATAAGCAGACCGAAAAGCAGACATAATGTCAAAAACGGCTCTATCAATCTGTAATATGGAGATGAATCGAAACACCGATCTCGAATTTTTTAAAAGATTACAATACTTTTTCTATACATTCTATACGAGAAAGTAAAAAGTGATGAATAATTTTAGTAAAATTTAGTTAAAAGATATCAGGAATTACTTTTTATTTTTGAAAAGAAGAAGTAAAATTTATATATTTTTTTGAAGATTAAAATGCTTGCATATTAATTACATTTAAGAATTCAATGAAATTTATCTAAAACTTAAAGAATGACAAAGCGTCAATAAAAAATTATGCATCTTCATATCTAAAATCAATTAATGTTTTTAACTAATCTGTATTTTCCAGTTTGTTCCTCTTTTAATATTAAAAAATTATTATAAAACTGATTAGTATGATAAATTTAAAGAAAGTATCGTGCAGGAGAGATATTTGAGAAAATATTTGGATAGAATTATTTATTTTAGAAACAAAGAATTCTTAAATGAAAGTAAATTTTTAATGAAAATGAAAAGAAAAGTGTTTGTGTTGAAAATTTTACAAATTTATTTTAATGACTTTCCTTTTTTTTTAGAACAGATATTATAAAAATTATATTCACTCATGTAAACTGTAAAGGATTCTATGTCATGTAAAATACGATGTAGTTTTTGCCAAGAACCGTGATTACTTAATGAATTCTTTCAATAAATTTGTAAACTGATGTCTTTTAATTTCATTTTAATTTTCTCATATTATAATCATGTTAATTTTAAAATTTCATTATAGATTCATGTGTAGAAGTTTTACATCAGTAAATTATGAATTAAAAAAAATTGTTCCAAATTGTTTGGCAGCTTTTCAAATCAATATTTTGGAATTAGATAAAATTTCACATTTTCTAGAAAATATTATCTTTTATAATAAAGAAAATATATTAAAGTGAGTAATTAAATCTAGATATTGATAATATTTCGAACTAAATGTGTTTGAATTATTGGAATTCGGAAAGATAATAAAAATATTTAATACAAAAATTGTAATAGCAGTAACATAAAAAAAAATTCTGAACAAGGAAGCATATATCACAGAGACAAACTATTAAAAATACTAGTTTAAAGATAACAGTACATGTTAAAAACAATAATATTCTTAGATTTTTATTTCAATAATAAAACTTTGTTCATCCAATTTCTTCTTTATTTTGAAAGTCAAAAATTATACTGTATTTTTAATTTACACAAAAAACTAGCACCTATGAAACATGCAAACAGATTTCGAAGTATTATCATCATGGAAAGCAATTATTTTTGTCTGAAATGCTAACAGTATTATTTTCTCAACATTTACAGCATTTTGTATTTTGAAATTTTGTAAAGAAAATTCTCGTCAGTTTTTGCTTCAATAAAGACTTTAAAAAATCATACATTATTTATATACCTGTTTAATGGATATGGGGTTATCACCTTTATATTATCACCTTTTTAATTCAAAATAGCTCTAAGAAGCATTTTTAATTTTTCATATGGTTGGAATCTCCATTCTTGTCTTTGCTTCAAGCTAAAATTTTTGAATGCATTTTTTTTATTATTATATATTTTTAATATCACATTGTCTATAAAATTACAACAAAAACCTTTATTTATTCTTTTTTCTCATAAAAAATCTTTTTTTTTTTTTGGCAAAAAAGTGTGATAAACTTTTATTCAAAAAAAATCAAATATATATTATCAGGACTGTAAATTTCTTTTATTTCTTTGCAAATTCTAGAAAAAACAAATAGTAAGAAAAATGCAAACTAAGATAAAGGTAACGAACCATTATTTTAAAGAGGTTCTATGAGTATAAGATTGCATTAGTACAATTATAAGTAAATTTTTTTCTATTTATATTATTTTCTAGGGACCAACCTGATTTCTTTTAGAAAGGAAAACATTCTTACTGTTTTTAGATGTCTTCTAACAGATTTTCTTCTCATTATCAGCCTTGAGACTAGTGGTAAATATTCTTAAAAACTTGAGATTATTTCTCATTCAGAATACATATACGAAATAAATTAAGAAAATGTAATTAATATTCTTTTCAATTAAATTTGTCGAGTATTCATCATTTTAAAGAGGATTTGGGAGTGCGTTAAATCAAGAATCTCTTTCGTTTGCAGAATGTTTTGTATGATTCAAATTGTATTTCGGTAACCAAGAGATGAATTTTATGCGACTACAGTCATGAAATTATCACTCTTAAATTATCTCGGTGAAAAATAAATTATTAAAAACTTCGATTAATTCATTTATAATCCTTTTACATTTCTGTGCGGCATTTTAGTGGCTTTTCACCGTAAAAAGATGTAACCTGTCTTATAAAAAAATTAGTATCTAGTCTTCATTTTTTAAAATTATTTGTTGAATTATTGTTTTGTTGAATTTTAATTGGCATTTAAAATTCGTTCAATAATTTTAAAAATAATTCCTTTCGTGTGTTAATAGAATTCTATGAATCTGTATTTTAGATATGCCCACATTTACCTAAACTTTTCTCGCATTTTTTTCCCGCTTTTGTTTAAAAAAATAATGTCGTTGTAATCAAGAGCTGTATTATTCATTGGATAAACAATAATTATAAAAAAACACTTTGAGGGAAGTATCTACGACGGCTGGCAAACTTTCTGATGAAAGAATATCTTGACGAAAGAAAGAAAGGCAGCCTGTTTAATAAAGGCTGAGAAGAAAAGTAGAAAGGCAGCTTGTTTAATAAAGTGAGAAAGAGCTAAAAGTGTTGAAAAGAAAAGCAGAAAAAGATTTTGAAAAAGTAAACTAAGTGTAATGAAGCGAAAATTATCCAATCACGACATATTAGAGTCATAGGATTTAGCTGTGAGATTTGCAAGAAATTTCTATACTTGGAGCAGTCTAAGCACATTTGTTCGGAATGTAACGATGTCATAATGTGAATATGAAATTGAATTCTATTGTTTTCTGTTTAAATTTCAATTTTTTTCTTTAAAATTACCGTATTGTTTCTGCAGTTTTGTATGACAAATGTAGATATTTTAATTGGAATATTCGAAAATTCGCTTATTTGTATTCATGTCATTCAGCTAATTTCTTAGTTATTCAAACTCTTTGTATGTCTTTTATGATTGCATTGCCTGCATTTTCTTTTAAATAAAAACTGTTTTAAATATTTGAACTTATTACGCTTTACACAAATACAACCAATTTAATAAGCAAAATCATAAGATGTTTTATTTATAATAGTGTATCTGAGAAAGGATCATGGACTTTTATGTTAGTATAGAGAGTTTGCCCGATGGAAAGTTAACAACATTATTAATCAAATAAATGTTCAAAATATATATTAGAAAGCATTAAAATTATCATTTATCCATACCAAAGATCCAGGCACATGGTGTTATTTAATTTTTCTTCGATCTGCCTGAGCTCAAAGGTAAAATGCTGAAAAATTTTAAAGAGTGAAAACGTTGTGATAATTAGGATGAACACTGAATCTTTTCAGATGTATTTCAACTTAAATTATCGATATTATTGACAATGCATGCTTATTTTTTTATTCAATTTTGTAGTCAATGATTAGACCTGAATATTCTACTATTGTTCTTATAGTTAAATATAGCTTTTCTGGAAATACTTGAAAAATCTTAGGTGTACACGTATTTGAGAACTTTTCTTTTTAAACTGAAATATGAATATCAAGAGGAATCCTCTGAATATGCTATACTTAACGTCTAAAATTATAGTGACTTTTGACAACTTGCTCTCCAAGGGTGGCTCTGAAATCATTTGTCATCACTGATTTTTCTTACTGAATTGAAATTTGCAACTAAATCCGACTCTTTATTCTGCAAATTTTGCAATTAAAAGAGTAGCTTTTTGATATCACCGGTTTGAATACCAAGCTTCAAAACAAAAATAAAATTACATAGAATCATAGTATCCCAGTGATATCCACTTGCATTAATGTAACAAGTAATGGTTTCAAGGAAATTCAGTTGCAACTGAAATATACTTTCATCCTTTTGAACTAAATTTAAAATTTTTAAAAATACTTGCTTAATATTAACCCATATTCACTTTTACATTTTTAAGAATGTTCTTTGTAAATTATACACTATAAACGGTTTCTTAAACTTTCTAACAAATTTTAGTTTGTCTACAAGTATTCTTTCTTGTTAATTTTTTTTTTCATTATTCTCATTAAATTAATTTATTTTATATTGAATCAAAACAGTTTTAAAGGAAATATTCAAATTATAAGTAATTTTATAGTTATCTTAGGATTTATTTATATCTTAAGGAGCAATCCTGCTAGACTTCAATGCTCTTCTTCATGTGTACAACCAACCACCCCACCACTACAGAACGTATCAGTGTCAACTGGATTTGTTGTGGCCGACTGCAGATTTCAATATTCTATTTTTATATGGAATCATAAAATATATGATGAGCTTCAATAAGATAAAAGTAAAATAATCGCCATTTGATTGATGAAAATTAAAAAAAGAAGACAT
This sequence comes from Argiope aurantia, assembly GCA_026543865.1. Lineage (NCBI taxonomy): Eukaryota > Metazoa > Arthropoda > Arachnida > Araneae > Araneidae > Argiope > Argiope aurantia. Next base: position 5,189 of record JAPMOR010097134.1, on the reverse strand, counting down.
AAATCGCTACCAGAGTTAAAGTGGAGTATATCTTTGAAAACTTATGCCATTCTAAAATGGCAGTTCAGAAATAAGTTTTCCGTGAAAGGACAAGTTTCAGCGTTTGTGATTTCCTATTTGAAACAAGCCTCATCATCTATTTCCCAAAGCAATCATAGAGAATATCAAAAAAAAATATCTTACAAGAAAACACGAAGGTGGGATTTAATTGTTGTGGTAATACGAACTATATCTTATTCTGTATTGTCTAAAAGTCTGAATTTGTAGTTAGAAATCATTTTGCATAACATTAAGATATGATCAATAATACTGACATTGTTGTACGATGGAAAAGGGAGTTATTATATAAATATAAATGGTACAAAAGCATTGTCAATATTTTAATCTTGGTGATAAATTTAGCAACAATAACAATTCTTGTACACTGTATAATACAGCCATTTGCTTCTTTCCTAGAAAGTTGAAGTACTTACTATTTTAGAAGGTACTTAAAACTCTCGGCGGGGAAATATACTTTAGGTTCGAAATAATATCATTGGGAGAAATCCATTCAATTGAAAGAGAGTGTCCTGTTTCTCCTTTTCCCGTGGATCCGCTAATCCAGATGGTGTTTGAGTGACACGGAACTAACATGAATGAAATTGGCTAAGGCTCGGCAAAGCATGCGCTTTGGAACCTATCCATGGATAATTTTTGGAAAATGGATTGATATGTTTTTCCCGAAAATCAGAGCTAATTAAATATCAGAAAAAATATCTTTTTGAGAAACGATATGTCTTTTCCAAGGGTATCTGCTACAAATAGGTAATGATTGGAATGACTTCTGAAAGTGAATTTGGGAAGAGTTTATGATTCTGCTACTGAAGTGTATAGATACATCTGTTGAGATACTAAGATGTTTCGCGAAATAATGTCGAATTTATTTTTTGAATAATATGCTTGTCTCAAATATAGAGGGATAACTTTTTTTTTTGTTTTTTCATTGAAATTCAAATTCTTTGGGAAATATTTCAAAGGTGTCTTGACTAGCATTAAAGAGGTTTAGGTATAGTGTTAGTAAAGAGTTTAGGTAAGTGCTAATAAAAGTGTTATGTAATAACTAATGCTAACATTTAGGTTGTTGAAAATATTCAAGACTGACCTTCTATTTTTATTACATAAATTAAGTTCTTCGTTTCTGTGGTAATCCGTTTGAAGTGTTCAGAATGGAAACCATTGTCTTTCTTGCCTGATAAAAAACTGATATTCCAAACTTTTGATTTTTTCAAATAGCATTTTTTATATACTAGTTTTTAGGACAGTAATATGTTTAATTCATATAAGGAAACATGAGACAATCCGTACCCCAACTTTATCCATAGTTTAAATAGGATGATATGCTTTCAGTTTTGTCTAAAAAATTTTATTAAATTGCAGCAATAGACGAATCGAATACAAATAATTTTGTTTACAATTTTGGTATTCAATAAAAAGGATTTTTTAATTATCTCATTAATTAATAAAAAATTAATGAAACTTTGAACTTCTCGCAATTTATGGCACAAAAGCATTTCATGACCCTCTAAATTTAAAAAAAAAAACTTACATTTTTGTGAAAATAAATATATATCAGGAAATTGATTTTATAGTAGTATGTTGGGATTTTCTAAGTAACTGCCCGGTTTTAACTACACTTCTTCTTTTTTCTTCACTTTTCTTTTAATCTACAATACAAAATTCAGAAACTCTTATTACTACAAACATACATAGAAAATTACATTAAAGAACAGTAAGTGAAGTGATTCCACGGTTTCCAACCGAAAGCATTCGTTTTTAGTGCAAGGGTTGCGCATGGGAAAAAGTCGACCTCAGGGTGCAGGTCTACCGTTCAACTGGTTGTTTTCTGCAAGACGCCACAAGAGGGCACTCTATGTTCAAGGGGGGGGGGAAGTGTATTCAACTTTAATTTTTAAAATTTCTTTTAAACGTGAAGCCTTTAATTCATGAAGCCTTTAATTTTAACGTCATAATAAATAAAATTATTTATTTGGTCATTATATTCAAAGAAAAATCTTTCCTTTAATTTTCATTCCGTGACACTATATTTAATTTAGCAAATTATCTGCAAATTTCCTGAAGAAAGTATTTTACTAACAGAATGCAAAAGCTGATGTAATCGAAAGAGGTGAAGACCTTAAGATTAATGCTTTACTGAAATATTGACGATATCCTCTATAACGTCTATATTTTAACTAGTCACTGCAGTAACATGCAGCTTTGCTGTAACAAGTGTATTTAAGAATCTTATCAATAAATTTCACTGCAAGCAAAAGAAATCTCTATATATTATCTCTATGTTTAAACATAAAAGTGCTTTTTCAAATGCTAATTATTTACTCAATGCTTTTTTTTTGTATTTTCAAATTCCAAAATTTAATAAGGTTAATATTTCAAATTTCATTGTGGTTTAGTTATTTGAAAGCTTGATGGAATTTTGAATAAGCTACCATATTCAAAAGCAAAGAATAATTTTTCTAGATTGTTATATTTTAAAGGATAGATTACGAACTCCAGACATTTGCGGAAAATATGAATTATTTTTTAGGTAACTAATTATTTCTTCCAACTTGCTTTAATGCATGATAAACAGTTGCTTATAAACATAGTCAAATAATAATCGGGCAATTGAGATTCCAATCAGAAAATAATTGATAATAAATAAACAGGGTGCGGTGGAAGGTACGGAACATCTAAATACTATTTTTAAGTAAACGAAATAAAATAAATATATTAGCTTAAGGTGAATAGTTTTCATATCATTATAAGCTTTTGTTTCTAAAAAATAGATTTTTTTTATAGTTAAGTAATTTATTCAAATAAAACTTCTAAAAAGACACAAAATATCTTAAACCAAACATTACGTAATTTGTTATTCATAAACCGCGTGCAAGTCTCTACTGTCAGTAAACAATAGTAATTAACAATAGTAAACAAATCGTAATAATCCGAGCCTATTACCAATAATTTGGTCTGATCATCATAGAAGGGTTGCACGTCAGTTATAAAACTTTGAAGTTAGAAATTTTCAGCACGATATTTCTTCCGCCAATATTTTATAAAGGTTTAATTGTATTTGTTTCTCGCAAACATGAGGTACAAAATACGTAATTTTGGCATTTAATGGTATTCTTTACAAATCCAAAGTCAAGAAAATAACCCATGAAACACTTGTGTTACTGGAACAATGCTGTAAATGAATAAGCAGTGCACAAGGACGATTCAAATTTCGTATATAAAACCAGCAACGCGTAGGAAGACCATCATGGGTGTTAAAGGACTCATTAAAGCAATCATCACAAATGATTTATTTTTTTCACGAAAAAACATGGATTTGGGAATATCGAATTTTGGATTTACGAATATTTGATGTGACTTTGTATACGCCTTAGTGCTGATATTTACCACAAGTTGGGAGAAACTAAGAATAAATCGTAATTCCGCATTCGATTTATCGCTCAAGCACGGATTTGTTTATTTGTTCACAATGACAGAGACTACCCGTTGGATGCAAAACACTGAAATGGACAGTGGGGCAAAAAAAATTCATTTTTTGAAATGCATGATACATAACAAGTGAATAGTAAATAAAAACTTCGTAAATTTCATTAACTTTTCCATTGAATTTTTCGAGGGAGATGAAATCACTCATCTCAAAGGATGATATCTATTTCCAATATGTTATAATCATTAACTGATAGAGTTAAAGGACGCTGTCTACTGTTATCGCCGACTAACATAGCAACTAAGTATGGTAATCAACTGAGTATTTTCAAGTAAGGGACTTTCAAGAATTTGCCAAAGTTCGCCAACTATGAAAGATTGGATTTTCCCAAGGACAATATAACACCATTTATATCTTTAGATAACCGACAGAGGCTGTTGGATCTAGTTTGAACTCTCCTAACACTTTTTATTTGGCACCATCTATTCCTGTAAATTGTAATTCCAATTGTCTTGACAATTTCGGAACATTATTTCATTCAGAGAGCCAGGAATGCATTATAACAATGGAAAAATAAAAATTCTCAAAAGGTAAACATATTAGGAAATTAAGTTGCACATACATTACTGAAAAGATAATTTTAACGCCCAAAAAAAATCTTTTATTCAAAATTGGCGGAGATATTATGAGGAACTCATTATAAATATGACGAATTTTTTAAAGATAAAATCCCATTATGTACTAAGATCGTAAAATATGATTTAGTACAAGTTTACATTTAATTGATTAGTATAAGATTGTCATTTAATATGATTTTAAATTATTTTGAAATGTTCAATAACTTATTCAGAAAGCAGAACAAATTCCCGAAAGCTCTAGTTACCCCATACATATAGTCATTTTTATTTTTAGGTAATAGAATAGGTCATTTTTATTTTTAGGTAATAGAATAGGTCATTTTTATTTTTAGGTAATCTATACTTATAATAAAGCTCAATGTGTGTGTGTGTGTGTGTGTGTGTGTGTGTTGGCGCTCTACAGACCAGACCATTCAACCTACAGCTACCAAATTTGGCTCGTGTATACCTTGGAGGCCGGGAATGTGCACCTGGGGGTTATTTTTTCGAATTTTTAACTAGAATTTTATTTATCTAAAAATTAAGCGAAATTTTGACGTGTTTCTGCTATAACCGCCGAAAATATTACTTCACAAAAAAGATTTTTACATGAAGTTAAAGATAAAAAATTTATCTTTTAAATGATACTACTGTTTTAATCTTAAAATTAAATTTCTATTTTTAATGAATTTTTAAATAAATATTTTAACTATGTTTTTCAATAATTTTTTTCGTCAAAAATAAAAATGAGGATTAAGCCCGTTTCGCATTCATGAGAAAAAAATAGCTTTTTTCAAAGTGTTGCCATCACATTGATTAAAGCTCTAACTGAAAATAAATTAAATCTTTTTGGAAATGAAATCTGCAAAATTATAATTTTCGGCAAGTGTCTGTAAGAAATGAAACAAATATGAAATATTATTTTTTCTAAAAAATAAATTCAAGAAAAATTATTTTATGATCTTTTACACTCTCTATACAGGGTGTTTATTCAGTCCCGGATCCATTTTGATATTTAATGACTCATAAAATAATGAAGATGTAAACAAACTTATGGCATTTATTGATGGAATAACTCATATATTTTCCTT
>JAPMOR010097126.1:24760-37264 GCA_026543865.1 Argiope aurantia | reverse complement strand
GTAACAAGTATATATTTACTAAATTAGGTAACTCTAAATGAAACAATCTTTTCTGTAAAGTGTCAGCAGACAGACACATTGATTTTATGAGAAGTAGAAATATATTTTCTTCATCTGTAACAAGTATATATTTACTAAATTTGGTAATTCTAAAGGAAACTACCTTTCTGTAAAGTGTCAGCAGACAGACACATTGATTTTATGAGAAGTAGAAATATATTTTCTTCATCTGTAACAAGTATATATTTACTAAATTTGGTAATTCTAAAGGAAACTATCTTTTCTGTAAAGTGTCAGCAGACAGACACATTGATTTTATGAGAAGTAGAAATATATTTTCTTCAACTGTAACAAGTATAAACTTCAATTTTTGTTGTCTATAATGTTTCGACATCATTGTTTTTATTTAAAATAGTTGGAGTGTGTTAAAATATTATATATAAAATGAAATCGAGAAAAATTTGGGAAAACTAATATTTTCTTTTTTTATTACATGCGTTTGATTCACGTTAGATTTCCTTCGGAGTTCGGTATTAGAAACAGAAAAGCATTTCCTTAGAAAACTTCAAACTGAAAGAGGTGTCTATATAATACCGCTAGAGGAACGGAGAAAATCAACACAAATCACCACGAATGGAAAAGAAAGTTCTCTACGAAACGACGACGTTTGCGATTCTCCCCAAGATGAACTTAGAACGTGCGGAAAATGCAAAGAAACACTTTGTCGGTTTGATCACAGACAAAGAGTTAAGCAAACTCAGCAAAGTACACTGGCGGGTGGTTCTGTGTTAAAATATCGATTTATGAATATTTTTATGGGAGGTAGTAGTAATAGAATGGAAAGAAATAGATATGTTTGAAATGAAAAAACCCCTCCTCAAAAAAATCATGAATGTTTTTATGTTAATAATTACTGTAGAGTATTTCAAATAATTAGAAGTTGCATATTAACATTTAATGAAAATATAAAAATTATGTCTTAAAAAATGGATAGAAAAATGTGTCTTCAGAAAAAGTCATTGTAATTCTTATTAATTCTATTTGTATTTTCATTTTAAATCTGCTTTCAGATGTTTTATTTCTCATAATTTTGCATAATATTACATAGCATATTATTATACCTAAGAATATGTATGAACAAAAGGCTTCATATACAAAAATGCGTCATAAAGATTTCCCGAATGAATATTAAAAAGAGATTATAACAATCCCTGTAATTAATTCTAACCTAAGTTTAAAAAAAATTAATAATGGGATTTGTGAAATATGTAACTCTTTTTTATTGACGATTCATCATGCACTTCGTACACAATTGGTTTAAAAATATAAGTATTTTTAGGTAAGAATTTACAGAAACCATGCACTATTTTTGAATTCTCTAATTACGTTGTGAATTATTATACTATAAACTTTCCAGGCAATTAAAAAAGATTTGAAACAGACATTACATAAAACACGCTTTTAAGGGAAATAGAATTATAGTGTTTTGATATATATATACTATAAAATTAATTTGTAAAAATCTGTTTGATTGTAAAATCATTTCTTTTTAGGAATAACTTTCATTATATTAAATTAAATATTCTAAATTGATCACTGAATTTTATTGAAATGTTAGTCATATAAATGTAATTTCATTTATAAATAATAAATACTACTTTATGTACCAGGAAATTAGACAACACTTAAAATCACTAGATAAAAGTTATTTTGTGAAAAATAATACTTAATATTTCACATAGTAACCAATTCATGTAATAATTTTCTTATCATATATTTCATTGTAAAATGAATTTATTTAATGAAGAGAAAACTTAATAAAGTCTAGAAAATTAACCATAAGGTTAGTTTATGAGTACATTTATAGTAATAATTAGCTATTAGTAAAGCTATAGTAATTATTGGCTAGCTGTCAGCATAATTTCAATTTGCTCTTTTTGAAGTACCAAATATTTTAAAACACATTCTTTTTTTCGTTATTTGGTAAGCACGGTTCTCCGAAGTACTTACAATGCAATTTTCAAGAAATATTAAACCTCAATTCAGAGCTCCAGCATGTATTGAAAATTGTTGGCCATGTAAGTTTTTTTTATATTATTTATCTTCAAAAGTTAAAATATACAATTACACGGTTTTAAAGTTTTGGTTACAGAATATATTGCGAAATGCTACGAATATTTCCATTTCCATTGTAGTTAAGAATATTCATTTTCCAATTATAATTTCGAACTAGAAAAATACGGAGCTCAAAATGGATGCATATTGTTAGCAGGAATGCTAAGATTAGAGTAGTAAATAAAACACGCTTTGGGTTTTGTTATGGTTATAGAATAAATTACCAAGTTGAAATATATGCCTGCATTGTTGCAGTTTGTCAGAAAATACAAGCTCTATCCCCGGTTGCTGTTGTAATTACTAATATATTGGACAGTAATACTAATAATGAAATAAAGATATATAAGTAATTTAATCTTTAAAAAATATCGTTTTCCATACTTAATGTTAAGGTTTCCCAGATGGCATTGCAAAGTCCCCAACCTCCAGAGATGACGTAAAAAACTGCCGCATCATCTTTCACGGGAGTCCAAAGCCACAGAACCATCAGCAGACCCGATTGGCACACTAGACCTGCGGCCATTATGATTGGTCTTTGGAAGTGCTGAGAAAAGAGGTGTACTCCGATCGAGCCAAGAGTGTGTGCTCCTCCCAGACACATCATGGTGAAACTTACGGATTGGAAACCCAAAGCGCAACTTATATAAGCCTGGAAAAAGAAAAGCTTTAAGTCATTTCAGGAGAAAAGAAGATATATGTTTTAAAATTACTTTTAATAAAAATAGTATTTATTCACTGAAATGATTCAAGAACAAAGCAATAATTCTGAAGGATTTAAAAGTCATGGTGTTATTTTGTAGACTCTACTCTGAGATAAGTGCCTTAAAATAGAAAAGTATTAAAAAAAGGAGGATATATTATTTAGTTATAAATTGAGATTTATTTTATTAAGTCAGCAAATTTTATTCAATCTAAAACTGCCTTTTCTTATACTTTAATAGTTCATTTGATGGCCTTTGAAACGAATGATACACACGTAATGCAAAATAATTTCTATTCTGAATTTCGATTTTCTGCCACCCCCCCCCCTGCTGGCAAACGCTCGAGCACAAAGAGTGAAATCATTCAAACATTACAGAAAATATAGATCACACAAAGAATTTTCTTTAAATATCGCTATCGCTTTTCAGTGATTTATTTTTGACATATGCAAAGAAACTTTGCATCATTTGAAAACACTTAAAAGAGGAATCTTTTTTAAATTTTAAATTTTTAAATTTTTTTCAAGTCCACAGTACTCGATCAAAAGAAAAATCCCATTTTGGGATCCTGAGTAATATGAATATATTTAACCCAGAGAATGGAATGATTTCAAATTAGCATTGATTGGAATCTACTTAGCTGCATTAACAACTTTTTCGCTGTTTTGTATTCGCATTTTGATGATAATATTATTTTAAATAAGTTATTTTTAGTTTTTATGTTTTGAAATTACTGTTGGAATGTTTTGCGTCCTGAATTCTCCAAATTCAATAAGTTGGTTGATTGATTTTGGTGGTGTTTATTAGCACGAAAACACTATTTGGCTACGATAATCTAATTAATTGGTTCAATCTAGAGTAGATAATAAAAATAGATTTACGAAACGAATTGAAAGAGAGTGACAGCTCTTGGAGGTTAAAATATTTTGCTGCTGAATTTCTAAATGGTTGAGAGCATTTTAAATTCTCCTTCATATTAGACTAATCTAAAGCTTGAACATCCGTTAAAGATTCCGGGAAATGGAAAGTGCTTTACGCTCTTTTAATTAGAAGATAAAATTTTTCTCCTTGCGATTCCTAAAGGAATTACATTTTTATTTTTTATCATTTACAATAAATTTGTTGATTACATAGGCAGTCATATAAAGGGGCAGTAGTACAAAATTATCTATAGTGCAATTTGAATTTCCACAGATTAAATGAGTCCATGATTCAGTAATATGACAGATGTATCAATATATATGCAGGTGGAAAAATTCTATTATTCTATACCGATCGTAAGAAAAAGGTTAAGAGATTAAAAGATTATACCTGTGTTAACAAATTAATTAAGGAGTATTATGAATAATGTTTTATGTTAGAATGGCATTCTATGAAACAACTGGTCTCTAAAGACAACATAAAAATAAGAAAAAAAATCCTGAAGAAGCGTCACTAGTTCCGATAAGTATTTGAATAACACTTATGACCTGTTGGAAATGGTAATTCAGCATATCACTAAATCAATCCTTGTGAAGATGAAAAAGGAGAATTTTTAAATTTTATTAGTGGATTTCTCTCAGATGGTTACTGAACAACATTTTTTTTTAAAATTTCAGTTCGACAATGGCTTTCTAGATCTGGTACTTAAGATATGTGGAAAACTGCATAATTATTATTGTGCGATAAATGAAAATCGTTTTACGTCTAAGTGATTTTTTTACATTTTCTTTAACATTATAAAATAAAATTTTAAGCACTCTAATTTATATTATATAAAATGGAAGAATAAAAGATTGCATTCAGAAAAATAATAGCATCAAAACAACTGAAAGCATCGATTTTTTTAATAGAATCTAAGGAAGATTTGTCAGAACCTTTATTATTCTTGAGATTAGTTCAAACATGAAATTCATGAAATTGGTTAGAATTTGTAGACTTTGTAAGCTACTTCAAATCTGGAAAGGACTGTCACCACTTTAATAACAAGTGAATATATAGCAATATGTGGGGTAAAAAGATGTTTGAATAAAATTTTTACAAATCACTTTCGCTTGACTAACAATTGTAAAATTGTATAATATATGACAGCAATTTTATTCACAACACGCAAATAAATGGGTCCTATTTTATTTCGGTTATTAGTTTTCTATATGGTCAGTCATTAATTAAGATGAATTTCGATATATTACTTGCAACTGTGTCTGGTTTGAGAATTATGTTATCGCTAATACTTTCTTCTTATTGACCCCCTCTTCCCCCGAAAAAAAAACAAGCTCACTATACTTGTTTACGTTTTTAGATCGGAATGGCAAATTTAGGGCAGATTAACCATCTGTTTGTGTCAAAATCTAATAGATTCATCTACATCTTACATTTAAAAGCAGCTTTTAATGCATCATGATTTGAATTTTTCTTACTGAAAGAATGAAATGCTCGTTCACTTTCTTGAGGAAAGTCATTATTATAAATATAAAAGAAAATATATCAAATTTTATGAGTGTATCATAGTATAAATGACAGATCATCTAGACATATTAAAATAATTTAAGGATTAAAATGCTTAAGATTAAAAATATTTATTAAAATTTTTTGTAGATAAAAGGAGAAGAAACAAATGAAATGTACTCCTGAAATCCTATGAATAAAAATATAACGCTATTAAAAATATGGCGTATTTTCTTCTATTTAATAGATATGCTATGGTTAAAGTATATAATTCAGTTGTTTCTTAGAATTCTTGATTATTTTATGAAATAATTTATCAGAATTATTAATGATAATAGGTATACAAAGTTCATTTTTTCCATTTCTAAACAGATAATATAGAAGGGAAATCTGCTGTATAGGAGTTACATGATAAATATAACTGAAAAGAGACACATTTAAACTGAAACCTCAATTATTTTAGATAACAATTTTTTTTAAATTTTTTTCCGACATATATATAAAAGAAAATAAATATATTTTTCGAGTGTAAGCAATATAAACTCAATGCTTCTATAGAATTAATGCAAAATTTTGCGCAGTTGCTTTTACAAATATTTATTTCCTTCTTTTCTTCTAAGTATAGATTTAGTCGAAGATAATTTGAGAATTTATTCTGTTAAATTAATGGAAACATGTACATATTTTGAGCGTTCTTCAAATAGATTGAAATAAATAATTACTAAATGGCAGTTATAAAAATAATTGAATTAAATGTATATTAGAATGAAAAATAATTGAGTAGTTAAATTTCAATACATCAAATGGATAGTTGATTGCAAAAATACATTTCAGTTTTATTCAGGTTATTTCCATTACCGACGCATTTAAGAAATGACAAATGCTACTGATACATTAACTTTTAAAAAAATCTGAACTGAAATGTTCTTGAATTCACGAAAAAAATTATCTTTTTATGTAAATGTGGTTAAGTTGATTGAAGATTCGTTATATTGAAAATTGCTTTATCAGCACGCAGATTTCCTCTTTATAGTGGAGTTATCAAATGACTCTATATTTATTGGGTAAAATTAATCCTCCTGGTAATGGATTGGATGATATTCTTTTATCTCCTTTTCAGAAGTGATGTAGCATATTTATTGTTCTTAAAATAGCTATTATTTTCCCATTATTTTTATGAATTCAATTTTAATGATGTTTTCGGTTCCCTGAGTCAAATGCAAGGGATTATTTAAGAAAGTTTAATGTTATCGCGTTTTAAAATATGGTAAAGCTCTTGACTTCGTTTCCAGTCATATTCCACAAGCCGGTTGCTTTCACTTGAGTCTCATAATTTGTGTTAACAAATTTATGAATGTGAAGGTAATTTACGTTAAATAAATGGATGCAACGGCTAAATGTATCGGAACAAGCTCCTGAATCTTGGTAAAATTCTGAATCTTTGAACTAAATCAACTAAACTTTGAATTGAATCAACTAAATGCTTCATGATTCACATCCTCCCTCTGCTACAAAATTGAGGTAACAAAGGCTAACCCTGCTTCGAAAGTTCGTTAGAATCAGGATACTAAATCTTTGATCAGCGATTACCAGTTACTTTGTAAGAATAAGCTCAATCTAGGAAAAGCTTTAAATAGGAATGCTTGAGAGAGAGACTGTTGATTTTGGTTTAGTTTGGTTTAGTTATATTAATGTCCCGTTTGAAGCAACACTAGGGCTATTTTGGGATGGACCTCGTAATTTTGAACCACGGTCAGATGACGAGGACGACACCTGAGCTGGCACCCCCCTCTCCACACCACACCACATCAGCGTGAGGACAATTGGTCATGACGGATTTAACGTGCAACAGACCCGCTTACACGACTGTACTTCGGTGGAATCGGGTCACGAACCTGAAACCCTCCGGTTTCGAAGTCGAGACCTTACCACCAGGCCACCGCGGCAAGAGAGACTGTTGAATTTTGAAAATCTCATCTTGCGGCTCAAATTAGCTTGTATATGTAATAAATTTTTTTGTGACTTCGTTTGGTCAAGCAGATAATATCCATGTTAGTCCATTGCTGTGAAGCCTGATCGCAGTCATTGCTGTTCATTCGCAGTTCGATCCATATATGGTTATCTAAATCTTCTGAAATTATTGGAATGTCATAAATCCTGACTTATTACACTTTAAGAGTGCAACAATAAACATTAATAGCATTAGAAAACGCTTCAGATTGTAATAAATTGGATTATTTCATTAATATTACCAGTGTAATCAAGTGTCGTTACAAAGCAAATTATTACATATCCCGGCCGGCGTCCTGGCATTGGGCTCGTGACCTGGGCGTCCCGGGTTCGAGTCCCGGTTTGGGAATGGTTGTTCTTTCATTGTTCTATCTGTGAGATGAGTGAATGTGCCCTCCTGTAAAAAAGGGTTGTGCAAGCGAATGAGTGATGCGTGAGTAACTAAGTCGTTCTCTTGGTCCTAGTTGGCGCTACTCTAAAAATAAGAGACGCTCCCCCTCAGGCTTAAATCGGCTGTCTCTGAACAGCGGGGCTTGCCCGTGCAAGTGCCATAAGAAACAACAACAACAACATTACATATCCCAATAAAAAGCTGTTTTCAGTTTCTTTCTTTTAATCATTGTTTATAAATAATTTATAAATTTTTGTAATAAAGTGCAGCTATTTTAAATAGTCCTATCCATTAGTAATTTTCATATTCATTCATTTAATATCCAATTTCATTTTTATTCATTTCATATTCACTATTTTCATAATTATTTCATCCCATATTCATTTCAAATTAAACACCTTTTTGTATTCCGTGTTACATTTTTTGAACAATGAGCAGATGAAATAAATGCTAAATTACCTTACTTTCTTTTGCGGGCCCTGAAATGAGTTCAACAAACAATAGCAATTACTAATGAATCGTTTGCGGATTAGAATTGGTATAGTAAACACACTGAAGGTCGTATGCTTATAAAATGAATAAAGTATGATTGATGCCCGTGTGACCAAGTGAAGTGATCTTGGGCAATTATTACGAAATATAAACCTTTAAACCTTTCTTTTTTTATCGTTATGTACAAAGAAGCAATAACAATTTGTAATCGGTGGAATTATTTTGAACACACTGTATGTGAAACAAATGTAGTGAACTGCTTTCATTTTTAGATCTTAAAAATTAAAAAAAATATTTCAAATGATTTTAAAGATTATTATTTGTTTACTTGAAAATATAAATCTCTTCTAGTATGGAATTTTCTCAGTTTATGTGTGCTGTTTATAGAGTGCTGCTTTTAGAAAATTAATAAGACATTTTAAACATTTCTCGGATGAATTTTTTTTTGTATTCTAGAATGATTTCTATAAGAGAACTACCCTTATTCATCTTTATGTTCGAGAAAACTTAAAATTGAATTATTTTATTTAAAAAAAACATTTGTTGGAGCGGAAATGTATTAACATAAAATTGTTATGATTATCTTAGACTACAATTTCTATACATTTGCTTAAATATAATTTAGATGCATATTTTTATGTCTTATGTATTTGTATTTTAAATATCTTATTTTGATTCAAACCCTCCCCATTGTGTAATTTAAATTTAATTTTTGCTTGTGAGCAATTTTTTTTTGTTCTATATGTATTTGTGTAATTCTTTTATGGCGTATTTTTGTGTATATATTTATTTTCCTTTTTGATTTGCATTGGTACCTGCATTTTCTCCATTTGAAAGTTTCTTCCTCCATCGATTGAATATTAACTTGCGTTTGTAATACTTGTACTATACTTGTTGGCTCCCAAAGAGTTTATACCTAAAACTTTAAATAAAACCCGTCAAATATGAAACAAATTCATTTGAAATAATATTACATTTTCAACGAAACATTAGCACTTTTATTAATCTTCATGGCCAGATGGAATCAAGCATTTTACAATAAAATGATGAAAGAATTAAGAATGTACAAAAATATCCTCGAAGAATTTAAAAGTTTACTAGATTCAGATTAAATTTTCTGCAAGAGAAAAAAAATGTGAAGAAACATTAACTCTAATTGTTATTACTAAAAGTTAAATTTCTTAACTTTTTAAGTGCATTTCGAAGCGATTATAAAATAAGATTTAAATTAAAAGTTTTTTTGAAAATTTAAGTTTTATCTAATTGATATAAACAATAAAATTATCGATGGATTCAATCAATACATTCAATATCAATTATATCTCAAAAACTGAATATTTAAAATAAAATATATTTTGAATTTCGATGTTTTAATTTCATTTTGATAGGAATGAAAATATGAAAGATATTTTTTTAAATAATGTTTTTTGTACAAAATATGAAACAAATGATTTTATTATTGAAATAATTCAGTAATATCTATATGCAGAAGACTCTGATATACACAGTGCAGAAATCGCTCATATTACGTACTGATAAGTGACAAGGTCAAATAAAAACAAATCATCGTGTGAATTTCAGACTGTTTCATTGAAAGTTTTAAAACCTACACTGAAATAAGCGCTTCGCATAGTTAATTAATAGAGCTGCAAAATGATTTTAAAATGCTCTGGAGATGATTCACCATGTCATCAAAAATTATCTTACAAATTTCTTATAAAAATGGTATTTGTATCATATCAAGATTCAAACGATTACCATAGTAATGATATCAGTTTCATTTCCGCACAATTTTTTTCTCTTTATTTTAATAATATTTTTCATTTCTATTTGATACATAATTATGTAAAAATATTTTAAGAAGATATGATGGAATTCTAATTAATTTATCAAAACATTAAATTACGGGTTTTAACTCCGTAGTAGGATTTCCTATTTCGTTTTAGTTCATAATACAGCAAATTTCAGCTTGCAGTAAACCGATTAAATTAAATTCATGTTTTTCAGACGTATAAAATAATAAGATGCATTAAGAAATTGCATTCCATGTTAATCATTCAATAGTGTAAAATTTTGCGTAAAACCAATCATCATGCAACGGATGATTGCTATTGGTAGGCGTTTGCTAGTGAATTGCAATTGATATGTCAATTGAGTTTGCTAGTGAATTGCAATTGAATATATATAAAAAAAAATTGTTGATATAGGAAACACAACTTCATAAACGCTGACAATTTGAACACACTTGGAAAACTTGTGGAACATATTAAAATGCTTTTCTTTTCTATTATTAATGCTTCATGTTTTCTTTAACCTCTGCCTTAGAGAACGCTATTTATGTTTCTTTTAAAATGAAGATTATTTTCTAATAGAAAAGATATTATCAATTGAAATTTCATAATTGCCTACGAAATTTTATTTCTGCAACCTTAATTGTGAAAGATGACTAATTGATTTTTTGTATAATTTTTGATTTCATATCTTAATTGAACTATATCCAAAATTCTATTCTGTTTCTTTAAGTGATATGATCTCCAGAGACTTGCATATCGGCTATTTTTTTATAATCACTTTGTAATTCAGTCAAAAAGGGACCTTTTCAGCAATCTATCTTTATATTTGCAACCCTATGTTTGATTGTAAGAACATATTGCTTCGGTATGTCTGATTTACCCTTAAAGTTTGACACAAGGATTAATAAACACGCTGAAAATGCATGCAAGAGTTAAGTTGGCATTTGAAACATTTTATTTAAAGGAATGGCCTCTAACTTACTCGAGTGAAGTCTCCAATTATGAAAGCTTGTTCAATTCCAATGAAAATGAGCATTGGCAAAGCAAGACGTACGTTTTTATCCACCAATATAAGTCTCATTTGGCGCATGGTCTGGTGAAATAACGGTCTTTCCATTGGATCTTGTTCCAGCAAAGCCTCAACTTTTTCCAAGAATATAAAAATTATCAAAACTCCAATGGCAATGGCTGGTGTAAAAACGTAGATGAAGATTTTGGTCGCTCTTGATGGCACAGCTGTGGTGGATTCAATAACATCTTCCGGATCTGATTCCACCGGATAAATTCCATTTTTGCACAGTCTTTCATAACACAACTCAGTATGCTGGATAACTGTGACTGCGTCTTCTGTAGAATTTGACAAAGAAGAGCTCTCAGAATACACTCCGCCAGCATATTCCATTATTATTGCTGCAGCGAGATTTCCCCAGAAATAAAACGACTTTGAGGTGAGAAAAAATATTCGCAAGTAGCGTTGTTGTATTTTGTTCCGCATGGCTTGAGTCACGTATGAAAGTCTGGATATGTTTCGACTAAGGTATGATTTCTGGACTCTAATCATTGGCCCCAATCCAAGTCCAAGAAAAATGGCACATGTTATCAATGCAAAGGGATGGTAATAATGGAAGGCGAGCACGTACAATGCTTCTAGTGACGAAACGATAAAAAACGTCCATTTTATTCCAATTTTGTGGTCAATGATGGGTCCAGCAATGCATGAAAATGTTGCAAAGAAATACAGGATACTCAGAGACTGCAATCCAATAGCTGGGAATATTGAACTTTGAAGACTTTGGAGAGCTGAGAATCCACTAAAACAGAGAACGACAGAGACAGCAAGTATAATACTGTTTTTTATAACTTTTCTTTCAACATGGATGGATCCAACAGTCTCTGTAAAAAAAGAATTTAAAAATAATGTAATTGTTTTAATTTACATTTAAAAATGATCATTAAATATATTGTATTTAAAAAAATTATAGTTAAAAATATGTTTTGAACAATTTAAAAATGATACAAAAGAAGCAAGTATTAGAAAAATTAAATTTATCTGTATGTTTAAATTAATATTTTGAAAGAAAGAACTTCATCCTTTAAAGTTTTTATTTATGCTATATGTGGTTAAAAGAGTGAAATGAAGCCGGGAAAAGAATACTTTATTTGATATTAGTTTGACCAAATGAAAAGTGGACGCTTGCGTTGCATCAGAATGATTGCAGCTATAGCAGTGTCATCGAACAGGGATATAAAATAAAGGTCAATAAGAAGTGTGCACTGCATACATGGTGTTCAGCAGTGAAAGTTATTCATATTAGAGAAAATGATCGAAAGTCAATTCATGCTTTACATGGATACGTCCAGATACTGTTTCAGACTTTTCGATTGCCGTGGACACAATACTGCAGTACTCTGACGAAACTACTGAAAGCAATCAAAAGTAAACGGCCAGGCCTTCTCACACAACAAGCGATTTTTATCCATGATGTGCCTGCTCATACGTGTCCCATGAAGCCCAGACGACCTTAAAAATTTCCGCTGGGAAGTGTTGTAACACCAGTTGTACAGTCCGGATTTG
>JAPMOR010097126.1:0-24750 GCA_026543865.1 Argiope aurantia | reverse complement strand
TAACTTAGTATCTTGATTGAAGCTGAATTTCCATTTTTCAAATTAGCTTCAATATTATTTCAAGATTCAGATAATTATTATAGATGAAATGTGTGATTTACGTTGAGGATATTATATTTAATAAATTTAGAATGATATTTAATATATTTAAAAAATCTTTAATACAATAATTTACTTTGTATATTTTAATATAGAACTAAGAAAAATTTTAACCGCAAAATTGTAATGCAGCAATTACAGATATTTTTTAATTGCTTGATATAAATTTGGTTCAAAATTAATTAATTCAAGGTAATAAATTTCTTAATTAGAATAGATTTTAATAAGATATCAAATTTTATCAAGGTATCAAATCTTATCAAGGTTTTTAAGGTATCAAATTTTTGCCCTTATCAAACTTTTGTAATTGAAATAAGAATGTTAAGAAATTTGTTTCATTGATTACTTTCCGCTTTTAAATTTCCACTCTGCACTCATCGAACGACAAAATATTAAAAGCCTCTTTTTTATTTCTACGTCACAGTATTTTTAAGATTCAAGATGTGACAAAAATAATCATCACTAATATATATTTACTTATGACATTTTGCTGTATTCTTCACATTTACGAATGAAACGCCAACATGAGAAAAACTCTCTTTTGTAAAAAAGGGAATTATAAATTTGACTGTCACAGTGCGGAATTATTCTTTTTTAAAGAGTTAGTTACATTTTGTGTGATCATACGAACAGATTCATATAACTTCGATTTTGATATAAAAGATCCTTTAATATGATTTGGTTTTTAAGGAATAAAAATGGTATCAAGCATTTTAAGCTTTTATTGTTTTCGTAAAATCCAAATTTATCGCAATGGCAACTGCTAGATTAAATTCGAAGACAGCTGTTTATAGCTTCAGACGCTTTCATTATACTACAGAGACTTAGCAAAACCACCTGCGAGGACAGAGGAAAAAACTTTCGACAGAAGCCTATTTATATTGCGTGGAAGACGAGATGTTCTTAAATATAAAAGCTTTTTCCGCTACCACGCGAAAGATGATAAAGAATGTCTGAAATTGGTCCAAATTTTTCCAAGCCTCTCTCGGGAAAAGAAGATGGCCGAGAAAAATATGAGAAAGTGGAAGAATTTAGAAGGAATTTTAGAGGAAAAGAAAAATTTCCCATGCTGCAGATCTTTCCACTCGCGTCAAACTATGGAATTCAGAAAAAAAAAAAAAAATGGTTGTTAGATTTTTGTTCCTAGAACAAAATTCCAACCTTGATAAATGTATAGGAATTTTTTTGTTGCCGGGAAACGGTTTAAAGGAATTAATTATGAATAAAATTACTGACGTTTGAAGAATGTTAAAAAAAAAATCTGACATGTGAAAGTGGATATCTGTCTACAAATACATGCACAGGTACTGAAATTGTTTTTTACAAATGCATTTTTACAAACGTATTTGAGTGGATGAGTTCTTTCGGACTATTGGTTTAAGTTTATTCTTCCAATTTTTTAAACAACTTAAATATTATTAAGAATGATAATAAGATATCTTTCTAATTTTACTCTCTCGTATATGAATGAAATTTAATCCAATGATTGTACACGATAAAATGGTTTTAAAGAATACGATGACTGAGAATTTATTGAATATTATTCTTTGAAAATTCAACAATAAAAGAAAGCTATATTTTAGCTTTCTCGAAAATAACAAGTTATGAAATATCTATTCATTGAAATTTAATCCAATGATTGTACACAATAAAAAAGTTTTAAAGGGTGCGATAAATGAGAATTTATTGAATATTATTGAAAACTTTAAGAAATATTTATTATTTGTATTTGCAATGACGCCAGTTGTCTGTACATAAACATTAAATTAATTCAAAGAGAGTCATTTTCAATTATTTTACTTCATAATGCAGGCTCTGTAAGTTATTCCTATCAGTTTGGAGAAAGATCCTATTTAACATTACATATAAACAGCAATTATAAAATGTTTTAGAATTTGTCTTAGAAATTACATATAAATTGCGATTAAAACAAGTGGGAGGTCTCTCTTAAACTTTCTTGCATACACTCTAATAAAGGTGTTATCTCAGAGAATGCTTTGCTTAGTAATGACGTACAATAATTATGAAATGCTAACTTTTGTCACGAATTTAGCATTTTTACTGAATTTATCGTGTCATCCTTGGCGATTTTTTTGAGGGGGCGGGGGGTTACTCCCTGGTATGCGATTAATAGTATCCGAAAATCGAATTTTTGTTTTAGAGAAATTTTAACCTATTGATTGAAAAAAAATATTACACAAAACTACACTTATAGTCACAAAGTCCCATACCAAATATGATATATTTAATTCATGGCTTTTTTGAATTATCGCGTTTACATGTTTCTGACAGCACAGATAGGCAGACAGTCAACCGGCAGTTGGATTTAACTCAAAAGTCGACAGATGTATAGACTATAAATGTGTATTCTGAGATATCGATTTTTATCTATGTCTAGCGTTCTTCATTTTGTAGTTATCGGTTTAAATTATATTAGGACAGTCGGACAGACATACTTCTTCTGAGCACAGTTTGCTCAAAATCTGAAAAAAGATCGTATACCAAATTTCATCCATCTAGATCAAAGCATATTTTGAGATATCTTTGTCACAGACAGACGGACATTTCCCAAAAATGTGTTTTTCGAACTATGTGAAATCTAAAACATTCTAGAGATTCGTCAATATCTTGAGTTCAAATTATTTCGATAATTACTATACTTTCTGCGTAGACGAGAAAGTAAAAAAAAGCTCACAATGTTAAGCAGAAAAAGTAAAAAAAAAAAAAAAAAAAAAAAAAAAAAAAAAAAAAAAACTCTCAAGGCTGAAGAAAATTGCTTTAAAATTCTCATCAATTAACTTATAAACAGATATGCTACACAAAATAGTCTCGTTCTTTTCTCTAGGCTGCAAGTAGATTCGTGAGTGCTGTTTAGAGTCTAAACTCCTAAACTGTGTCAGATGAAAATAGCGATGCTTCAATGTTCCACATCAATATGAATACATTTGAACCAATACTTGTTTAGCCTGTAAGCATAAGCGTATAAAACTCGAAATTGGATTTCGACAGAAAACGTCCCCCAAACACTGAGCGAAAATTCCAGAATGATACTAAATCAAAGAAAAAAACTTTCCAATTCTATTCAAAATTTATTGTCACCTCTATCGAATAGTCTCCATATTGCTTGAAAAAGAGACTCCAACAAATCAAATGAATCGAAATTAGGCAACAAATCTTATAGATATATTATTTTTTTAATTCTGTTTTTGGTTCCTTGCCAGAAAATAGACAAGACAAGGTTACAAGAGGTTTCTGATAAACAAAACGGTGTTAAATATTTATGAATATTCTTTAAACCGTAGAAAAGGAAAAGGATACCCGGCACAAGATTTGAAAGCATGTAGTCTGGCGGGAAACAGAACCAGGCAATTCAAAGTGATGGGGTATCATTTACAAAGCATGTCCGTGACCTACTTGATCCAAAGACAGATTTTATATTTTACTTTAAGATTCGGTATTGAAATATATTCTATAAAGTCTACTCATTCTTCAACTTTTACTTTAGAAGTGCACTAAAGGTAGTTTGTCTTGGAGAATAAATAATAGTGTACAATTTATTATAAGTGTGGTTTGGACATTACAAATTAAATAATAAAATTAGATAAACGGAATTTTAACACATGTAGCCTTGTAGAAAATATTATTTGTAGCAAATGAAATTTAATTTTATCAAAAAGTATAAAAATGGATAAATTGTAAGATTCAATCGTAAAGTACAATTTATTTTATCGTCTAACGATGTTTTAAAAGTTATTTATATTATTATATTGTATTTCCGCAATTATGCAATGTTTTAACATAAATAATTTTAAATTTAAAAGAAGTATCTAATATTTGCAATAATTGTGTTAAAATGGCATTGATAAGATATAAGATATGAAATTTAAAGGATATTGTTAAATATTTTTTAAAGAAGATTGATAGTTTAATTCGTATAAGATAATAGAAACGACAGTTTAGCGAAACTAATACCTCGTAAAGGGAAGCTGTAAAAATTTAAGAGAGCTGTCAGGATGTTTAATGCTCTAATTTGCTGTATTATAGAACGAGTAATCTGATTATCTGATATGGTGATGATTCATTAACCAATGGATCGTGTCACTTAGTGATAGATGGAATTAATTCATCCATCATTTTAAAGAAGTGTAAAAGAGAAACAGAGCCATATCTTTCCGTAATACCATTTGACGACCGAAAAGTGTACCCCTTATTCTGGTGATATATCAAGCAATATTTGCTGATTAAGTGTCCCCTTCTGTTGATTGCTCATATACCACTATCGTAAGTGCTCTGTGCATGGGTCCCTTTTAATGGGTATATTTTGAAGGGCATACTGTCGTATTTCTAGACGTACCGTATGGTATTGATGTACGTATTTTCTCATAGAATCAGTTTATAATAAAACCAAAAGGCTGAGCTGACTCTCCAAGGCGTTGAACCAATGAATCATACTATTGCCACATAAGAATTACAGCGAAAGTGATCAAAGTATTAAATTAACGAGAGATGATATTTGTGCTAGAATGTTAACATATGGCATTAATAATTGTAATTTATACATGTTAAATACAAGGGGTATTTAAATGAAAAGGTACGAAACGAAACTGTGGGTATAAATGAAGACTTCCTTCAAGGTATACACCATAGGTCTGAGCGCCATTGATTCCATTGATTAACGAGCTGAAGGATTAATTGTTCCCAGAATTCATGTGGCCGTGACGAGACCCAATCCTTCAGCATACTTGAGTTCGCCGTACGAGTTGAAGCACTTCCATTTCAGATGTTTTTTCAGGGGACGTAACACAGGAAAATCGCAGGGCGACATGTCCGGACTGTAGGATGGATAGTCGAATTTCCCTTTCTTGAACTTGGTCAGTTACACGGGTGTGGCCATGGAGACGTTATCATGGAGCAGAAACCACACTCTTCGTGAGTAGCCCTGGTATTTTGATCTTGATGTACAATTTTCGGAGTGTCTCACAGTACACATCGGAGTTTATGGTTCTTCTGTGCTCGAGGAATTCACCAAGTAGCGGTCCTTGTACGTCGAAAAAGACGGTGAGCAAAATATTGCCTGCTGACTCCACGGCTTTGAACTTTTTAGGAGGAGATGACGATGTATTTTTCCACTGCATGTTCTCTCGCTTTTTCACTGCCTTGTAGTCTCGTGAACAGCTTTCATCACCTCTGACGATCCGTCCCAGGAAAGCGGGGTTCTTCATATACCGAAACAGATGTTGAAGTGCTAGCTACATTGGCAGTACCTTGTGCTGGTCGATCAGTTGCTTCGGAACCCACTGCGCACACACCTTCCGATAAAGCAACCTGTCGTGAACTATTGTCCACACTATTCCAATGCTGACATCCACCTTCCCCGCCAACATTCGTAATGTGACACGCCGATCACTTCTCACTAGGTCGTCCACTTTGTCGATGAGATCGGCCGTGATGACTGTGTATGCCTGGTCTGGTCTCGGATCATCAACAAACTCTCACGGCCTGCACGGAAACTGGCACTCAATTTTCTCACTGAATTGTCTGACACACAGTCTTACCCCTTTACGGTGACAATCCGGCGATGAATAGTGACCTTATGTAACACCGCTGTCAGTAATAGGATAACTCCACGCTGCTCCTTTATCGTCGAATTTTGCAATGTGAACGCCATCATGACTTCTCATGCATTGTCATGACAATTGGATGCTGCTCTTTATAAGAGCCTCTGCTCTCTCCTGCGCATGCTCCTATCTGTTATGGAATGCGCATGCTCCTATCAAATATGTTAACGGTTACGTTGTTATGAAGTTTCTTACCTTTTTATTTGAAATCTCCTAATAAACCCATTTGTTATTAATAAAGTAAATGTAGAATGTTTTGATCATTGTATTACTAATAAATTATTTTTTATATAATAATCTTGACCAATAATTATTAAAGTCATGGAAAAAAACGTTCAATGAAAGACGAATTTGCCAACGTGCCAGATATTACTCGCTTAGAAATTTTATTTGATCCATCGCAGATTTTTAAGCAACAGAAAAGAAATTCTGTATCTATGAAATATGCTATGTTTATGACTTAATATAGCTTACGGAAATGTATATGTTATATTATTCCTCACCTTAATTTTAAAGAATTTTTCAAAAAAAATTCTTGAAAATTATATGGATCTGACAATTTTTTTTATGGGATTCTAAAAATATTGACTCAACACTAAATTATTTTTTGTTTGCAGACCTCCCTGAGCCCGAAAAACAAATTTTTGGAATGATGTCTTTTTATCTATGACCGCGATAACTCAAGTACGCTTTGAGCAAGATGAAAAGAATTTGAGATGTCGTTTGATACATTAAATTTTGAACGAAATGTATTCACAGGAAGTTTGTCTGTCTGTCTGCTCAATTGTAAGTGAATACAACTACAAAACATAAAATGCTTGATGGGTGAACGTGATATATAGTTCTAGCATATAAGGTGTAGATATTTAAAAAGAATTTTAAATTATATCCCTTACAGGGACAAACTTCTACCTGCCTGTACCTTCGTAAGTATGTACATGTTGTAGCTCATATCCCTAGCGATTATCTATAAAATTTAAAATATAGTTTTAGAATTTAAAATGTAATAACATTTTGAATAAAATCCGTCAATGTTGGCTGTCTGTCGATCTGTATTTTCACACGTCCAAAAACGTTATAACTCAAAATCTTAAACTGAATGACAAATAAATTAAATTTGGTACCCTGTTATTAGAATTGTAATTCTGCATCGAATTTTGATTTTAATCAATCCCAAAAAGTATCAAAAATTCAAATCAAGTTTTTTGAGTGGCACGGATTACTATACTGTGACGCACGAAACTTACTTGAGACGCTGTGAAGATAAAAATATGAGCATTCGTGGCATTGCTCATTTTTATGTAAGGGGGGGGGGATATCATACCGTTAGAGAGTACGTGAGAAAATTTCGGGAAGATCATACCCACTCATTTTAAATTATCGATTTCACTCTTCGTATATAAGCAGCAAGTGTGTGTGTGTGTGTGTATATACTTGCTTTCTCTAACAACAACAAAAAACAAGCAAACAATGAAAGTGTTATCATGGATAATTCTGATATCGAGATTGTTTATCGTGCTTGAAGCGAACAATCACAATAAGTAAGTGTGTAAGTTAATAAGTAAGAAAATAAGTAAGTAAACACGTAGATAAATAAACAAGTAAGTGAATAAGTAAATAAGTATAAGAAGCTAGGGAAATAAACCTTCATTTTCGTCTTCCTCATCTTCTTTATTACGGGAAGAAATGGCAGCAGCTGCATCTTCAGGGTTCAGACGATAACCTCTTTGTTCGGGGACGAAGTCGCTGGTGAGCTCGTAAGTCACCTCCACCTGTTCTTCCTCTCTGCTGCGTTCAGCCAGGGCCTGCTCCAGCAGCTGGTCCAGGGACTTGCGACACTCGGAGGGTGCTTGATCCATGGAGCCGGATTAGGAAACCTTAGAGAGTGACGACATTATGCAAGAGAATCTGAAATCAAAAGGAATTCATATTTTATGAGACGTTTAATAACAATTTTCAGAGAGTATTTCAAATTTTGATGAAAAATGGCAAATATATTCTAGATGGGAAAAAATTGAATGTGATTATTTTTGAAAAATGTTTATTTAAACTGTTAAACCCCAACGTAATTTAAAACTTCGATGTCAGTAAAATCCTTTGAATTGCGTTAAAAGTCCCAAGATTAAGACAACTGGGATGACAATTTTTATTTCTATTGTGTTTTTTATGTGATTTCTGATAGAGAATCTTTCATATAAAAATTTTTAAAGGCACGCATTAAAAATTTTTTTAAAGTACTGAAAAACATAATAAATAAATAAATGAATTAACAATAAATAAATAAATAAACACTACATTCGAATTTTTCGGATAATCTCATAAATAAATCAAAGAAAAAATTATCATTTCAACGAATTAAATTTGTTTTTTAAATGTATACTACATCTGCTATACATTAAAAATAAATTCTAAAAATAAAATTGAGTAAGTAATAAATTCTTTTAATAATTTCTTTTAATTTTGCTTTTATTTGAATAAATATAAACAACTGAAATGTGATAAATGAATTCAGAATGACAAACTATTTATTATTTTTATGCAAAAAGACATAAATATAAAAATAAGAATTTTGTTTTAAAATGAAGAATCTGAAAATCATTCCTCTCTTTCTTCTTCGTCTTGTTTTGATAAACAAGATTTCCATAAAATTGGCTAGAAGTTACGGCTAAACTGAATGCATTTCTTTCGTTTCCAAAAATCAAATATAGTTTTAAGGACGAATGGTGATCTGAAACAATAAAAGTTTTTAAAATTGTATTTGCGACAAATTCTCTACTCTTTATCTATCGAACTTTTTCGAAAATGGAAATGGGATTTCATGTTTCTTTAAATATTAGGACTGCAATTCTTGCTTAGTGAAAGAAATAATTGAATATTCAGAGCTAGGAAAGAGAACTTGTATGATATGTATGTTTAATAACATTGTTTCGATATTACCTACGGGATTCTGTTAAAACGTTTTTAAACAGCAGCAAAATCCGCGTTGTTGATTGAATTGGAGTTTGCCTTGATTCAGAGGCTCGAGTGAAAAATAATGGAAATGAGTTTTACTGAGATTACGAAATGCATGAAGTCTGATTATATTTTCGTCGTCTGCAGGGAAAGGATTTTACTCTTGAGAAAAAGAGACTTCCGAGTGCAACGCTCTATTTTATATTTTGAAACTTACAAATTGACTTACGAGCAAATTGCTTTTTAACTTCTAAGATGAGCAGAAGGTAGTTACAAAATCCCTCCCCCCCCAAAAAAAAGAAGAGAAAATACCTTCTTTATAAAGTTTGCTAAAATAATTTGTTTTTCTTGTAACAATTAAGAATTAAAATTATTCTTACTTTTATCCAAAAACATCAGCTCAGTACTTTTTAAAAATTATCTTCTTGTGAAAATGATATTCAACAACAGTGGAATGCAACAACAAATGTTCCCAACTTTTACTAATTAGATTTCATTAATTTCTAGCACTTAGAGTTTTAATATAAAAATAGCTTTAGTTAAGCAAACACAAATTTGTCACTAAGGTCGAATAATCGGATTGGCAAACAGCCTAAATTTTTTTTCAATATTTTGAAAGCATTTTAATTTTGTGTTTTCATTTGATTTATGAGAAAAACAGTTTTATCTTATTATAATATAAACCAAGCATTGCTTAAATTTCAGAATTGTACTGTTTCGGAAAATTCCTTGAAAAAAAATCCTAAAATCAACGAGTGTGGTCTAGGTATATGGTGAAACAATCCAACAATCTTGCTAAATTCGTCGCCAAATTGTCGCCAAGGTTGGATATTATAGATCCAGTATCCATTTGGGATTCATCAGAGCATTTTCTAATACGGTCTCTCTTACTATAGAGCTAACAGCTCCGAGAAGCAACATTACACATTTAAGATTAATTTAATTTTGTGTTTTCATTTGATTTATGAGAAAAATAATTATATCTTGTTGTAATATAAACCAAGTATTGCTTAAATTTCAGAATAGTGTAACGAAACTTGTTATAACTAGGCGTGGAGTGAATGGCTTAGTGGTGGAATGTTATGAACTTACATCAAACGCTCGCAAGTTCGTGTCTGACTGCAGGCGAGTTATCTAAAAATGGTTTTGTTACTGATTTACCTTCCGTTATTTCTAGTATTTTCTAGAATGTCCTTATAAATGCTGTATCTTTCTAAATCTGGAAGAGTTGAGTTATTTCGTCTTGTGGATAAAAACAGACGTAAAGTCTAGTTCCTTGAATAAAGTCTCGAGCTGAGAATGGGGAGTGTTATCTTGGACTTAGTTAACACTCGGTTTATCTACGCGACAATAGTGTTGTTCTGAAAATTCCTTTCAAAAATTATTGAAATCAATGGGTTTGGATTAGTGGGTGTATGGGGAAACAGTACAACAATCTCGATAAATTCGTCGCCAACTCGCGAAATGGTCACTCCGGGAGTCATTGATCCACCATCTGTTCGAGATTCATCAGAGCTGTTTCAAAACTAGTCTTTCTTACAGTGGAACTAACTGTACTGGGAAGAAACATTACAAATTCGTAAGAGTTTTCTTAAGGTATTTTTTTCTGGTTGCTAGATCAATGTTATCCATTTTTTTGTTTTTATTCACTGGCAGATTCATGAGTTAATAGCCCTAATAAACATTATATTAAAGTGTTTAGATAGACTAGTTTTATTTCAAATGAATTTTAAGCGTAATAATTATGAAATATATCAGATACTCTAATTCCAATTTATCTTTGAAGATAAATTGGAATTAGCGATTTTGTTATTTCATTTCGTTATAATATTTGTTACTAAAATTGTTCATAAAAACATTACATTAAAATTAATAAAGTGTGTGTGTCAGATTTCTGAAGTTGGCCAGGAAAATGAAGGTAATCGAAAGGAGGCCTGAGGGTCCCCTACGATTTTATTAGAGGTATTTAGGCACTGCAATTCGACCCTGTTTGTGACACAACAGAAGATAATAATTTAATCATTCGTTTTATTTTTGTAGATTTTGATAGAAAATCTTGTCATGCGAATGAAGAGACAAATGAAGTCATTGCATGTATGATGTCACAGAGACATGGCAACTATAAATATGCATGTCATAAAAATTCAATACTATGGTGCCTTAGGTCTAAATCATAATCCTGCGCTGCCTATCAAAACCATTTTTTTAAATTTTTTTAAAGTAAATTATTTAATTGTTAATTTCCTAAATAAAAATATATTTTCTTGTAAAGCTCACGTTTATTTGTAATTTGTTATGCTTCAAAAATAGATTTTGCTAATATCAAAGCATTTTAAAGACACAAATTAAGTATCCTCGGGTTCGAAAACCCACCGCATCTTTGCGCATGCGTCAGGAGGCTTTTATTTCGTCAAAAAAAAGGGAGTGGCGTGGAAGATGAAAGAATGAAATTATTACATTTAGCAGTAAGGTTAATGCAGATTATTCACGGAATTAGGAAATGCAATAACTTCCAGTTTTTCCGCATATCACCCCTTAGTGAAGTACAATCTTCGAAAAGTGCTAGTCTAGGGATCATGAAATTAGAAGTATGTAAAACATTACCATTAAATTGCATGCATGTTCCCTATAACACAATTTTTTATTATCCTGAATGCATCCTGAGTCGGGAGTCTACTGAAATGTTCAATACAAGAACTCAGTCTCAGATCAGTCAGGCACAGTCTCTTTTCTGTATCTTAAGTCTCCTTTCCAAAATATTTATGAGGAGGTGTATGTGATTTATCGTCACATCGTGGGACTCCTTAATTGAAACGCCGGTGCCATTGCCCTTCGAGAAAGACATATAGAAGAAAATACTATGGTAATTTTTTTCGAGAAGGCCTTTTTTCTATTTTCCCCTTTATTTCTTTTCAACTAAATTAGTTTTTCTGCCTTATATCCTGAGAATGAACCGTCAATTTAAACATTATAGTATCATTTCTCAATTTTTTAATAAGATTTTGCATCCAAGAATTTTTAATAAAATATTCAATCGATATCTTATTAGATCTTTCTTAGGTGCGTTCTATCTTCGAACTGATTTTTTTTCTTTTGACAAAGTTGCCTTTTCAATTTATTAAAAATGTCCGATAACGTCATTTAAGTAATTTTAGGTAGATATACGGCTTTGATGTATTGGATTTGACACTTTGAAAGTTTTTTCAATGTAAACATATTGGATTAAAATACACACAGTTTATCCATTGCTGCTGCCATTTGAGGAAGTTATTTACACCTACAGGCAGACTCTTGTTAAAAACTATTTAAAAATAATTCCTTAAGCTTAATTTTTATTTCATTCATAGTTAATCAAAAAGAGCTATTTTTTGTTTTATAAAAGATAACGGATGAATGAGATTAAACAACATTTTTTTTGTAAAAGATATGCTTTGACAGTGATTTGATTATCTTCAGAAAACAAAGCCATTTAACATAATAATGTCTATAGGCACTCATACCGTTTAGTAAAATGTGTCACGCTATAGGATCGTTTGACCTAGTAATCAGGTTCATCACTAGCTGGTAAGTAGGAAATAACTAGGAAGAATTTACAAAATATGATTCACGAAAAAAATTTAAATATTTGTAAAATTTATTTAAAGCAAGCCAAACTACTATTTTTTTTACAGAAGTTGAATAGATAAAAGCAATTATTTTAAATAAAAAATCCAATTATTAAAGCTATGTATTACAGAAATTTTACTGGAAACCATTAGGAAATTGTGTTGATTTCTGAACAGTTATCGAATTTGAACTTTCTGCGCAAATATTTAGGCTAAAGTTCAGAAGATAAACCTAATTTTTTTTTAATGTTTTATGTCATTTTTATTTCAGAACTTCAGCATTCGACAAACCAAAAAGTTTGACAGTTAGGTATAAGTCATTTAATCTTTTTTTTGGTAGAAGTTGATTTCAGTTTTCTTATAGAAATTGGACACTTTTTATGTGTTCCATTGGAGGGCAATCAGAAGAAAAAAAAATATTTTTAGAAATTGAACAAAGAAGCTTAGAAATGAACATTGCCTGTAGGTAAATAGAGTTTTGTACAAGGTTAAATTTAAAGAATTCGACCACGACACGATTGTATCAACTCCAATTGAATGGAAGCAAGTAAAACGTGTGATACTTTACAACGGCTTTGTCCAGACTTCGTCGCAAGATGTGACATTTGGGTATAAGCCATTTTATCTTCTTTTTGTTTGAAGAGGGTTATAGCACTCTAACAGAAAATAAAGCTTTTCATTTGTTTTAGTTTTTTTCAAAAGTATTTTGACCAAGTAAGAACTCCTTTTATAAAAGGGAAAAATGTTTTCTGCAAGATGATAAATATAATTTTCATCAAGGTTTGCATGGTTGCACCAAGCTATTTGAAAGCCAGTAAGCAACGTCTGATTACTGACAAATAAATGATTAATTATTAGTCTAATAGAATCGTATTTTTTACTAGGAAGTATTGTAATAGTCGAAAAATTCAAATTCTAGATCTTGGCGAATCTCCACATTATAGATCTCCCTGAGCTCGAAAAACGCATTTCTGGAAAATATGTCTGTCTGTCTGACAAAGTCTCAAAAGCTAAAAAACTCCATTCAAATGAAATTTATCAATCCGGCTATACTAATGATAACAACGTGATAGCAACAACACAACAACAAATAAGGACTAGATGGATGAAATTAGGTACACAGATATTATATGTATAGTGTAGTCATCAATTAAGTGTTGAGTTAAATCCATCAAGAGGCTGACCATCTATCTACCTGTATTTTCAGAAACATGCAAATGCAATAATTCAAAATCGCAATTAATTAAATGTATCAAATTAGTTACTGGATTTTGTGACTACAGATGCAGTTCTGTGTGAATTTTTTACCACGGGTTGGAAGAAACACGACTAAAATACAAATTCGATACTATTAACCACATCTCAAAAATTAAGCTCAAAAAAAAAAAAAAAAAAAAAGAAAAAAAAAACCCATTGCCTTGGATAACAGGACAGTTTAGTAAAAATGCTAAATTTTTACGCAGGTTTAAACTATTGTGTCCAAGGTGTTTTCTGGGATAACACCTTTATTGGAGTATGCGAGAAAGATTTGGAGGGAGCCCTCTCGTTAATTTTAACTGACAACATTTCAAGGTAACAATTGCGTGGCTAAAATTTGCATATTTTTTGCTATAAGTGTTTGCGTAATGTTTATAAAAATTGATTTATAGGGTTGAATCATAACTAACCCAGAATTTTGAACTAAAATAAATTTGAGTGCATCCGTGCAATACTACAAACTTTTCAAATCAGAAGAACCACAGAAAAGATATTGAACGCAGATATTTTCTAAGTGATAACTTTTAAATATAACGCAACTGGGTGTTTTAGTAAAAACAAGAAAAAACTTATCTTGAAATTATATACCAAACCAAATATCAAATACAACCGAAATGCCAAGTTTTCTCATTATTTATGTTTTAACTTTCTAGAAGGTTTAAGTCAGTATTTTAATGATGAAAACCAGTTATGTAGTAGTAGTATTACAATTTCGTCCTATAAACACCAAATGTCACAATAAAATTATGACATTCAGTTGAATATGATGATTCGGAAGTGATACTGAGAATGGATGGATTACATTTTGTCTCTAAATATTGCTTTTATATATCCTTTTTATATCCCTTTCTAAAGTTTTTCTTGATACTGTGGTGAATAGCACATAAGCCAGTTAACAACTCTTCTACCCGGACGATCGTTTTGGTAAAATTGTTAAGTTACTGGACTGCTAACCAAAAGGTCCCAGGTTCTATCTTACGCGTCTCATACCGCTTCATTGGTGACCTCGGACAATGAACCTTCAACCTTCGTACAGCTGTTGTGGCGCCATCTACCCGCACCTAAAGTCGTCAGACTTACTTGACGCAGCAACCTAAAGTCGCCAGACACATTTGCCGCATTAGCACCTACACAAGCTTGGCGCCATTCAACTGGGTACCGGCCCATTAAGATAACAGCTAATATTACATCACCACTCAACATCCATATCGTTCGTCTCACCTCTGACTCACTGGAGGGAGAGTACTGTGGTGAATATCATATAAGCCAGTTAACAACTCTTCTACCTGAACGATCGTTTTGGTAAAATTGTTAAGTTACTGGACTGCTAACCAAAAGGTCCTAGGTTCTATCCTACGCGCATCGCATACCGCCTCAATACTATCGCTTTATTTGGGAGTATAAAAGGAAAACTCTTTTCTTTTATACCCTCTGTCATTATACGCAGTTTTGGGAGCATCTAATCAGCTATGAGAAGTTATTTAAATTCAACATTGTGTATTAACTAAAATTAATTTGCTCAAAATATAGGGAAAGATTGTAGAGCTTAGACTGATAAAACATTTTTAATACATAATTTTGATAAATAATTTTGATGAAAAAGACCATAGAATGTTTTTGTATTTTAATTGTCGCCAAAGGTTTATTCTGAGCATTTTTTCAAGAAAAATACTTTAAAGAAGGGAATATAGGAAAAAAGAAATAAATCATGTATCTAATTTATTTATCTAGTTTTAAAAATCGGATAATTTATTTAAATATAATCAAAGCGATATGGTTTTTTGAATCTAAAATTCACATCAGTGCATATTATATTATTAGGAAGTTGTAATACTGTTTCCCTGCGCAATAAGTCCTTTAAAAAGGAAGATAATTTTATAAATATTTTTAATGTATCCGAATCAATAATCCCTAGCCTGGCGACTTTAATAACAAAAATAAAGGATCCATAATATTTAAGAATCTTGGCGATAGCTGCATAAGGATTCAATTTCCGACGTTTACCTGAAGTTTTTGATGTCTTGTATAGAAATCTAAAAAACCCGCACAGATGACATAGTTTGTTGAGCTCAAACGAATAGTTGAGCGAAATCTTCAGTTCTTCACGGTTATTACGAAAATTTAATAGCTATTTGCTTCTTTCTTGCTTCTAGTTACTGCAAAATAATTTTTTGTGTTTGATTCAGCTCTGTTGTTTGCATTGATTGATTTACGCAGTCTTATTTAAAAGAATATTTGCTAATTATTTCGAGCAACTTTTGATAAACAACAACAACAAAATATTCCTTTATATTGTTACGAATTTTTCTGCCAGGGTTCGTTTGGATAGTGGAAGTGATATGGTGTAAAGAACGCTCAATCAGCAGGCGGCAGAAGAAAAAGAAAGAACGACGTTTATTTACACGAAGACACACAGGACATCACAAAAGCGACAGCTATATACAGCACAGAGACGACTATCTTCAGCCGAGACGTGTAGCATACAACCAGAATCTACTGCAGACAGTAGCGCACAGCTTGACAGCTTCAGCACGAGCTTGACTCCGTCGCTTCCGACTACTCTGCTCCGTCGATTCCCACTACTCTTCACTGTCGCTTCCTACTATTCCGCTCTGTCCTCGGACTACTCCGCCTCGGACTCCACTGTCGTCTACCTATCTCTGGCAGCTGCGGCTGCTTCCTTTTAAAGGTCTCAGGAGAAACCACTCAACCAATCAGGAACGTACGAGGCGTATCTCGGTTCCTACTGGACGGATCGGGAAAATTCTCGATGTTTCGGGTATAATCTATTTTGGCACCAAATTGGTCGTCAAGTCGCCAAGTTTGTTGTCAAGCTCTGGGACCTCCGATGTGACACACGAACTCCGTCCAATAATGATGACTTTAAAACAGTTTTTCTGATTGTGAAACAAGCTATGCTGGGAAGCCGGATTGCAGGTTTGTAACAATATTATCGTTAAATTATTTTATTAAGATTATTTTGTAGTCAAACAAGTTTTCTCTCCGAGGTTCTTGTTCTAGTCATAGTCTGATATTACGGTGTTTGATGTTGAAATTGATTGCAGTTTAATAACCAGGTTATAATAAATTTATTTACCTTATTTAGGTCATGACACTATAAAAGATATTCAAGCTGAGCTTTGATAAAGGCAAGATAATATATTCTTGTCTTAAAGAAAGCAAAGGAGAGAATATAAGCAAACACCGTGAATATTTAATACCCTGATGAATGAACCGAATTTTAAGTTGAAGTTTAATTGCTTTGTAATAAATTCTTTTTTCTCAGAAAAATTCATTGAATTTTGTTACAAATTTGCTAAATATTTTAATTTTTTATAAGTACTTTAGAAGAAATGAGGAATTTTTAAAGGATTTTTTAAAGCACTGTAGGACATTAACTATCTAAATTAACAGGGAGAATTATAAGGATTATATTACAGGGAGGGGAGATTAATATTGAGAAATTTATGAATGAATGAGTCAATTGATTAACGAATATTTCGAAAAATAGATAAATGACGGAAAAAAAATTATTTCTTATGAAAAAAGAAGCGAAATTTATTCTATAAAGTATCTATTTAGTGACTATAAAAATTATTTTTTATTTGATATACATATGTATTGTATTAAAAATACATAGAAGTTCATTTTACATACATATGTATTCAGCATATTTGTCGGAGCCGGTTGTTTTGCTGTGCTTTGAAAATATGTTAGAAATTTTTTCTTAAAATGATCTGTATAATAAGCAATACAGATAGCTAAATGTTAGATAATTACTTTAATGTTCTTCGTCCTTTAGAAGGTATTAAAATGTTTTCTTGTTTTCTCAAAAGAAAATGAGAGCATCTTTTTCTGTTTTTCTTTCATAAAGCAGAAAAATAAACGTTTTTGTCAAAACATGTGGAGTTTTCACAGTCTTTTAAAGACACGTTCAAGTAGAAAAGTGATTTTGATCTCTGAAATAAAATAAAAAAAAGATAAATAATTAGATTTGCGTGTCGAAAAGCGGAAAAGCTTTTGACAAAGCAATCCACAAAAGTTTTGCTTTGAATTCGGAAAAGTTTGAGGATTTATCCAATTTTATTTACGTAATGGAAAGCGATTTCGAGGATTCGAAATTTAATAAAACCAGGCAACACATTCGGAAAATTTATTTTGTCATTTAAAATTCCGTAGTCACAGTGAAAACAGCAACAAAAGTCTGTAAACGAAAAGCAATGGCGCTTTTTTGATCTTAATACCAGAAGGCTATTAATTTGCGCGAAAAATTTGGAAAGAACAAGATATTTTCCTGGTTCAAAGAATAATTCGTAAATTATAAGAGGTAAATGTTTACTTGCATTTGTAGAAAAATAACATTGTAATGGTTTTACATGACACAAAATAATTATATTTTAGTTTTTTTTGAGTCCCTAAATGCACCGCTTGCATTAAATCCTTTTTGAAATTTGCGAAGAAGTTTTATTTTGTATCGTTTCCCTATATACATATAAAATATTTTTGATACTGCAACGATTAATGCAAAAAAACAACAAAAAACCCTCTTACGCTTTTGGAACTGATTTCTATCAGAATATGATAGAATATGATTTCTATAGAATGTGATTTTTTTACATAATTTAGAACATATATACTTTATATATGAAGTACATGCTTTATCTTTACCAGATTAGAAATGATCTATTTAGCAAAAAATAGAGTCGACTGACTAGTAATCGTATGGGACGAAGTTTGAATAGTATCAGCATGGTTAAAAAACTACAAGATTTAATATTTTAAACATATTTAATAAAACTAGGAGCCGCATAAGCGCGGCAATTTTTGTGCTTGGAAATGTAAATGAACTGAAATTTATCAATTTATAGAAACATATGCACAGGTTTGTTTTAATTCAGTGTCTATTAACTTTTCAACGGTGTATATGGCTCAAAGATAAATTGGATTCGCGTACTATCTCAATGTCGGAAGAGTAATTTATATTGAATAAAAAAAATGACAAATGAAACCCTTCGCCGCCGTATAAATGTGAAAAATTGCATTTTCTTGATAGCAACAATTTTATTATGAAAAGAAAGCCGTGAAAGTGGCGCGTACAATCTGCAGTTGCTGCTTTAGATCGACGATCTAAGACATCGCAGTATTGGAAATTTCCTGGCAAAAGTTTCATATTATTGCGGAAGAGCATATGATAGAATCTCCAGCCGTCTGAGCAGAAATGATCCATTACAGAACTTTTAGGTGATTTCATGAGAAATAATCAAAGTAAAATGATTTGCCACTCGAGTCTGAGATCCTACGATACTATTAAATATTGCATGTCATATTTAAAATAAACAAAGACGTCATTCTCCTTTATTATTCAAAGGCTCAACGACTTTCGGATTTGTTGTTATCCAGACATTCTGCTAAAATGTTTAGTGCAAGATTCTCCTCTCCAGAAATTCCTCGCCGTACACATTTTCAGCTTTCAATTACTGGTTATTCTTCTCTATCTACCTTCCATCGCCTCTAGATCTCGAACTGATACTTTATACAAATTCCTCAGTAAACGTCTTACTAAAGTAAAAACTTCTTTTTTTTTTATTCACTCGAAAGACAAGCATTCCGAGCTTCCTCCCTACTACCTAACCCCGCAGCATTGCCGCAATGGTCTTGCAGCAGGAGAAGGCTTAAAATGAAGGAATAGATAAGACATTTAATTTCTCTCTCTACGCTTAGCAAATTCTGAATGGTTTCTGAAATTCAAATAGATTTTGGCGAAAAATGGGTGGATCTGTGTGGTAAAGACAGCTCTTGAATGAATGATATGAAAAGACATTTTGAGACTCATGTCAATCCACAGTTCAAGAATAAAAATTTCCTTGGAGGACAATGGGATGTCCCGTTGCCACAAAAAGGGTGCATTTCAGATCCAGCATGACTATATTATTTCGATTTGTTTTTGCATTATTGTCCTTCCAGATGTTTGCAAATGCCATGCTTACATTATCTTTAGGTCACCTCTATCATGTTCGTCACAGAAGCATCCATAATTAAAGAAATGTTATCTTTAAAATATTTATTTATCTTTAAAAGTTATAAATTAATTATGTTGGAAGCTCTATAAATATTGTATTGATACGTCTTAAAGGCAGTTATTTTTTATGTCTTAAAGGTAGGGGAGATTTTATAATATATTCATTTTGCAAAATTCGTTTTTTTTTTTCATACAGTGATTATGATATCACTCTTTATATGCTAGAGGATCTTAATTCTTAAGTTACACTACTTAAAAATAATTTCTTTTCCCTCTTAGATTCTCTGTAGGAAGATTATCTATTTAAATGGTTATCATGACTCTTATTTGAATGCGCTAGTGAGAAGAAGGATAAAAAATCTTACCCGAGTTCGTAGACGGTTCATCCAGGTCAAAAAGAAAGGAATGGTGTGTAAGGTTTGTGTGTGTGAAATCCTTTAACAGTTGATAATAAAAAAATTGTTAGACTAATTGCCTCATTCTAATAGATAAATTCTGCACAAAAGTCTTTCTATAGCTGCCTTTTTTACAAGTTACAAGTCGATAACTATACCTGTGGATAAGATTCTCACAATATATGCTCACATTTTGCTGGGTTTAAATTATAGACTGTATTGTGGTTTGCCAATCCATCATTTTTCAATTTCCCTTCAGAAATCGTAGAATTTTTAAGGAAAATGAATGATAAAATTTAAAACTTAATCTAAAATCGGAATATTTTATGAAACAACAGTTTAACAGGAAAATATCGCGATAGTAACTAAATATTTAAAAGACATTATTTTGTTTACCAAGATAGTACTTTTTTGAATCTCTAGAAGTTGTATCTCAAATGCATCCTTTATTTTACTGGAGAAGTTCTGGAGGACATCTCAATGTAAAATGGAATGCAATTTGTAAACGCAATTTTTCCTTTAAATGGAAACATTGAACGTTAGTCAGAACAAACATTGGGAAAAGCTTTGAAACATCTTCAAAACAATTTCAAATGAAATTTCAAAATAAGGAGATTTTTTTCTTTTACAGAAGAATATCGTTTTCGACAGTATTTATTTGAAAACACTCTGTCTACTCCTTGAAAATTTCTCTAGAGAGTACAGGGAGGTTTTACAAAAAATATTGGACAAGAAATTGCAAAATAAACTTCCAATATCATTAAATTGATCGAGATTAATTGTTTCTCTTTCCTCCTGGAAAGAGAAACAAACAAATAATTAACAAGTATCCGTTTTGTATTTTAAGCAGCGATTCTTTCAAGAATGAAACACGCATGTAATAATGATTGATATGGATGAAAACTTGTTTATACAACATCGTATTTTTAAAGAAATAAACACTAACAACATCAATAGATGAATCTAGAATTAATTTCCCCATTTTAAGAATTAATTTTGCAGTATATGTATTACTGAAAATCGTAACTAAATTGGCTACTAGAAAAAAAATCCACTAAATGTTTCACAACATTTTGACGATTAGTCAACATCAGAAGAACTTATTTTCGTTTCAACGCGATGGGAAAATTTCGATATCTTTTTTCTTACCAAGCATAATCCGGTGCATCAACAGTGAAGATACCAGAGTGAAACACGACCATTCCTGGTATCATTGATTCGCTTCGGAAAGAGCGAATGCATCTAATATTAAAATGAAAACAAAAGGACTTCAATGATTACCAATAATACTAATGTCTATATTGAAGCAAAGAATCAAGCAATATTCAGTTCGTTTATTTGAAGGAATGATAAAAACTTCATAAATTAAAAATTTCCAATTTTTGTTTTCGGCTTAGAATATTTTTGCACCTAAAATGTCATTTCGTACCAATCTGACATGGTTGGACAACTTTCAGTTTTACTATTTCCTCCATTCTTAAGATATTTTTGCACCTCAAATGTCATTTTCTACTAAATCGGCAGGGCTGAACAACTTTCAGTTTTACTAGTTCCACCATTCTTCACTAATTCCATTATTTTTTAGAAATAATTTTACCAAGTCTAGCTACTTTCAGAAGCACTATGATTAATATCATCCTCTATTAAATGCTCGTCTTTCTCTATCTGGTAATTCGTTTTCATATTAAATAGATGCTAAACTGACATGCTGTTTTCCCTGTATAAATTACACAACAGTTGAAATCCTTATTTCTTTTTTACTTGCTAATCTCGTCTGACGATAACATTGCTTTCTTCTTACTTAAAAAAACCGCGCACTCACCTTTATTTTTGCGATGGTTCACTTCCAGCACATTAATTCTTAATGATATCGCGTTTGCAGTCTTCCAACTAATATTGAACTGAATATTGTTACGAATTTCCTGCTGGGGTTCGTTTGGATAATGTGAGTGATATGGTGTGGAGAACGCTCAAATCAGCAGGCAGAAGTAGAATAAAAACAACGACGTTCATTTACACGAAGACACACAGGGCAGCACAAAAGCGACAACTATATACAGCACAGAAGACGATTATCTTCTCCCGAGACGTGTAGCATACAACAGCACACACAGCAGCATACAATCAGAATCTACTGCAGACAGTAGCGCACAGCTCAGTTCAGCACTAGCTTGACTCCGTCGCTTCCGACTACTCTGTCTTCTACTTCTCCGACTCTGGCTCGGATTACTGACTTGACTGTCTTCGACGACTCTGTCGTCTCCTCTGACAACGGCGGCCGCTTCCTTTTATAGGTCTCAGGAGGCGGGGCTAGAAGCCTCTCAACCAATCAGGAACGTTCGAGGCGTATCTCGGTTCCTACTGGACGGATCGGGAAAATTCTCGAAGTTTCGTGTATTATCTATTTTGGCGTCAAAGTCACCAAATTCGTCGCCATGTCTCCAAATGGTCGCCAAGTTTGTCGCCAAGCTCTGGGACCACCGACGCACACCTGGACTCCGTCCCATTCAGATGACTGTAAAACTTTCTTTCTGTTGATGGAACAACTATGCTGGGAAGCCGAATTGCAGGTTTGTAACAATATCAATTAAGGCAATGGCGGGTCCTTGTTTTTATGATTCAGTGAGCTACCAATCATTTTAGACGATTATATGTTGCCATGTAAAGAGGTATTGCACTTACAGGAGCAGATGAGTATAAAGATCACCAGAAAGGGTATTACAAGATTAGCATAGTGATTTTTATGGGCTTGCATATTATCTGTAAATTGCGTCAGTAATATGCGCGATGAAATAATTCTTCATAAAGTTCTAAAGGTAAGGTTATTGGACTCAGTGTAACGAAAATTTCTACGTAGCTTTTTGTGGGTAGTAGGTACTCAAGGGTTCAATGGAAAAAGATATTTTTAATTAAAACTAATCAAAATCTTAACTCTTTTCCTCGGTAAATTTTCCGCTCATTACTATTATTACATCACTTTTCTATAATTAAGGAAAAAATTAAGAAAATAAAATAAAGAGGGACAAATCAAGTATAAAACATTATCAAGTTTAAAACATTATCATGTTAAGGTGTTTCAAAGCAGAATTTCGAATCTTTTTTGAACTTTTATGTACTTTTTTTAAAAAGTGGATTTAATTGTAATGGATAATATTGTAGAATTTTACGTTTCGCTTATTTGGCGCATTTGAGCTAGCTCGAATATAATTTGAAGCCTTTTTTAAAGAACTTTGTACATGGCCAATAATAATCGTACTACATTTTTCGTTTATAAACATATAATTTTAATGTGACTGCTATCCATCGAAACAGACAACTTTGGTTTTGAAGTTTGCTATAGATAAAAGTTCAATGCTCTGCAAATAAATTTACAATTTCTCTTTGAACAGAATAATAGTTTTGTTGCTTAAAAATTGTAATTTCTTTTGTGAAATATTTCTTAATTCAACAAAATTACACCCTTTTATTTAAATCTGATAAATTTCATGCATGGAACGATCGAAATTTGCAAAAAATTTTCCTTCACCTTTTGATGCATTAAAATTTTGAGATTTTCTACACTTGCTTAATACATTAATAATACAATATTTTTATATTTTCAAAATTTAATTGTTAGTTATTAAGTTAATTTAGTTAAATTTTGGTTACGTACGAGAAGTGGAAAAATCCTTTTCACATCCCATCATACTTATTAAAATGGATCAATAGTAAAAAATTATGAAAAAATTAAAACAATGATGGTCAGTACACATATAGATGGTTAGTACACATATATTGAATGATTGAATTTCTAATATTTTAAAAAAGAACAAATCTTTTGAAATGGCGTCAACCTTATTAAAAAAAATGATATTCTTTTAAAATAATAATGTTGTAATATAAAAACAATATTTCATTGAAATTCTGCTTTTGTTTAAAACTGATTGAGTTCCAATATGATAATAGTGTTTTAACTGGCTTGTTTACTGTAAATTTCCTTATCCGTAATGAAAAAGTCATCCAAAACAATTCATAAGGGCGGTAAATTCTTCTTATTCTGAAATTCCCAGAAAAAAAAAAGTGTTTTCAAAATTTCAATTCATTTAAAATTCATTGGACATTTAACTTGTTTCGTTAGCATCTTCTGAGGATGCTTACACGAAAACTTTATTTTTATACTTTTTAAAATTTGAAACACTAAAATTCTCGTAATAATTTATTTCCTTTAAATGGGCTCTTTAATAAAAAAAGTATTTTTAAAAATTTACTATGCAATGGCTGATGCAATAACTGTTTCTATCCGTTTATTATTGAAGCCTTTAGCACTAATTTTCAATTGCAAGGTCATTTTTCATACCCTGCATTTATAACCTTTAATTACAGAAATAAGTGCATTTAGGTTTTATTAATTTAATTTTCAAAATTTGTTTGTGCTTTTCTGCTTTAATTTTAATGGAAGTTCAAGGTAGCTCAAATTAAAATGTAACTATTTGGGACGTCCTGTAGTAAGATGCAGTAGATGTAACGTCTTTATATTTTGAGAAATCTATATCAAATAATGGGAGATTTTTTTGTAGAATTGAACTTTCAAACAAAGACCTCTATTGAGAATGAGAAGCTGAAACCAGTATAAGGTAAGGAAAATATAATGTAAACGCAACCAATAAAGAACAGAACACGAGATGACATTTCGTAAAGGAATATAACAAAAAAATTAACTATCAACATTTCGTCACACAAACCGTATCAGCTAGGTGAGAATTTTAATATTCGTCTGTACGCGCAGTACCGGAAAATTAAATTTGTGTAGGATGCGGAATAGGGTC
>JAPMOR010097121.1:0-67026 GCA_026543865.1 Argiope aurantia | reverse complement strand
AAACTGGAGAGAAATACTGCAGACGATTTTATAAATTATTGCCAATTGCTTTTGAGTAAAAATAAAACCACCAAAAATATTTTTATTGCTTATTTCAGACGATTTTTGTTGCATATCTAATAGTGTCCCATCACTTATGTGAGCTATTTTTTGCTCCGTTCTAAACAATTGAATTTTTATTAAATTAATATTTTCATATTTTGACAAAATGTATGTTATGTAATAATTGTTCCAAATTTAAGTATGAAGCACACCCTCAAAAAATTTGTACATGTTTTTTTTTAAATTTATTTTATTACAGTTTCCTTTTGTAAAGCCCAAGTGTCCCATCACTTTTGTGAGACACTGTATGAATGTAAAATCTCATTGGTAAATCTCCAAGCCTTTTTTTTAAAAAAACATTGAGGGCATTAATATATTTGCATAAATGATTGTTAAAAAATATTTAACTAATTATTAATTAATAATATTAATTTGTTAGATCAGTAACTAAATTTTTACTTTCAATAATATCTTTGACTTCATATTAAGTACTATATTAAATAAAATTTTGTATTCAAAAATATCTTTGTGTTCTTTTTAGATTAAAAAAAATTTTAATTTTGTATCAACTTAGTAATTAGTGATTTGAAGATTGATGTTATGGACAAACGATTTATGTGGAAAAGTGTTTCCGTTTATTAAATTGATGGAAGTAGTAAAAACTATATTAATTTGAATTTATTAACATGTTTTAATTTTATATTAATATAATTATGCCTTAATAGCAGTAGTTAATAAAATTTTCAAATAATATTTTTAAGATTTTATCAGTGTATTTAGAGCGTATATAAAAATTGATTTCAGTATTTTTTACACACGTATTGTATATATATAATATTACAGGACAAAAAACAATGTATTTGAATTTTTATACTTGGGTATTTTATATTATGAGGCCACTATTATTTAAAGAAATACAAATATTATTAATGTTTAATGAATCATTTTATGAATTTTAGATTTTTTTATATTTTACTTTTGCGACTTTTAATAAACTCGTCGATTTAGGATTTCTATTATTTCAATTCACTCATGCCTAATTTTTAGAGTATAGGAAAGCTATTAGGAAATTGAATTAGCGCAACAATAATTTTTTTAATTCAATGGGAAATTGTATTTAATGTGAAGCCTTTTTCAGAATATGGTTTTTTTGAAAACATGTTTTATTAAAATTAAAATTTGATTTCTCAAAAAAAATGTTGAAACATGATTGCATGTAAAAGAAATAAGAATTTCGCCATAATAATTCAACTTAATATATAATACTCCGGTTTTTTTTTGTTTTTTTTATAATGGAATTTGATGCTACGCTGTACATTATTAGTGGAAAGTTATTGGAAAATTCGTTTTACGGGAGTATATAAAAATATTTTAAACTTATTAATTGATTGCAAAATTAAAGTTATTGAAGGGAGTATACATTTTGTAAGCTTTCAATATTTTTCACAAATTCATTATTTAAAGTTATTTGATTCTGACTGAAATCGTTTGACTAAAACGGTTTTAGTTGTTCTAATATACAATGGAATCGTTTGATTGCCATTCTTATTATTTTTATGTAAACTGTGTGTGAATAATTCAATTAAAATATCATTACTTTGAAAAAAATATATATAATGATACATTTTATAACTATCTGATTTAAATATGTTGCAGTGCTTTTTATTATTTCAAAAGATTTTGTGGAAAAAATATTTTAAAGAATTCTTTTATGCGATGCTCAGTCCATATGAAAATTCAGATATGTTTGTTCCGTCTTTAAAAAAATAATTAGAAATATTCAAGTATGATAAAGTATAATAAACATATATGCACATTATAATGAATTTCTTTTGCTAGAATATATAATTGTCGATGTAAAAATAATTTTTATTTACATTTTTAATTGTTGTTTGATGTTTTAAAAATTCGTTTTTTAAATAGAAAATAAATTTATATTGCTTTATTTGCCTGAAAATATTAATGGATATTAAGAAATACCCTCTAAAAGAGGATAAATTTCAAGATAAAATACACGTAAATCCATTAGACTGCAAAAATA
This sequence comes from Argiope aurantia, assembly GCA_026543865.1. NCBI lineage: Eukaryota > Metazoa > Arthropoda > Arachnida > Araneae > Araneidae > Argiope > Argiope aurantia. The sequence continues at coordinate 64,943 of JAPMOR010097121.1, read as the reverse complement.
TTTTGCTAAATAATGCAAACAATCATGTCTGGTAATATTTTTTTTGTCTCGTCTGTATTGGAATTAACATTTCGAAAGGGAATATATGGGTACAATTTCAATTTTTATTAATAATTTATGTATAATGCAACATATAAATAATTTTGAAAAAATTGCATCTTTAATAACAGAATAATAAAATTTTTGTCCTTTTCTTTTCTAATGTGTTTGCGAAGAATTTTATTCAATAAAATATATAACTTTTTATATTAATTCAAGACACCAAAATTTGTAATATATTCATTCGAAAATCAATTTTTTTTAAAATTCCGTGTGGTGTGAAGTATAATCATTTTTTTTTCTTTATTTTTTTTTAATTCTTAAATTTTCTTGGTTTTTTTTCTTTAATATTTATAAAATTTTTGATATATTTTATACAAAAAATTTAAGTTTTAAGAGTTAGAAGCTTTTAAATATCAACAAACGATTCAGAATTATAAAAACTCCGTAGAGTTGATTTCTCTATTATTAATTTTGCAATTTAATATGTGTGGTTAATTTTTCCAGGAGCAGATTCAAGTATTTTTCATTTATTAAATGAATTATATTTTATGGAAAAAAATTTCATAAAGGAACGAGGTGAACTTTGAAATTAGCTTTTAATGTGTTTTCGGAAACAATGAATTTTCAAAAGGCTCATTAAGCCCTAATTACTACGCTTTTAACTTTTCACTGGTTTTTAACCTTTTTTTTCCCCTTCAAAACTTTAATTACTGTGACTAATGTAATTTACTGACTACAAATGAGATTTACATAATTAATCTTTGAAGAACCCTAAGATATTTTTCTTTAGATTTGAATACCTTATGGATTTGCATTGGACTGTCAGCTTATGCATATCATTTCTGTGAATACATGCTTTACCGTTCATCGTCAAATCATATTTTTCATTTTAATTGTGGTATTTTAATATTTACTTCATTTCATTTCTAGATTTAGAAAAACAGTTTTCAATATATTAATACTAACATACAGCATTCGAATTCATTGAAATAATCATTTTCTACCTTCAAATTCGATGCTTTTGTTGTGTTTAAAATATTTACGAATACTGTAAACTTGAGCACATTATTATGATTGAATATTATATTTTATCAATTCATTTCAGAATAATGGCATACAGCATCGGTTTTATAAATCGATGTCCAGTTCGATTTTTTTAAAAAAAAAGTTAGTTAAAATATATACTAATATAGTTGTGTATAATTATATAATGTTATATAGTTGTGCTATAATATAGTTGTGTTAAATTATATAATGCTATAAATTCAGGAGAAGACTACAAGTTCTAAGCCTTTTATGCTTTCTTGCTTAAGAAACATAGGAAAAGTGTAGTCGTCGTCAAAAAATTCGAATTCGAGACTGAAAAATCTCCACTCTTTAGATATCCCTGAGTTCGAAAAATTCTTTTGGGAAAATGCCCGCATGTTTCTCTGTGACAAAAATAATTTTAAAATGATTTGATCTAGATCCATGAAATTCGGTATACAGTCTTTGTACATTTTCATCAAATTTTTTGACTTCTGTCTATCCAACTGTTCGAATATAATTTAACACAACTAGAAAACGAAGATAACTAGATAGATAAACTTCGATATATAGAATTAAAATGAATAGTCTAGACACCTATCAAATTTTGTGCCAAATTCAACAAATCACTCACCGTATCTCTGTCTTTACTTTCAAAACTATATAAACACGGTAATTCCAAAACGCAATAATTAAATATGTCAAATATGGTATGGCATTTTGCGCCTACAAGTGCAGTTTTGTGTTAAATTTTTCTTTCTGTCGGTTTAGAAAAACTTCTCTCTCTATTTTTAGATATTTTTAATACATGCCAAGGAAAATCGCCAGAACATTCGCCAAGAATTATACGATATATTCTGCGAAAATGCTATATTCACGCTAAAGATTAGTATTTCATAATTATTGTACGCCAATGCGTATAAGACCTTCTCTGGGATAATACTTTTATTAGAGTGTATGCGAGAAAGTTTTGGGGAGACAACACCTGCTGGGTATTATATTGTCATTATTCTTTTGATTAAGTCTCGTAAGTGTCGTATTTAAAAGCACCGTCTTGTATTTGAATGGAAATTCTAGTACCTTTAAAAAAACTTGATTTCACCTCAATTGTTCTTGCATGTGAATAAAGAATTTGGTAATTGATGCTTTTTTTACCAATTAAAGGCTTTCAAATTTATGTTTATATATTGTATAATACTCTATATTTGTGATTTCATAATTTAATGATCAATAAATCAAATTTATATGAATTATGATCGTACATAAATGTTGCCGTCTTATATTGAATATCCAAAATAAAATCAATATTTCATATTTATAATCATAAACAATAGGAAAATTGATAATGTAGCGGTTACACAATTACTGCCTTCTCCTTTCTTCATAGGTGGCGTTACTAGAGCCACCTATCAAGAGCCATATTTTCCCATGATTCCTTATTCTGGTCTCTTGTGTTGTCCTTGCTTGCCGTGTGTATTTGTTCTATGCCTTGTTCTTCAATATGCTTGTGTTAAATGTTTGTGCCGTGGAACTTAACCCGCTAATAAAAAGTAGTTCCTGAAACTGAACTCATTCTTTCATCCATGGCATAACACATAATAAAGAGTCTCGTCCCTCTACAATAATTATTTTTATTACACAAATAAATTAGTTTTTAATTAAATTTATTATGAATCGAATTTCAATTGTTGATTTTTGTAGGGTCTGATTGAAAGTTATTTCATCTTTTTTTTTACAATATTGCGAGTTTAATAGGGTTTTTTCTTGCCTTATTTTCACATGTAAGTCTCGATGCTTATTGTATTGCACAAATGGAGAGCAGAATCTCAGCTGCGGGGTAAGGATTACAAATATTAATCCTCTCACTCACCATTCAAGACGGCTCATCATTTTGACGCTTTATTTATTTTTGATTGTTAAAAATACCTACAGAATGGTAAAAAGAATTAGATTAATTTATCGGGAAATTCAATTTAAAACAATTATATAATACTTTTTGGAGCAATAAACAAGCCCTTTTATTAAGTGTGAATTATGCATCGAATTACTTTACCAAGTGGAAAAGGTTAAGCTAGTTTACGGTATTGAATTCGAGGTGTGATTTTTTAATATATAGTTTTAAAAATAGCTCTTGTCCTATTTTTAATAACTTAGTTCGCAAATATTGCTTGATGGAAGAAACGCACGTTAGAATATCGTTGTATTTCAATTGCGATTTTAATTATTCTTGCCCGTTTTTTCTGCTAATGAAATATTTTAAATATAGTAGGAAATAAGACATAATAAGGTTCTATAATTCGCTTTTCATTTTGCTTTCCCACATTCACACTAGAGAAATAGTCGTAATTCATGGGGGGGGAATTGGATTCGTGATTTTGACTTAGCATTCGGACGCTCCTAAACTCGAAAAACACATTTTTGGCATTATATCAGTATTTTTGAACACAATAACTCCAAAACGTTTTGAGCTAGACTGTTAAAATTCGGTATATATAGTTTTCAATTAAATTGTGAACGAAATAAATTATCATGAAATCTGGGTATCTGTCTGTTCAATTACAAGTGAAGTTACAGAGCTTGGTAGATAAAATACGGTATACATGTTTTGGCATTTAAAATATAGATTCTCTTCAAAGTTTATACCAAATCTGTCAGTGCTGACTGTCAATCTGTTTGTCATTTTTTTTGGATTTATTCGGTTGACAAAAAGGCCTATGTATTCGCATGATTGATTCAGTTAAATTATTAGTTCCAAATCTAAGTTGTTTATTTCACAGCTATTGATCATTGAGGCCGTATGTTAACTTGTACCAAGTTTTTGTTTATTTGGTCTACGCAAAAGGGTTTCAAATTGAATATTAGTGCTAAAGATTCAGTAAATTATTTTAAATTCATGCCTAAAATTTGTATTTCGTAGCTATTGTTGGCTAATGGCCTGCAAGGCATTTGCTGCCTTATCCAAGGTCCAGCTTTATATATAGGACTGAGAGGATAAGATTTTGGAACGTATGTGAGAAGTAATGGAGAAACCATTCCCCCTGGTGTTTAAACTCTCTTGGAACCCTTTTGTAACATGTGTATTTAATATTGTGGAATATTCATTAACAATGTTTTCTTTTAATAATGCTTTCAGTTCACATTTTTAATGTGACTGGATTTCAATTTTTAATTCATACATTTTGATAAATATTTGGTCAAAATTTTGGGAATTTACTTAGTTATATAGAAAAAAATAGTTTGTTGATTATATTTTTTCTTAAAATGGGTCGTTTGTTGCATTTTTCTCACTAAACTGTGTTTTTTAAAGAAATTTTTAAAAAAATTATTATTGATTAACATTTTTATGACATTAGTAGCAGGTTCTGGATTATTGTAAAAGTATTCGAGAATTTATTCATGCATGTCAGATAAATCAATATATGTGATATAAGTTTTGACGGAAGTATTTATTGTCCGATACCTTTATTCCGTGGATAATCTTTACAAGAAATTTTAGGGGATATATATCGATATAACAGGCGCAATTCAAAATCCGTATATAATTATTTGTTTTGTTATTAATTTTGATTTTTAATATTTTTAGATCTCTTCTTTTCAGGCGAATATTCAATTAAATTCAATTTATGCATTAAATAATTTCATAAAGATATCGAGAGAGGCTTAGCATTTTTTCCTCAGTTTTAGACATTTGATAAAAAGATACTGACGTTAATGTATGTGAAGTCTGTGTTTCATGTAGTTTCGTAAAAGTATCAAGTTTTTAGAATTTTTCTGTTTGGATATTTCATAAATGTAATGCTGACTGACGTAGGTGCATATATACAAGAAATTGATTAAATAACATTGCATTATATATTTAAAATTTATTTAATAATGAATTTTTAGATGCATTGCTGCTGAATTTAATATGTATAGTCTGATTCAGAATGGACTCTTGTAAGATATTTTTTAACAATACGAATTTTAAAAGCTTTTTGAACTTTTTTTTTTTCAATTATATATATCAGTAGCACAAACAAAAAAAATTACGTCTTACTTAAATACTTATTATTAATTCTACCCATTTACAAATTTAATATGTATTGATGGTAACATGTATTGCAGTTTAATATGTAATAAGTTGCAAATTTAATATGTATTGCAGGTAATTTGGTTTCTTAAAAATGTCATTTGTTGAAGCAATTTTGCATGTTATTTTCATGTCAGACATCGTTTTTTTTTTCATGTAAATAACTAGAAACTGGTAGACCGAGCTTCACCCGGTATTTGTGTGTGTGTGTGTGTGTAAAAATCGTGTTCTTTCGGTGAAAATATCTAAATACGAATCGCATATTAATTACGTATTTAACCAATCTAAAGTAAGAAATATTTTGAAAACGAAACGAAATAGTTTCGAAATCGCAACTAAAAATTATTTCTTATTCAAACTAAAACCAGAAAAGGAACAGGAAAACTTAATAGTATTTAGAGAGCGCAAATGCAGCTACTTCTAAAACACAGATGAAATAATACAAAAGTATAAATTCAAGTTAATAGGAAAATCAAATAAACCAAATAAAAAAGCAAATAAAAAAAGAATCCAGCTTGAAGACTTTTTCAAGGGTCACCCTCAGGCAGGGATTCAAAAAAGGAATTTTTTCTGTGAGGGAATGCAGACAAAAATGTCTAATGATTCCTCGTGACCCGAAAATCCCCTGAAATTAGGCCTAAGAGATGTACCATTTAAACAGAATGGACAATACAAAACAACAAATAGAAGAAAATAACCACTAATAAGCAAAAATACAATAACAAAATAACAATAAAAACACTTAAACCATTAAAGAAAAAACAAAAAGGAAAGAACATACCACCAGTAGCAAGGAAATTTTAAGCTATCGATTGTGATTCCCGCTTTCTAAAAACACAAAGCTAACCTTTAATTACGTATGAAAATTTTTAAATCTTACTTGTATGTGAATCTTACCTATATATGGAAACCCTGGCAGAGCCTGTAGGCTCAACAATTATAGCCAAATGATTTAGCACAGTTACAAATATATAAAACTGGACAGAACACTCGTTTTTTATGCAAGTATATGCATTTAAATAAAATAATTATGAATTCACTTAGTATAACATATTATTCAAATTGGTTAACACAATAATTGCAGCGTTGCTATTGGTTGTGAGCTGAAGTAATTAACTCAGCAGTCAACGTGTTAAAGACAATATTTTTCCGTAATCGTTCAGCCACTGTTTGACGCCTACTTCTATAATCATAAAATCTCCGATACATTGTATTTTTTGGAGAATTTTTGAAGCTATATTTCTCTATATATTTTATGCTGCGGGAAGAAAAATCATTCAATTATCAGACAATCAATGTCTCAATATCATCAATTTGTATTTTATATCAAAGCTAATGATTCTTAAATACAATATCAATTGTTGCCTGCTCCTTATCGATTACCCCTTTAAAAAAATATCACAATAGAAACCTTGGCAGTGCCTTTAGGCTCGAAAACTGTAGCCAAATGATATAGCATATTTACAAACATATCAAACTAGACAGAATATTAGCTTATTATGCAAGTGTAATTTTAAGTTAATATTAATTTTGTTGTGATAAAATTAAGCTTAGTCACTCAATATTATTAAGTTAATACTACCAATATGATCGGCTAACAAAGATACCTAGTTCAATTTGAAAATAAAGCTTGCAACCACGGCATAATTTTTATCTGTATAATCGAAATGCATAATTTTAGACTGGGTGCCTTCTTAAATGTCTTTTTAAAGAAATAGTTTACTTTCCTTGAAAAAAAAGGGGGGTGGAACACCTTATAATATACCAAATATAGAGCTAGCTTACAACGAACGTTTTTAGAAACATTAGAAATGATACTCAAATTCACTTTTCTCTGGCAGCTGATTTGATTCATTTTTTTTCTCTGTACTGATCGGCCATCTGGATTATTAAGGTGCAAGCCATTAGCAATATTTCTGTTTTATCAGTCATCAGATGGTACGAGATAGTTAAGATTGGTGCCTCTAATGGTTTCTTTTGGACGTATTTGAATCGCCGTCGGTCAGAGCTCTGCTGAAGTGTAGTTTCCACACGCCAACCATTAGACAAAAAATCAGTTATAATAAAAATTGCGTTTCGTGACTTTTCTTTTTCACGCCCACCTGAAGAAAGCAAATTCATACGAACAGCACGCCATCACGCTTTGAAGCTTGGAATTGAAATCCTACATGGAATTCTTGTTGGAAAATCTGAAATCTCTCCGAGTCCTCCTAAAAGCTTAAATTACCGCCAGTTTTCTTTAATTTTAATCTACTTTTGGCAGAAAATATGATTAGATAAAAGATGAAAGGCAATCAGTGACATCTCTACTTAAATTATTTTAAATATTCTGTCATGAAATTGTAATACAGCTTTTGCACAAATTTAGGGCCAATACTAGAATGAGTTTTACAGATTCTCTTAATGAATGCCATGTTAATTACCCGAGACTTAGGTGGACATTTGGAAAATAATATGGTAATTTCGGCTACAAATGTAATTCGAAAATACAAGGATTGTGGCTTTTTCTCCATTAGGAACCGAGATCAGGGGATAATTCTAGAAAATCCCATACCCCATTCAGATACTATAAGAGGTGAACCTCATTTAGGAGAAGCCTGTCCGCTCTCTGGAGTTATATTCGCTATGTTAGCTATCACTTTTCACTCTGAATGCTATTCCTGTTTTTGCGATAAAGACTATAATATATACACTATAAAGTTTTTACTAGTTCCGCTCTTATTGTTCACTTCATTAGTGTATTATGACCTGTCCCTCTGTTGCATTCAGCTCACCTTACTCTAAGACGATTTTCATAATAATATAACACACATAATAGAGATATTATTTCTGCACAAGCTTGGATTCCTTTAACTTAATGGGAGTCGGGACATTCATGATCTAATGGTTGAAGGTTCGATACCTGATGCCTAATGTCCTTAATGCAATGTTACATTGAACGAAGTAAAAAATGTTTGTTTCCTGGTCACATGATCATAATGAATAATTATTTCACTCCTTTTAAATTATTTTGTTTCAAACGTTAATAGAAGTTGTTAAGAAATAAGATTCACCTTACTTTCATAGGGAATATGGACAAAGTCTGTTCAGATAAACTTCCAGAAACGGAATTCATTTTTGTATATTGTAAATATATGGTTAATAAACCTTCTGTCGTTTTACTTTAGTATGTATTGGTTACCAAAAATAGATATATATTTTGATTTAAACGTCAGTCTAAGCCAAATCATGTGTAATAATTTTTCTTTGACTTTTATATTCAAAATCAAATATCAAATGAAAGAAAATTCCTTATCCTTTTTAGGAAGTCAACTATGATTTTTAGGGACACTAGATTACAATTCAACTTTTTTTGTGTGAAATTAAAATTTTTAAATTCCGTAGTCAGTCATAAATGGCTTTTTCTTCATAAAAAAACCTTAAAATTTACTCACTGAATTAGAAATGTCAATTATTTCACTTATCTAACAATACTACCAATAACAGTAAAACAAATATTAGGCGCTTTCGGTTTTACACTTGAACCCAATATATACCTTATAAATCGTCCCGTTAGATATAATGATAGCATGAAGAGAATGAATATTTATTGCATTTTTATTTTTTAACATTATCATTTTTATTTTTCTTGTAGATTATGCATGAAACATAAATGATTTCTTTTGTGTTACTCTTTCATTTATATTTCCCTTACCCAATTAAAAAAATGCATGTTTTTGTATTTTGCTCGCTGGAATAGAACTGCATATATAGCTGCATCGAATAATTCAACGTTGATCCGTTCGTTTATGTACCGACTTTTGAATAATGCTATTTAAAAGCATACATTAATTTATTATCTGCTTCCTATTCCTATTCCTCATCTATGGCATTACTCAACATATTCAGCTACTGATACTATGCGTATATGATAAACTGATTCGTGATGAAATAATTTTATTTTTTCATTGATACAAGTTCGCAGCATATCCTCTTTGTAGCTCAGATAATATGTTTAACTCTGCAACGTATGTGCACTACAGTCCGTACTAAATGTTCATTCGTCTAAAAATCAAATACGGTTTAAATATTCGTTGTTGTGATATTTTTTGATGATCTTAACGACACATTCAACACTATGATCTTGGTATACTTGGATAAAGAACTTGCTGTAAATTTATTTTCTGCTTTGAAAGTTACCAATGAAACAAATTTCTTTTAATATTCCCTTGTTTGGTGATCTTGATATTTGGAAGATGGAGACTAAAGCCCCATACTCATTTTTTTAATCATAAAATAGGTACTTTTTTACCTCATGCAAATTCAAATCGCCAAGCTCTTATTAAATATAAAGGGCTCATTTTTCTCATAAGAAACACAAAAAACGCATCTTTTATTTCCTTCACCAACGTAATTTCATCAAAAATTAGTTACTTATGGTTTATAATTAATTTGCGCTGGGCCGCGGTGGCCTGAGGATAAGGTCTCGGCTTCAGAGCTGGAGGGTCTCGGGTTCAAGACCCGATTCCACCAAAGAACAGTCGTGTAAGTACACGTTAAATCCGTCCGGGCCAAAACGTCTCCCCGCTGGTGTGGTGTGGAGAAGGAGGGGTGCCAGCTCAGGTTTCGTCTTCGTCATCTGATCGCAAAGTTACGAGTCAAAATTACTAGGTCCGTCCCAGCCCTAGTGTTGCTTTAAAACGGGACGTTAATATAACTAAACTAATTTGCGCCATCTGGCGGAAGATTATTTTAAAATTAAGGTCACGACTCTGTAATGCTGAAAACTTTCAACTGCCATCTTCAGCAGTTAATTATTCTATGTTAAGCTTTTAATTCATAAATGAAAGTATTCGCTTCATATATTTCAATAAACAAACTTAAGAAAGAAGCCAAAAGCAATACTTGGCATTAATTTCATATTGTATGATGCAGATACAATTGCCTCAATAATTTTACATATGAATTGTTATTCTTGTTACTTTCTAAGAATAGATTACTTTCTAGACTCGACTGAAAAAAGATAAGTTGCATCACTGTTGTGCTTATTCAGTGACAATTAAAGATTATTTTTCTAGAAAAGGCAAATTACCCATCGTTCAATAGATCTCATTATTTTAATCAAATGTTTAACGTTTCAGTAAGTTTAGAACATAAAGTAATTCGTCAAGTTAGTAATTAGGCATAGAAAAGTAAAAACCTGATTTAATCCCACAACAAATTCTTATTTTATTTACCGCTTTCATTTATTCGTTAGGGTTTCGATTTCTCGCTGTAGAAAATTTCTGCATTCTAAAGGAACACATTCTAATTAAGAGACTGATTTGATGAAAGTTAAAGCGATAAACTATAGTTTGAATTCCTTAATTACTTAACAATTAATTCGGGCGTTTCCTATTGAAACTTAGAATTGAAAGTAAGTTTTAATTAGTAACCCATATTTAAAAGTGCTTTCTTGTGCTTCGTATTACCTTTTAAATGTGTGATTTCACAGAATAATAATCGTTTTTTGTTACGCTGTGAATATTTTGTTATAATTTGAATTCTGTGATTGGCACAAGGTAGGTAGCACATACACCTATTATTTTTTTAATTCGATGAACAACATCATAAATTAACAATTTAAAAATAATTTCGAGTAGGAACAAGAAGGTACTTTTTCTAATTTTAACTGAATGTGAAATGAAAAAACCCCCTTAAAAATATAATTGTTATAAATGTTATTTACAGCATAATTATATAAATGTTATTTACAGTATAATTATTACACAAGTAGTTATATAATATTATAAGAAAGCAATTCCTCTGGTAGGTGTATGGTGAGAAGCTCAAACTCAGTACAGGGTACCACGCCTTATTTCACAGGAAAACTCGAAAACACAGGCGACGAAACACATCCGAACCGTACACAAAGTTAATACATTCAGAAATCAAAAGTATGCAATCAAGCAACAAATCATCATTAGATAATCCCCAAGAGACTGATGATATCCATAAAGCATACAGAAATAATTCAATGGAGATCAATACTGCAAAACCAAAATTCAGTAGCTCCCGTGCATATGCATCAGTTTTTATAGCTCCTGTGGCATGACATCCGAAGGTCTTTGAATATCCCGTACCTTATCTCATAACAGAGGTATCGACAAAATTCCTATATTTTTGAAAACTTCCTTTTTGCCACCAAATTCGATAAAATTTATCTTCAATGCCTGGTGTCACTGACCCAGCATCTATTCAGCATCTGTCAGAAAATCTATAAAACTCCATTTTTCTGAATCTGCGATTGGGAACAATAATACAGAGTCGTAACATTATAAGAGATTGCATAAATAACCTTATCATATCTCTTTTAATAGCCTTATAGTTATTTTATTATAAGGCTATACTGTTATGGTCTCAAGAATATAATAATAATTATTACCTCAAGGTTAAAATAAATATTTCTACACTAATAGTATAGCGGTTGAACACATGTCTATGTAATAACATTAAGGAATTAGAGATTGCTGAAAGGGTGCTATTGTTTTGTAAAATTAAGGTTGAGTAAGATATAAAATTCCTCTTTCAATAAAGTTATTTTCTATGAATTACAGGAAGAAAACTTTCTTTCTCAAACAGAGAAGTATAATTATAGAAATGTTTTCTTGAGCTCAGAGGAGTATAAAAGGCAATGATCACAAAATTCGCGAGGATATATTTTTTTTAAGATCTCAGTTCAGTAGGAGAATGTGGCACAGAAAATGTAGGAATCGACAGACCAAGCATTTGGTAATGTCAGAAAGACAAAATGCATCCAACAGCGAGAATTTATATAAATACTTATTAATTCTTCCATAGAAAATGCATTGGTTGATCAAAAAGAAAAGATTTTCACAAAAAAAAGTTATTATTGTTCATCTGGTAATTACTGATACACAGGTCAGAATGTATATGTAAGAGAAAAAAAAATTATAGCATGTGTTTGGCAGAAAAATATCGTAAATATGGAGAATAAAAGCCAGAAGGAATCTAATTTGTAGACCGCTAACGTAATACATAAACATGAATTTTGGCTGTTGTTTTATGTATTAGATATACCAAAGCTGTTTTCTTTTTTTTTCTTTCAGAAATTGTTTTTTTTTAGTTATCTATAACAGAAAATAAAAGGATATCACACATGAGAAATGATTTTGGTACTTATTGTTGATGTTACGCGCATCAGGATTTTATTAAGCTGTTTTGAGTTTTTATATACTGTTCATTCAAAATGTAATTAGTTGTCAATTCGTAACTGATTAAAAATTGAATTTTTACTTTCTCCTATAAATAATTTAAAGAAAGTATAGTAATCGCCAAAAAAATTCGAAGTCGAGATTTTGACGAATCTCCACGTTTGAGTCTCTTTTTCTGGAAAATGTCTGTCTAGCTGTCTGTGACAAAGATTTCTCCAAACCGAGTTGAGTAAGACTGTTAAAATTTTGTATACGGTCTTAACACTAAATTTGAAGACTTCTATCAAATTTTGAGTAAAATCCGCTCAAACAAAATCCGTCTGTTCGAATATACGTTAACACGATAATTACAACACGGAGAGAGCTAGATAAAATTCGATGCACAAATTTAACATCCATGTAGTCACATGTCAAATGTTGCGCCAAATCCAATAATTGTTTGGCTAACTGTCCGTCTGTACTTCCAGAAATAAGTAAACGCAAAGACTTAAATATCCCAAATTTGGTATGGACATTTGTGTCCATAAGTATAGTTTTTCTTCAAATTTTGTTTCAATTGATAAGGAAAAACGTATCTAAAGCACAAAATGGATTTCTGGATATTATTAACGTATGCTTAAGATTAATCGCCAAACAACTCGCCAATGATGATGAGATTCACTATAAATACTAAATTCACGCCTAGGCTAATATTTCATAACTACTGTACGCCAATGCTATTTAAGGCGTTCTGTAACATAAGTTTATTATTGAGTATACGATAACGTTTTACTTTTAGAATTTGTCTTTCTCCTCTCTTAAAGGAGATATTTTAAATTTTAATGTTAAATGTAATCAAATTATGGCCATGTTTCATAAAAAAAAATCATAAGTATTCATTTTGTCAAATGTCTCAGTTTTGCAACAAGTATTACTTTTTTTGCGGATTCATGACATAAATTAAAAAATCGATACCGAATCTAGTACCGTGCTCTCAGATTACCCAGAGGCAGAATTTGCCATATGGCGCTTTACCATATTATGTAATTTGACAATTATCTGACTCGAATATGTAGAAAATTTGACTTTCAATATTTTAATTGCATTATAAGCTGTCTAATAAATCTGTAAATAATTTTACTACTCCATCTTATACGCTTTATTGATTTTTTATGGGGATTTCTGGAGTAGTAAAAACTTATGGTCGGAATTGCAATAGCTCTTCTGCTTCTAAGAGATGAAAAAAAAAGAATTACGAAATTCTCTGTTTCCTTCAAAAGTGACCACATTTGATGTGCATCGTATACCAGGTGGCATCAGTGGTATCATATATCAAATGATATATATCGCATCTGATAATTGTCAGGCATGCAATGTCATCACGTGTGTTGCCATGGCTCAGGACTCTTATACCAGATCATAATAAGCAAATTAATAAGTAATTTTATGGTATGAATAATTCACTTAGTTATTCATATGAGCTAAGAAGAAAATGATTTGTAAAGTAGGAATTATGCAATTAGGTATCGGATATGAATGTTTTGCAGCCAACTTATTATAAGTGCTTCAACTTTTGCTGGCAACTTTAAAAGAATAAAAAAAATCTTACACTAAACATTTCATGAGTACATTAAATGTTCCTCTAGTTATTTTTTTTATTAATAATAAAAATTGTCTGATATTGAAACCATTAAAGGGAGCACGAAATGTTCTATTACTACTTTTAACTTTTATCGAAACAATTTTAAAAAATCCTTCAATGCAGATAAAAGCACATGACTCAATGCTAATTATAAGTTTTACACTATGTGCGATGTTTTATACCATGTGACAGTATATCAATAAATAAATTAATTTTTAATTCCTGTCCGAATGTGTCCGAACGAATGTTATCAATAATAATATCAAAATTAAGATATAGAAAATTAGAGAAAATAAAACTATACCTAATTGTGATACTCTATAAGCATTCACTGCGCTACAGGTGTTATTGCCGGCGTCCTGGTCTAGGGGTAGTGCGTCTTCCCTTAGGCCAGCGGAAGATGCGCTACCCTAAGGCCTCGGAAGAGGGGCATCTTGGTCCAGACTTAGTTATTCTTTATCATGGGTTCCATCTGTGAGGTGTGTGAAAGATTCCTTCCCTGTAAAAAGAAGCTGTGCAAGCAAGTGTGTGAGCATCATCTTCATATGAGATAGTCACACTTCTGCCCTTGGATGCTCAGAGGACCCTACCCTCACAAGCTACTGCATCCCTCTTTCCCCGATATCTTGGACTTAGTCTGAATTGGAGTTCAATCCAAGGGGGATAAGCAACAACAACACCGGTGTTATTATTTGATTTCTGCATTTGTAATCCTTCCACTTTTGTCTTCAATACAAATATCAAATTTTATGTTGAAATAAATTGAATTAGATAAGTATTTTTACAAAAACAGTATGAAAAAAATTGCATTGTTTAATACTTAGAGAGTACAATAAGTGCTGAATTATAAATTTAACACTTAATGAGTTTGCAATTTTCCATTTTACTTTCAATCAGCACAAAGTTAGTACTAAAAAAAATATGGAGATATGCTTTTGGAAACTAGTGTTTTTATTAAGTCAATGATATTCGCCTTTCGTTTAAATTTTAATCTTTTCATTTTCTGCAAATTTCGTTAGTATACTCTCTACTTACATTCTAAAAATACCCATTAAAAATAGGACTATTTCAAGATATTCTATGATGGCAATCCTATAAAATATGACTAAAGACATTTTTTTGTATTTTAGAGCCATAATAGCAGACTAAACAGCTGATAAAATAATTGAGACTCTTGCAACATCCTCCAGACACTCATCTCGGCACTTAACCACTTTTTAGGCAAACCAACATTTTTGAGTTGCTTAAAAACCATTTAATATTTACATCGCTATCCAGGTTGAAACCTGGTTATTGATTGTTTTGCCATTTAAAAAAAAAAAAACACTTTATTGTATTTTTCATTTTCAATCTCCAATTTTGTGTCTTATTTCACGGAGCATATATTTTAAATATATTTCCTCTACTAAATTTTATATAAAATGGCCTTTTGATCATATCTAAAATCTGATCATTTACTAGAAATATAATTTTCCAATTGAATAACTGCTGCCGCGGTGGCCTGCTGGTAAGGTCTCGGCTTGTGAGCCGTAGGGTTTCAGGTTCGAGACCCGATTCCACCGAAGAACCGTCATGTAAGGGGGCCTGTTGCACGTTAAATCCGTCATGCCAAACGTCCTACCACTGGTGTGGTGTGGCGTGGAGAGGGGGTGCCAGCTCAGGTGTCGTCCTCGTCATTTGACCGCGGTTCAAAATTACGAGGTCCGTCCCAAAATATCCCTAGTGTTGCTTTACAACGGGACGTTAATATAACTAAACTAAACTAAACCAAACCAATTGAATAACTAATTAATGAAACTCGCAAACTGAGAATTTGATTTAAAATTGTCAAACGTTCCTTTATTTGATTTATCCTTAAATAAATATCATTCATTTTGAGAAAATACTTAAAAGGGAAGTTTACCAGGAAATGTGCCAAATTGAAACTTTAATTTCATCCCTATATGCCTTTACACTTACATCTGGAGACATGCGTAATTATTTTGCTAATTAGAAACTTCATTTATTAATAGAATTTTTGGTTTCTGCCAGAACTACTTCGATTCCAGCGTGCAACACTTACTTCCAACATTCATTAATTTCATAATAACAATTTCTAAATCAACCAACAATAAAACTAAAAATTTTAACACCATGCAATACAAGTCAAGTTCTTAAAAGAGATTTGAGAATTTGCCAAAACTTTAATTATAACTGAAATGACTTCATTATTTTTCGTATCAGTCATTTTAAAGAAACAATGGCTTAATTGGAGAATAAATCTCTGCTACGCGGTTTTAACTGCTACTAATAAAGAATCTGTATAATTATACTTATTAAATAGAATTTTGTATTTATTTTCTCAAATGTTTATATTAATAATTTTGTAGGCGACAAATTTTAAGCATGAGAGGTTTAAATGTATGCATTCTGTTTAGATAAATTGGATAACGCAAATAAAAATTCGAATTATTATAAAATGATGACATGTTTGCTTTAATAAGAAATATTTCTGATTTTCAATAATTTTATGTTTTCATTTCTTTGCATCTTTTCCAGAAGTATATAACATTTCAAAAGGATTATTTGAAAAGGATTATTATTTTTATACCTTATTATTTTTATACCTTATTAGTTAACGATAGTTAAATAAAATCGTGCCAACAGTAATTCGTTAGCTTAGGAGTTTTAGATTTGCCAGTACTTTGTGACGTAATTTTGTAGGCCTCTCAATTCATGACACTAATATTATAAGATATCGCGTCTTGATATCAATAGGACTAATTGGTTATTAAAAATATGATCTTAGGAACATTTAAAACTTTGGAAAGAATACATACAATTTCTATGACAGTCTACATCAAGTAATTATTAGAAAGATGCATTATGTCATGACGATCTTTTAAAGAAATTGAAAATATTAATATAAGAAAAGAGAAAATTGAAAAACCAAATTTCTCTGCCTTTAAATAATTGTGTGGAATTGACTAATATTATAAAAATATACCGTCATGATATCAGTAGAACTAAATTAATTCTTTAATGAATATGCTTTTGTAAACATCTAAAGTTTTAGAACAGAATACATAGGATTACTTTGAATGTCTAAATGATGCAATTATTTTTGTTAGATAAAATTGATAATTGATACCTGCTATAATTGTAATTCAACATTAATATGCTTTTGATGATTTTTTTTCTATTTTAAACATTATCTTACTGAATATGAATCTCGCTGATTTTCATCTCAGCTATACAGTGTGCTGCTCTGTAATCAGGGATCTACTATATCAATTGATTAAAAATGTAACCCATTTGAAGCACATAATAACTAGAAATATCTTACAATAGATTCTAGACAAATATGTTATAGGAGACAACTGTGCTTTATTTTTCTAATACATAATCTTGCAGAAAAGTGCAGTGCATTAGAAAACAAGCACAGTTGTCAATAAAAACTTGTCCGCTTCCCATAATTATGAATTCATTTTAAATTGAAAAAAAAAATCAACTTCAATTTCTGAAAGTTGGTCACTCTATATTACAGCCTTTTCGACCAATACTAAAATCTCCCGCGCATGCTGGAATGTAGGGTCTAGTGTTACTTTAGCAAAATCACTAATGTTGAAAAGAAAATACGTATTCTCTCAAACAACAAGAATATTTTAAAGTTACTTGTAAAAATATTTTTTAATATTATAGTGAGCTTAATCCTATAATGATGTTTATGTCGATCTCTGGTAGCTCCTGTGTTAAACAAATTCTATCTGATCGGCAAGTTATTTTAACTGGTCCAGTAATTCTAGCGTCAAAGATAATTTTGAGAATTTGAAGCTTAGCATTTAATGACATGGAAAATCCTTTTGTCATTAAAATAATGATTAAAATAATTGCTGATAAATCCAAGCTATTGAGACCAAGCTGGGGTGGTGGTAACGGACCTCGAGAACCCTCTTCCAAATTCAAAACCCGATTCAATCGAAAAATAGCCTTACAAGCTATCCTGATTCGTGTCAAATCTACCGAGACAAAAATAGCGGCTTTTTTCTTGCTTCAAAATGGATATTAATATGCTGAATTTCTAACAATATAATTTATATGGATCCGTCGATTGTCGATGACACCCATGGTCAAGGTGTTAGCGTAACTCCCGTCCAATATATGATGAAATATCCTTCAGATTAAAAAGATGCATTTGTCACTAAAAAGTTTGTAATGTACATGCATGTTTGATTGTCTTTTCATAAATATTTTTTGTTTTGTTAAATGTTCTTTTATCGGTGTATTGTGCAACGTTGTTTTGTACTTAAATCTCGTCGTGGTTTGTTGGTCCAATTTTTCTGAATATTTTATTTCTAAGACATGTGAAATTTTTGCTATTTGCCAAATTACTTACTTTTAAAGAGCAAAATATTTAAAACGAATAATTTTATTCAAAAACATCAAAGGAGATCGTGACATCTTGAAATACAGCACTTCTGATAGTGTTGTTTGTAATTTTTGAAGTAGAAGAATGAATATTTGTCAATTTTTGAAACACTATACCTAAGTTTAATTAAAAAGTACAAAAATAATGGCCAAGCTTGAATTTTGGCATTCTGCACAATAAGGCAATCTATGAAAGGTCGAGGTAATAAAACATACTTCACACCCAGAAAAGAATTAAATGCATTGTAGATACACTGATTTACATTTTGTGAGATATAAAATTAAACGCTTGTTGAAAATGCACTTTTCTTTCTTAACACAAATAGTAGCTATATGTATCATTTTCTTTTCTTTAACTCTGTCATTACTAAGACCATTCGAGTTCAGGTATCTAAGAATACTGGAACATTTGGTTTTTTTTATTTTTTATTTTGGAGATAAAAAAAAATATCCTATGCTCCCTCATAAACTACAACAACATTCCGTGTTCTTAATATACGAAAAGGTAGGTTATGGCTCTTAGCTAATGGCCTGTAAGCAAATGTCTTTGATATACTTTGAAAGTTCACAGAAAACTTCTCTGCTACTCAAACCCCTATGGTGAGCATCTCTAATGAACAAAGCACACCCCATGGATATTCAATCACTTAATGAAAGGATGTGAAAATTTTGCGATAATGCCCAAATGCATTGGTCGGCTTCCATAGTTATGTTGATTGATAGTTATGTACATTTGAATCCATTCAGTATTGATCGAGTCAATAAGAAATGTATCAACTTATTTTGTAAATCTTTCGTATTCCTTTATTAGGTATTTTTAAAAAAATATCCAATGACATTATTTTATTATTAATTTTTTACAATTAACATTTGTATTTCTATAGAATATAGACCTTTTAAATACAATCCTTATAACACTCTGTTCACTTCTTTTCTAAAAAACATTTGCTATTTTATAGGTATTTCAAATAGTAACCGATGAAAGTATATAACAAGTCGAAATAATTTTTATTCGTTCTTTATCTAAAACATGCTTAGCCATTCTATAGTTTTACATACTGCAGGCAATGTTAAACAGACAATTCAGGCTATTTCATATTGGATTATGTGGATCCTTCATAAGCGAATACTTTTTCCGTCATCCAATTCAGCTACTTCCAAATAAATTTTGACGTATACCGAAAGAATCGTGGCATATATTTTCCCTCAGCAGCAAGGTGTGATATATCGACGATTGCTGATTAGGATGAGGCACCGGTGATCCAATGAGCAGCGAGCATAATTCAGTAAACGCATGAGAATTTATTTAGCATTAGTCAATACGCCAATAAGGTTCACTGGTATAACTACTCGATCAGGAATGAAAGGGTTCCAATTGCCGTTCCTTTATTCCGGCATCCTCCTTCGTTCTACTATGGTTAATGAAAATATATCTTCAGTTTTATCCTAAATTGTTTAAGATAGTAAGCAGAGATGAAGGGGTGTTCGATAAAAATGAAAGGTTCTAAAAATAAGAAATGAAAATTATTGAAAAATTTAAAAAAGTAGCAGAATATAAAGTAAAAATATATTTCACATTTTGTTATTTTCCTTCCAAATTGTTTAATTCATATATTGGTTTTAATTCTCTATTTTATTAAAATATAAATATGTTTAGTGAAAAATTTTACAACTAAGCGAAAACTGATGCAGTGCACACATCATTAAACATTGATAGGGAACAATGTTTTTAGCAATTACCACCATTAATAAGGTTATTGTAATTGTCTATTACATGGATCTATTAATTTGCTACACGATTTACTTCGTCGTTAAACGAAATATGTAGTATTTCAAGCATCAATGAGCCAGGGTAAACAATGTTTGTTTTTCTCATTTATCGCCTATTCTTAAATAAAATTAATTTAACAGGTTCATTGGTTCCATATAATGCTTATTTGATTTTTAACCCTCCTGTTGGCGGCGTTCCGATCGCTATACTTACCGATAGCGGCACGTCTGAATAACAGGTTTATTCTTAAAAGTGTCAGGATTTTGACAAAGGGATTGCTTTCCCCCTTTGCGGTCATTTCAGCGCTGCTGGATCTAAGTCGTTAGCTTACCACATGGTGAGTGACAGTTATTGCTTATCGCTATCGCTGCCTTTCGATTTTTAAGAGAATTTTTCTTTTAGTGGTTAAGAAGAGAGCTACAATAACATAGATTAAAAATGCAAAAATTGTGATTTTTTTTTTTTTTTTTGTAGAGGTTTTTCGATTATTTCATAAAACACCGCATAAAATTTACGTTAAGAATAAATTATTGTTATGTTTAATTTGATAAGTATCTAATTTTTATAAATTGAAAGCTATTATTTTTTTTTCATTGTAATATGTTTCTCAAAATTTTTAATCCCCTCTTACTGTGAAATTATTTCTCGAAATTACGTACAATCGATTTAATTCTTGAAAAAAAAATCCTTTCAGCGCATTGCCACTGTATTTTAATATTTTAAAATGAGCGTTTAAAACATTAATTGCGATAAGTAACATCAAATTATAAATTTGCTTCTTCAGTATTTAGAAAATGATTGTATAATTATGGAATTTCATACCATATTTCAATTTCCGAGATATCGGTTTTTGGTGTTTATCTGCATGATTAAAATTTTGAAATTAAATATATTTTACAATAATTACAATATTCAGTAATGCTGAAATAACTGGATTATGCAGTTGATGCACCTTATGACTGCAACACATAAAAGTAATTGTCAAAATATTTCTTTGTAATATCCATGATACAAATTTGGACTGCAAAAATGACTTAAATAATACAGGTTATTTAGACTTTTAATTAGACAATTTGCAACTGGAATTTTTCGAATGCTTCTAAAGAAAGCTCCCACAGAATATTAAGATCCATTTTAAAATAAATTACAATTCAAAAAGAAAATTTCAACTTTAAGTTATTTGGGTTAGAATCAAAGCCCTCACTCTTTTGCAATCGGATAACGACATACCGTGGGATAAACGAATCATTAAAAAAAATTCTGAATTTAAAAGCTTTGCAGATGCAATTGCATTGATCTTTTTTTATTCATTTCTTCCTAGCTGCTTTTGGCGACCAACACATGTGTCGAGGTGGCTGGTCAATATAAAATTTTTAATTAAATGGTTTCTTAAGCAAAACATCTTAGAATTTTAAATTTTGATAGTCATATAACTCCTACTGTTTCAGATGCCATGCACCATTCTATACTACATAAGTTTTTAATTTTCTATCAGCTAACGACAGTAAATCCTTAATTTAAAACGGGAGTGAATAAACTTCAATTAATGCAAAACCTGTTTTGTTGAAACCAATCAGGCTTATTAAATTTCTAAATTCGGGGAATAGAATCATTCAGCAATAAAGTTTTATGTATACTACTGAATATTTCTTTTTAATTTTTGAAATGTTTCAGATGATCCATCATATATCTTATCCAGTGAAAATTTCTCTGATTAAACTACAATTCAGCTTATTATAATAATAATGTAATTTTCAAGTTATAAAAACAATCATACATATTGTTATATTTTTAATTATATTACAAGATAGAGCAGATATTTTAAAAATGAATGCAAAGTTGAAAATTTTTTTCGATGCTCAGTTGTAAAATTAAACTTTAGTTCAATTACAAAAAAATTCTAAAAGTATATTAAAAGCACGCTTTAACAGAAATTTACTAATTACGGAAATATAAGCCATGTCTTCGTAACTTCATCTTGAACAATAGAAAAAAAAAGTGTAGCAATAATGCAAATGGCTTGAATTATTTTATAACAGTGAAATTTGCTGTTGTTAAAAAGGCTTAATATATGCTCTTGAATTTATTGCAAATAAATAAAAAAATAAAGTTCAAAACAAATGAATCATTGAAAAAGTAATCTTTTGAATTTTAAGATGATAAAAAAAAACCCCTTTTTATACTGTAATAATTGTAATAAAAAAACTCATCAAAATCTCATTTAATTTTTAATTAATAATTTTTAAAAATGTTTCAGTAGTAGAAAAACAATAATTTCTACAATGCACAGTTTCTTTTTCTTAGATGTATATTCCACTGAGATAAATATGTAAGCTCTAATAGAGCGCCGAAACGCACAAACATTTGTCTTAGTTAATAATAAAGATGGATGAGTGTGTGCATCATTATTTGCATGTTTGTTTTGCTGATCTTCAGACTTCACAGTTTAAAATAGAATTACCAAAATCAGCACCTACATACGTTGGACAGTGGAACTCATTTCTTTAAAATTTTAATTTACCCTTTCTAAGGGCATGGGAATTACGCTCATCACCAAATTCATTCATCTTTGAATAAGATTATGTAAGTTGGCATAAATTCTTACGAATTTTTCAGTGAGACAAAGAGGCCTTCATTTGTTTATCTCAAATAAAATGATGTGTCTTGAACTGTTTCTTAATTATTAATTGAAAAATGTAATTAATAAATCAGATTAAATTTATCTAATAAGTGAATCTCTTTCCCTAGGTAAATCTCAATTCTAAAAACATTTTACTCCAACATGACTAAGAAAAGAAAACCATTTAAAGGGTTAATAAAAATTATTAAAATTTTAAAGTTCATTCGAAAATATCACAGTAGAAAAATAATTTGAATATTAATTGCAAATTCAATTTTTTTTTATTAATGATACGAAATTTTATGCTATATAATTTTCCAACTTTAAATTAATCAAAAATAATTTAGTATATTTCAAATAGTATATTTCAAATATATATATATTAATTGAAACTAAAATTGTTTTCATTGTTATCCTAATATTTCATTCTAGCTTTTATCCCACTGATGAGGATTTAGTTAAAGGGTTAAAAAGATGTAAGCTAAAAGCAAAGAGTTAAAAATTTCTTTACTGAAATACAAATAAACATGTATCTGAAGCGAAAGTTCCATAACTAGCGTGTCACTAAATGACACAAAGTTCAAGATCTTAATTTTACTTCAAAGAATGAATTTTCTTGGTGATACATTCAAATGTATAAATAAAATTGTACATTGTATAAATTGTGTTGAAATAATTTCGGATTTTATCGCGGATAAATGTTAAAATTTTGATTAATTTTTAATTAACAAAAATTCTAATTAAAATATTTGGTAATTTTCTCCCGAGGTGTACATTCCCAGTTCCAAATTATATACGGATGTAGTGTGTTCGCCCTAGGTCAAACAGTTTGATCGTCAATTCGAATACTCATTTTCATTATAAGTAGAGAAATTCACTAATTTAGTAGAAATATTCCTGCGTATCTGGCATCCTCGTTCAAACGAGTTCGGTTTTTAAAAAATGAAAATGTGAGGCTAAAGGTTATTAAGAATAAAGAATTTCAAATTGCTTGAAATGTGGGTGTTTCCGAATTTTTCTTATTCAGTGATAGAAAATAACTTGTTTTAGTGTTACACTTTTTTAGCATATTGGAATAATTTTTGTTATGGTTTTTGTGGATTTTTGTGTATTTTAATTGCTGCTGAATAGTTTATATTTTGAATATTGTCAAGAGGGATATTGTATAAATATCGCTTTTATTTTAACCTTTTTGTTAACTTTTTACAATGAAAGGACGCTTAGGATGTTCTTACTGAGTGATCGACTTCACAAAAATTTATTAGCGATTCCTAAATTAAAGCCTTTTATGTTATGAGTCATCTTTAGGTTTACTATCAGGGCACTGCGTAAGATAAGGTTCCATTTCCAGAAAATTGTGAATTGCTCTTTCTCTTACTCCTCTTTAGGACTAGTTGATAATAATAAGGAAATACTCCTTGAAATAACATCTGTGGGTTTTACCATTAACGACGTACTTTGTGATGAAACGTTAGGGGACAATCAATCAGATGCTCTTCTGACAATATCTTTTTGAGCATTTTTCTTGACAAGCCGATTTAAATCGAATTTCTTCTGACACTGTTCGGAATCTAAGCGACCCCCCTCCCTTTTTTTTAACCTTAAGCTAAACAATAATTGTTTTTAAGGTTTCTAATCGTGGGAACAAACATAAAAAAAATATGAGAAAATTTTGTGCTTGAAGTTTGATATGCGATTTCAAAGCATGTGATAGTTTGAAGAATCATTTTCCCATTTGCATGCCAGATGATTATTGTACAAGAGGGCATATCAGTTGACAATAAAAACAGGAGCGAAAGAATTGAATATCGATATAGGGACTCTATATAAGTAAAGACCAGAAATGGGCAGTCTTTACTTATTCTGCAGATAGTTGAGATAGTGAAGCTACAAACTTATTCATATATTTAGATTTCTTTTCCTTTCAAATCCTATCGAGCAACCTGTGTGGAATACCTAGTCAGCTGGGCAGGAAACTAGGTCGATAGTGTACGTTAGAAAAGTTACTTTTAAGTTTACATTATATTAAATGACATAAATTTTAAAGAGTTCCTAATTGATTTAATTTGTTGTTACTTGGCAAATTTCAGTACTTTAAAAATATTTCATCGCTTTTGTTTTATCTACTAATTTATAAATGGATTCTGAAAAATACTCTGATTCTGATTCATCGTATTCAGATATTTCTTCTGAGAGTGATGAGGATGCATCATT
Organism: Argiope aurantia; assembly: GCA_026543865.1. Taxonomy (NCBI): domain Eukaryota; kingdom Metazoa; phylum Arthropoda; class Arachnida; order Araneae; family Araneidae; genus Argiope; species Argiope aurantia. The sequence goes on along the minus strand of JAPMOR010097121.1, from coordinate 39,980 downwards.
AGATGATGCAAGAGACTGGTGTCGTCTGGATGAAGACAACCTTGGACCTTCTCCCCCAAGATTTCCATTTACTGCGAATCCCGGAGTAAAAGTTGAGATCCACAGTTCTTCACCTTTGGAATTCTTCGGAATTTTTTTTGATGATGACATCATTAGTTTTATTGCCAGTGAAACGAACCGTTTTGCAGAGGATTTCATTGAAAATAATGAATTAACACCCAGTTCAAGGTCGCATGGAGAGATACGGATTCCAGTGAAATACGAGTATTTCTGGCTCTATTGATACTCCAAGGAATCCTTCAAAAGCCAATTCAAAAGTTGTATTGGTCCCAAAATCCATTCATTTACACTCCGTTTTTCGGTCAGATAATGTCCGAAAGAAGGTTTGCTTTATTAATGAAGTTCTTGCACTTCACTAATAATGCAACAATAGATACAAGCAATCATCCTCAACCTGAACTGCGAAAAATATATGAAGTATATAAAGCCTTAAACAGGAAATTTAAATCTTCATATATTCCTGAATGCGAAGTGACTGTGGATGAATCGTTGTTCTTATATAAGGGCCAGTTGTTCTTTATGCAATACATACCCAAGAAAAAGTCAAAATTTGGAGTAAAATTTTACCAATTATGTGAATCAAGTACCGGATATATTTGGAATAGCTTAGTATACACTGGAAGAGACATGCCTTTATGGCAAAACGCGAATAAATATTCTTCAACCACTAATATAGTTATGACGCTGATGGAAAATCTTCTAGGTAAAGGTTATTGCATAACTTTGGATAATTTTTATACTTCGCCTGAACTGGCAGAGATTTTGATAACTAATAAAACAGATGTTTATGGAACTCTACGATCACATAGACGTGGAATTCCACAAGAAATAAAGGGCAAAAATATTAAAAAAGGAGAGATAATTGGATTCCGGAAAGGTAAAATGTGTATTTTAAAGCATATGGATAAGAAGCCAATCCATATGCTTAGCACAATACACACAATTGATTTTGTTGAGCAGTGCAAAAGGAAGAAGAAAAGTAATGGCGATATTGAAGAAATTAAAACTAAAAAGCCTAAGGCTGTTTTAGACTATAATAGAACGATGGGAGGTGTGGATATGGCTGATCAATGCTTATCATACTACCCAACAGTTCGAAATTAGCAAAAAAAAAATATTACAAGAAGATTTTCAGACAATTATTGAACCAGTGCGTATGGAATGCATTTGTACTGTTTAAAAAATGTGGAGGTAGAATGACACATCTGGATTTTAGATTAAACCTAATAGAAAGTTTATTTCAAACGTATGGAGAGAAGAAAAATGAGCAACTTCTGACTTCAGCCGACCGCCTCACTGGACGCCACTTTCCCGCATATATTGAAGCGACAGGAAAAAAGAAAACCTTATCAAGTATTGTGTGCGGCAAAAAATTTGATAATAAAGGCCGTCGTTTGCGGAAAGAAACTAGGTTCGAGTGCAAACAATGCAAGGTCGCACTGTGTATAACACCATGCTTTGAAAGATACCATACTGTGATGGATTACTGACACTTCTCATTCTCACAGATCATATTCCCATTGGCAGTTGGGACTTAATTTTATTATTTAAATAATCTGTATGTATTCTAGATATCTTTTGCAACAAGCATTTTCAGTACATGTTTCCGTATATATTCTTTGATATATTTTTATTTTCATTATACTACACAATTCCATCTTATGATCCTAAGAGAAAAACTAAATTTTTGTAAATAAGTTTTTCGGGACTTGTGTATTAATTTATTTTTATGAAATTCGGAATATTTCTTTAAGATTGTGTAATTTTTTAAATATTTTTTGTCTGACATTTTGTAATTAAAATATTTGTATTTGTTCTTTTCATAATTCCAAGAATAAATAAGACGGGTTTGATTTTACAATTGCATCCCCTATAAAAAAATCTAATAGGATCTTTTGTAATCATTAAGTGCATTAATATATTTCTTTATATATTCTACTTTTTGCATTAATTTTTATTTAATTATTTTGTTATATTGCTATATTTCTGGTAATCTCCGGAAAAACATTTATTGCATTTCAAACTTTCAATATTTCGTATAAATCATTTACCTTTAAAATATAATTTCTTCCGAGAGGTCATAGAGGTTCATAGGTTGAGCCATTTCTCGTAATTTTTCTATGAAGTAAATTTACTTGCTGTTTTGTCATCAAATTAAATGTGTCTATTCTCTTGTACATTTCAAGTAAGGGAAAGATTAATTTTATTGCACAGTTCTAAAAATAAAACCCATATAATTATCTTATATAAAATTCAACTATATTAGAAATCACAATAATTATACGTGGATTCACCTGCATTTATCTGCTACATATGCTACTAAAAAAAATACAGAACATATTTAATTGCAAAAGTTTTCTTTTTAAATCATTAAGAAGTTTTAAGATCGTCTATTTTAATTCATTAATAATGTAAAGAATTTGGAAGAACAACATTTTTAGTCTTAAATTTGGTGCAAATATATCTGTATATATTTGCACCATCTGTATATATTTATTAGATTGCTTGAACCATAATTGAACGTTGGTAAAACATTGAGTTTCTAGGTGCATGCTGGATTTTTGAAGGGATTAATTTCTTATTTAAGGAATTAATGTAAAACGGAATCAAAACTGTTTTGGTTTCAGGTAACAATCCCTTCATTAAAAACCTAATGTAATAGCACAAATAGAAGTTTTATTATAAACTACTAATAAAAGTAGCATATTAATGAAGATGTGTATATAAGTAAACATATATTTTGAAAATGTTTTTGATTGTGTTTGTAAAAATAGTTTTAGCTTGTAACAGGTTTTTAAGTACGCGTTCATATTCGTTCTGTTTTAAGAGCATTATTGTTCACATTTTCTACAGTATTTACACAAATTTTCAAAACTCAGTACTTAGATTTTCAATAACGCTACAAAAAAACGCCTGAAGTCTATAATTATGACGTAATTAAAAGACGGCCAAAAATCTGTAGTGAAGAAATCTTATCAGATTTGTCAATCGGTGCATATTAAAAGTAATCGAGTGTGATAAAATATATAATGTTGTCAAACTTACGAAGGTAAATACAATTGTATTCTTCAACAAACTAAAAAAAATATAATATACATTAGGTACATTAAAAATTTAAAGATGTTAAAAAAAATGTGAAAAAAATTAAGCCAAAATGTCAGAACAAGATACATTAATTTTACATATACAAACTAGTATATATAAAATACCAAACTAGTATATATAAAATAGTATATATAAATCTTATTTTGAAAAATAAATTGCATAAGCAATCCTTAAATCAAAGCACGCTATAAAAGAGAAACTTGTCAAATTTTAATTATATATATTTTTAGATAAACTATTTTCTTATGTTAGAAAGCTTTAAGATCTTATCGATCAAATTATTACTAATAATACGTATATTTATTCATTCCAGGTATATATTTTCATACGTTCAATTTTATATTCCCTTTATTTAAATCTAATTTTGGCTATGTATTTATTATCTCAAAATCTCAAAAGTAACGGCTCAGAACGTAAGCGAGCTTTTAAAATGCATAAACGGACGCGAGCAGGAAGACGTCAATCATATCTTCCATTGATAACAATTCACTTTTCCTTATCTCACATTCCCTTCTCATTATCGCACAGCTTGAGATTGGGGGAAGGGAAAAACCGCAATCCGTAAATATACGGGCAATGACAGTTTTAAAGGACTTTTTGTTCCCGTATATAGACGGGTCCAGCCGTTTTGAAGGGGGAATAGATTCCGTCTAAAGACGGGTTTTGCCGCTTGGAGGGTTAAAGACTAAAAGAAGACTATTTTCTAAATGTGGGAAAATCACAACATACTTTATTCCATGTACAGTAATAATAACAAGGAAGAATTAATTTTAGCCCGTTTTCTACTGATTCTTCGTATTCTTGTTTTAGACTTTTTAGGTAGATTTCTATAAGAAGACCGCCTATTGCAATGGTTCTCATGAGACGACTTCGGGGAAAATTTCTCCATTGATCATGGCCAATGGAACCCCAAACAAACCTTTATGGGAAAAGTAATATATAATATGTGTAAAACGCTTTGCCTATGTTGTGAACTAGCTAACTAGAGTAATTTTGTTTGAATTTGATTTTAAATGGTTTGGAATATGTTAGAAATGTGAAGCTATCAAATGAGTTCGTAAACGATATCCATCTAGCTGAAACGGAGTCGGGTGGGATGGAAATGGTGTTAGGGGGAAATTTCATTTCGCAATAACTGCCTTAATATTAAAGATAGAAAAATAAACCCGATTAGCCAAATTAGCGCATTGTTAAGATGAATCACTTTTGTGTATAACTTTTTTCAATAACTGCAATATCTCTTAGAAGTGATTTTCAAGCCCTAAAATTAACTGTTTCTAACATCAACGATTTATGTTGCCAAATGGTAACTTGGTTGTAAATTAATCAACCTTTGCCTTCCAGCTTGCGAAGAGAAATTTTTAAAAATATTAAATTTAAAGACTCTCTAAATGTAACCAGAATGTTCAGACTCTGATCATTGTTTGTGCTTTCCCCAAATCTGTCTGTTTATAATATATTACAAAAATCGCAATATCTATTTTGCTGAGATTTTAAATTAGTGAATGAATATACTATACAACAGAAAGATATGATTCAGAAAGTCATTTTTCATGTGCATTGAAATCAGGAAAACTAATATTTAACAAAATTTTGAAAGTGACTATTTTGAAAGTATTTAGTTCTGAAAGTGACTATTTTGAAAGTATTTAGCAAAATTTTGAAAGTGACTATATTGATAGTTCTCATTATAAGTCACTTTTGTATCCTTTCGTACTTTTCTATCATGATAGAATAATTATAATTATTTTATCTCTGCGATACTGTTGCTCTAGTGTTCTGAAAATATGTAAATAATGTTATTGATTCATATATAATAAACGCCATTTCTACTGACTTTTAAAAAAATTAATTTTAAAATTCTATAATATTTAAAATAATTTTATGTTTACTTATAAAAATAAAAATTTAAAAAGTATAGGATATGAAAATTATGAAACGCTTTTATTACTACAGGAAATCGGAAGAATAGCAAGTTTATTTTCTATAAAAAATATAGGGAGCATCGCGGACAGAGGTATAAAAAATAAAACAAAAGTTAATATTATAAAAAATTAAATTCTTAAATAATTATTTAAAATTTGGAATACCTTATAAAATTATTTACAGCACAGTAAGAATAATTAATTTACTTTATTAGATCATTTTTATCAGACACCAGAGTATGTCTATAATCACTAAAATTCTTATTAAATGTAAATTAGTTTCAGTATTCATACTGTCGATAAAAATTACTTTACTACTTTTAGCCCTTTAATGAAAGCATGTTCTTGATTTTTTCTAAACAATTCTCCATGTACATTTTTCTATAATCCACATTTTAAGATGTAAAAAACTGGACAATTAAGAATTTTTCAAATCATATTTGAAATATTTCTTAGTTCATTTGTGATGTTTGGTCACTTATAGCGAAAATGGACATTCGACTATTTTTCGATGATTCTCTGCCTATTGACACAATTAGGCGATGAAAGGTCAATATTGAACGAAGAATCCCACGAAGAATCGGATGTTCAATATTTGAAGCCTTTTAAGGTGTCAACGGAAATGTGCTTTGTTGACTTTTGTGTTGTCTGCGTTATTGGTAAAATAAAAGCGAAAACAGCTTTATATGTGTGCTGAGTCTTTGAAAGACAGAACTGCTGAAGAGATTGGAGGGGAAAAACATCTATTTGTTTCGATATTTTTTTCTGTTCTTTATAAGTATTTTCTTTAGAAAATACTTCCTTGTCATTTATGCTTTTCTTTTTTTATCTAATTCTTCAAAGAAGTGAAAAAAAATAGAACATAATGGAAGCTGATGGAACGTAGATATTGACTTATTCTTTGTTGTATATTGGATTCTGGAATGTTTCAATAGTAGTTACAAAAGCTTCGTATAATTTTTTGATTTGTATTGATGCAGACGATTTGTTTTTTGAAGAAGCTAATATTTTGTATCTATCTGAAATATTTGAAAGTTATTCTTAGTTGTGAGTATTTTAAGAATGAAATTTTTCAAAAATGTTCTAAAATATTTATATTTTTGAATTTTTGCATAAAAAAGATTGAAAAAATATCTATGAAACTAAAAATATACTAGTTAAGTACCTACCGTTTTTAAAAATTGGAAAATCAAGTTTTTGGGTTAAAATTTATAAATCAAAAATTTTTAAGTTGCATTTTTATTAAATGATTTGCATAAAATTTTGTAGATAGCTTATGAAATATATTAATTAGTTTGTAAATTATAAAATAACTTGTATTTCTGTCCGTTCTTTAATTATTTGGGTTTGAAAACCAGAAAGAAAAAAAAGCCTAGATATTTTTAATTTCTTCAAATTGTGAAGCTCTAAAACAACAAATTATTTCTAATTGAACAGATTACTTATTCTCTTGTTCAGGAATTGCAGAACATATTGAGAAATTATAAGAAATTTGAATAAAAAATGTTGTATTTTAATATATGTGAGTTTATTCTATAAAAGATTAGAATTTGAGAAACTATCATCTAAAGATGTAAAATAGCATTAAAACGTATGCAAAAGCAAGTAAATAAATCGGTGTAATTTCCCAAAAACTAGATTTGGAAGCAAAATTCTAACAGTATCATAAAGGAACATTTTAAAACAATAATAATATTAAATAAAATCAGAATTTCGCAAAAATCAGCTTCTTAGCGTAGTCATCTACTTAAAATTCTTTTCATTCCACAGTTAATCCATCAAATATTTAGAATAAGAAAGGGATATCATCTGAAAATTGAATTCTTTTAAAATTGAGAAGAATTATTGTGCAAGGTTTCCATACAAATTGCATGGCATTATTTGTAATTGATTATTTTTCAAATATAATTTGTAGTATTGTTAGTTCAAGAAACATTTTACATATTTCATTGACTATTTTATTCACCTAAATATCAAAACCAGAACTAAAATGCTTTTGCAAAGTCTTCAATACTACGATATACGTTAATCAATCTTCAATATATAGTATGTAAACATAATTTTGCAGACGCGTCTTTGAAAAGAAGAAACTTTTAATCTTTTAACTTGGATTCACTTCACCATAGGAGCCAAACTTACAAAAGAGAGAAGCGATGATAAATTGAGTATGTTTACATCACGATTGAACAGCGAAGTGACCTACACTTTTCCCTTCAGTGATTTTACTATAGGATTCTCATAGGGATTTATTTGCCGTTTGTCGATTTAAATAAGATAATCTTAGGTATTTTTATAAAAGATATGCAAGTGTTGAGGAGATTTATCCTTGTGTTTCTGGCGTGGGAACGAAAGAATCGGAATTTCGTAAGCGAAGTGGTTAAATAAAAAAAGTAGAAATCGGATCAGGAAATAAGACAAGATATTAGAATGAAGTTAAAAAGAGAATACATTAAGATACAAATTCGGAAATTTAAATTTAAATTTAATTGTAAAATATCGTTATGTATATATTATATATGTACAGAGAGAGTGATTACAGAAAAGGTAATTAATCTAACGATTATGAAGAATCATCAGTGATCATTCATAAAACTAACTAAACTATTATAAAACTAGCTAAACTTATTGGTGATTTTGAATAATCACGGATAATTATCAAGTACGTAATCACCTGTTCATTACATTTACCATAACATATATGCTACGATATACATTAACTATCATTTTATAATTCATGCTTTAATCATTGGTAATAAAAGGTTTTCAATAAATACTACAATTATAATATATTCTAAGTTATTAGAATGATTCTCAAATATATAGAAATGTAAAATAATAAAATAACTGTTATAAATGAACATTTAACTATATTAAACTAATTACAATTTTCCTTCATATGAATCATAAAACCTCCCTCACGAATCAAATTATTAACTTTTCACTACTTTATTTCCTTTGAAACATCGTGTTAGGGTATAATTCTAATCAATAACTCCTTCGGAAATCTGGCAAACACTTAAACGCGCAGGGGCATTTATCCCTCATATCTAATCAGTTTCTGGCACTTTCCCCTCCGAAGCTGATCATTGTCAGTGCTTCATGGGACAAATTGCGTTAAGTGTTAGAATCTGAAACCAATTGGACTGCGGACGTGACCGAATCAGATACCCCTCCTGATAGAGAGGAACAAAAATAGCTCTCAAAGGAAAGAACCGTGCGCTTTTTCTCTGGTGAGATGGAATGATTTCTTCACTGCGGAAATATCTTAGTGAAGTCTTTCTGTCGTCTCTGATTAGATGTTCTCCCCATTCTGTCAATCTCTACAGATGTAAGCTTTATTATCCTTCAAATAGCCTAAAATATAGGAGTAATTGTTACGATATTGTACAATAATGTTATTACGATATTGCCCTATATTTTTAATATTGGATAATATTGTTAATACGATATTATGCTATATTTTCAATATTGAGCATTATTGTTAATACGATATTATACTATATTTTCAATATTGAGCAATATTGTTAATACGATACTATACTATATTTTCAATATTAATCAATATTGTTAATACGATATTATACTATATTTTCAATATTGAGCAATATTTTTAATACGATATTATACTATATTTTTAATATTGAGCAATATTGTTAATACGATATTATACTATATTTTTCAATACTGGGTAATATTGTTAATGTGATATTATACTACATTTTTCAATACTGTGTAATATTATTAATGCGATATTATATTATATTTTTCAGTATTGTGCATTTAGTTATTTGGTCATATCCATTGACATTTTGAGATAACAGTATTTGATTATACAATATATTAAGAGCAGTTAAGTAATCCAGAATATCATTGTAATGTATTTAAATAAAACTTTAAAAAATGCATTTAAGCATAAATTATGAAATAACGTAACAGAACTGAATTGCCATTCCTTCATTCAAAGACAAAAATATCCTATTAGTCCCGTTCTTAAAAAATATTACATAGGAATATTTTTCAACCTACATATGGACATAAGTTTCATACCTATGTATGAACTGGTCATTTAAATAAACAAAAATATTGAATGCGCTTAGTTCAACATGTTGTTATTCTAAACAATCTGCTATAGTATTACAATATTGCATTTTGTAGTTTATCTATCATTACTCATATTTTTAAACTTACACTTAGTTTTACCATGGTGAAATCGGGTCCGACATCGTCTATATAACATTGTCAGTATAACAGCAGATAAAAAAAAAATCACCAATAGTTATTTTTGAAAAAATTTTTTTTATTTTTTTATAAAATCGGGTTTTTATTTCAGGAAATGTATCTATATAGATGAGCTTGAATTGTAAAAAAAAAATAATATAAGCCCATAAGCAAACAATATAAAGCAGAAAACGCGACTCGAACCGAGACCCACAAAATCCACTTCATTCATGTTTTTCGGACTATCATACTGCACTTCTCACACTTCGAAGCGGGAATTGAATATACTTATTTTAACAGTTAGTTATACAAAAAATTATGTGTGTGTGTAATATAGTGGGGTTTTTTTCAAGAAAGATGCCAATATAGATAAACTTAAAATTTAAAACCTTATCTAATATAAAATTTGAACTCTATCGTTAGAGCTGTTTCCGAGATGCACGAAATCTGTATATATTATATTCAAGAATTGCTCGTTTAAACATATAAGATAATATTCCTCGATTTCCAATATACTTGTGAACAAAAAAAAGAAAGAAAAAAGAAAAGAAGAATTTGTCGTTCTTTTCTACTTTCCCACTTTATGTTCTCTTTTTGAGCATTACCCTATTAATACTTTTTCACTAATGACAGATTTCTCTAAACCAAATAAGCTGAGATTTTCAATTACATTGAAGTTTTAAGCTTGTTTTGAAAATAACAATCTAACCAAACTTTGGAAATTAAAATATAAAATTGGAGAAAAAAAAAAGAAAAAAAAAGGAACTGTTTTGAAAACGTATTTTCTTATCGCTCAGATGATTTATATAATACAGCTTTAGACGTATGAAAAATAAAATCAAGTCAGTAATGAGACCTAAACTAGAAAGTTAATCGTTCGTACAAAGTAAATGAAGCAATAGAACTTTACATATTTACGCATGAAGAACAAAACAATTGTACAATGATAAGAATACTTAATAGAATGTGTATATTCCTGTTGAATACAATGATTTTAATAAATATTACAAGTATTGTTACATCTATTGTCGAGTTACATGAACGTTCTTGTAATGTAAATAGCCTCCTTCTATTTTGAAATGCATGATTTATCTAATATTCATATTTTCAAATATATAATTAATATGTAATGTTGCTAAGCATTTATTTACTTTCATTTGTATGAATTGTTTGTTGTCTATCTTGAAGAACTCTACAATTTAAGTAATGTTGTTTGTAAGTAATGCTTAAACTTTTCTTCGAGATTATACAAGAAAATTTCAGTATGAGTGTTAAGTAGTTTTTCTGTTTAATTTCGCTGAGTTAGCATTAGTACAAGGGATGTACAAATGAAAAGGTAAGAAACGTCGTGACCACGTAACCGTCAGCATATTTTCCTATGCCGCTATAGAAGAATATAGCGGGACATCTAGGAATGCGATTGAAGTCTCCGGCTTAGATCGGAGAATGAGCGGGAAACCGCATGCGCAGGAGAGAGCAGAGGCTTTTACAAAGAGCGACGTCCAATTGACTATGAATATTGATTCTTCGATCACAGAAGAATCCTTAACTCCGTTGTGTACTGTGAGACTCTCCGAAGTCTACGCAGGTCGATCAAGAACAAAAGACCGTGGGTACTCACGGAAGGTGTGGTTCTGCTCCATGCTAACGCACGTCCACACATTTCCAGGGACACAAACGCGGAACTGACCAAGTTCAATTGGGAGCAGCTTGGCAATCCTTCCTACAACTCGGACATGTCGCCCTGCGATTTTCATGTGTTTGGTCCCCTGAAAAAACCTCCAAAAGGAAAACGCTTCAACTCAGGCGGTTAACTAAAGGACGCTGTAAAGGACTGGGTCTCGTCAAGGTCACATGAGTTCTGGGAACAAGGAATCCTTCGGTTCGTTAATCAATGGAATCGTTGTGCTCAGGCCTATGGTTCAGACTTTGAATAAAGGCTTCATTTATACCCACAGTGTCGTTCCATACCTTTTCATTTGTACACCCCTTGTATTTCACTTTGATTTACTGAGTGCTCAATTCTTAATCTGAATGCAGCGAATTGTATACTTTATTTTTTAAAGCATATTATTTTAGTGAAAAAATGTCATGTTTCAATTATCAAACAAACTTAAAAGACAAAATAGAACTTGAAATTCCTTATTTTAAATAAAATATCAGCGAACTTCAATAATATTTATGTATGAAATTTAAAAGTTATGTTAACATGTTTTACTACTTTTCCTGAATTCATAGAAACAAAATAACATGTTAAATTTCTTCCAGAAAGTAGTTTTATTAAATTTGAAAAGAGACAAACTGCTTTTTATATTACTTTTAGATTTGAAATAAGTTATTTATTTAGCATGAAATATATGTTTTATCTCACATTCGTCAAATAAAACTAAGAAATATAAATTTAGAGGCGGAAATAAAAAGCACATTTAAATTTATTGATTTTGACATATTTTCCTCCCTTTTATTGCTTTTTAAATCTTGTATTAGATTCGGAATACATATTTTGATTGTGTTTTTCAACATAAATAACACTGAGAGATTTTTTTATTAAAATTGTTATTAAATGTGTCATATTCAAATGCGTATTTCGAAATCAATGTAAATATCAACAATTCTTACATAATTTATTTGAATGTTTCATCTCTCCATCCTAAAAGTAAAAAAATGTATTCTTCAAGCGTCCCAAAATTTGTATAAAATCAATTGTGCAATTGAATATAATATAATATTATTACTGGAATCGGTATCGTAATCTTCATATGTGTTGATTTATAAATATAATACAAGAAATATGAAAGAAAAATAAGACAATACATCTAATAATAAAATATGAATATTTGCATTTTTAATGAATATTTTTAACACAAATGAATAACAGTTTATTTTATACATAGATATATTTTAATACTAACAGAAATAAAATTAAATAAGAAGTCTTATGCTTCATATTTTTATTTCCATTTTCAATGATTTTAAAAACTTCATTTTTCGTTAAACTTTTTATTTATTAAGGTGTCAGAAATTGGCCTTAATCCTCTTTATAAATTCATATTTTTATTTTGCTTAAATTTTTTATTGATTTAGATATCTCTTTATCTTTAATATATTTTAATTTCTTTTATTTATTATTTTTTTAATTTAAGACTTTATTATATTCAGGATTTATTTCATAAATGTATGACATGTCTTTTTTTGTTAAAGCATAGATTATAAAAGTAGTTTTGCTGGTTGATTCAGAAAATTTTAATTATTTGGCAAATATTTTTTGTGTATACGCAATCTGTTAAATTTCATCTATTTAAATTTAGAATTGCAGCGCAATTTACAAAATCCATAATTAAAAAACATATATAACAATCGGTTAAGATCGAAATATATCATTTAAAGGAAAAAAAAAAAAAAGACGAGAACGAAAATGTTGGGTTCCCCCCCTCCATAGAATCAGTTTAATAATTACATAGATTTGCAGTTACCATTAATGACACTAAAATTAATGAATAAATTCATTATATAGAATAAGACATTTTGTAGTGTTAAGGTTTGAAAATATTTCACAACATCTATTATGGATCACAGTTGTCAGCCAAGAAAAATAATATTTTAAATTTAATAAGTATCATTTACGATGGTATAACAAACTATAGTTTATACTACGAAAAGTATTATTCTTTTTCTGAGAACTCAACTCCTGAATGGATGGCGATACATTGAACATTTCCCATCGCTTACTATGCCAAATACACCATTCTAGATAATGCAAACACTAAATTAAATGCAGATTTATCTGATGTGTTAAAATTTCACTTCATCATGAGAAAAGAACTCCAATTTCACTTCTTTGCTCTCTGTGCAATCACAATGATTTCATCATTGAATTTTAAAGCCACTCCAGACTTTTGAATAACCCAGCACATCCAAATTGCTCTAATTAAAAATACTCTGTACCTTCGATAACAATCTCCCTCAACTAGAATATTAATTTACTTGTTCGTTAAATTAATAATGTTGAATGCGTATATTTAGAATTTCATGTTATTTGTTAAGACTGTAAAATGTGAATTTAATGAAACCATAATATTAGTGCAAGTACAAATTAAATTATATATATACTACGAAAAGAAATGAGGAAATGCACATCTTACTTATGTGTTAATATACAAAGACATGGCTTTTTCTCTTAATATTAATATTGACCACAGCACGTAATTGAAAGGTCTAATGGAATCATGTGAATTTAGTTTTAACTTCATATTTATCGCTTGTGACAAGATATTCACAGGTGCGCATGCCAAAACAGTCCACTGTAACTCGTAGCGAGGCCACACAATGTTTCCGATATCTTATGGAAATTAGAAAAAAATCTTTATATCTTCTAAATGAATTAATTTCCTATCTAAGACTGTGCTCTTGTAAACTGTGTACCGATAAACAATATCAGTTAACAGGTTGCCAATATTTTTATTTACTGGCAACTACTTGCTGACGTGTGTTGCACAGCGTTGGTGATTCTGTGACAAAAGAATTTGGGCGTGCATGACACGTGTTTCCTGCAAGAGGTTTACAACAAAAACATTTTTACAAATTATGTATAAAATAAAATTTTTCAATTGGAAAATTCTATGGAATAGGCACTTTTAATACGTTTACTGCCATTACATACATATGTTATTCATACCATCTAAATATATCTAATTTTTTTATCTCCTAACTATGGCAGGAAAGAGGCGATCTAATTAGATTAGATAGTTTAGTACAATTTAATATGTTTGATTCACTAGTGAGTTATACGGCTGTCAACGCGTTAATGCTATGTTTTTCAATTATAAGATTGTGTAAAAATCATTTTTATAAGGTAATATTCAGAAGACATGATTGATATTTTTTAAATTAATTTCTGAATGTTAAAATATTGGCAGATGACCTTTCGCTAGTATTAAATATATTTCATCATGATCGAACAAAAATTGCTTTAAAAAAACACTTTGAAAATTTTTTTATAACAAAACATAAACATTTACATAATATAACATAAACATAAATATAACTTATGAGTTATAATTATAAAATTAAGTATATTTTTTATTAATTGCTCATATAATCTAAGACTATACAGAATTATAACAACGCTTGAATTGATATCATTATCATCTTTTTCATTGAAACAAAGGTTCCTTTCAACTAGCAGACCCAATTACATGTCTTGTTATTTCCACCAACCCAATACCCCTGAAGGAATTGTGTTGATAGTTCTGAAAGTGAGTTCTTGTAGCTACTACTAACATTATTGATCTTTTGTCATCCGGAAATGAGGTCCTCCGAGTGTTTTGCACCTCCTCCAAGTGTCAACAAAACTCAATCCGGTCGGATTTAATGGGAAAAAAATCGGAGAACTAAGCATCTTAAGTTGACAATAGAAGAACTTAAACTTTCCCACTTAGGAACGGAATTGTTTGTCTTAGAAGGATACCAGGAATGTTTTCTTTTTGGTTCGAAATACAGTATTAATTTCGTAGTACATATGATTACTTCAATATCATTTCGCATAAAAATGGTGTTATATTATCAATAAATATATATTTCCGTTATATTTTGCGATGCATTTATTGAATTGAGGATTAACCATATAATGACAGATCGAGCAGGTTCGGGTGACCAGATACTGATAATTTAACGACAGGGAATTTCTTTTACTTCCTGTAGATTTAACTACATTAGGTTGTGTAAATATTGGATTGCTTGTTTAGGCATTGCGATGGGTCTAATGGAACAAAGAATTCTAAAATGACCTAGCAAGCAGTTTCTCGCAGGGAATCCCCCCCCCTCCAAGAAAAGTGTACAACCTTAAGAAGATTGTATACTTTTTTTTAAAGATGAAATAGTCCGAAATCTCTCAAGGTTGTGTAAATATTAGAATCCCTGTTTATGTATTTCCATTTTATTTGCGATGCATCTATTGAAATAAGGATTAACTCTACAATAACGATTCGAGTGGCTTCTGACGATAACGATAGACAGCATGAAACTCGAGCACAAACTGCTTTTTCCTATTACGTTGCCATTTTATGAAGACGTTGTTTTTCTGCCCGTTTTATTTTTGCAGAAACGCTGATGACGATTGGATCTAATTAGTTTTATCGATGCGAATCGTTTAAGATTTTGTATTTTCTTGAAAGGTGAGGAACCACGGATATCCACGTATTTAAATTCTTTGTTCTACAGTAGAAATCCCACTAATTTCAGCTAAACATAAATTCCCCTGCATAACTGTTCCTTGAATATCTAACTAAACATTTTACTACTAAATAGCTTACGAATTAGGCTACGTTTGAGATTTTGGATTTTCTTAAAACGTGAGGAACCACGGATATCCACGTATTTGATTCTTTGTTCTAAAGAAGAAATCACACTAATTTTAGAAATGAACGTTTTATGCAAACTGTATAGGTTTGTTACAGAAGTAACGCAATTATTTCAGTTTTATGTATTTGATAATTTTATCTGGTAAATTATAAATTATTTTTTTAAAAAATATAATAAATTTTGTTTATTAGTTAGATGTTAGTCTAGAGAATATGTAAGCAAATCATTATTTTATATATCTGTGATGTTTGGCCGCCATTTGCGACGTCTGCGAAAACGATTAGCGAGATTCGCCGTTGCCATTGAGGGTTGTTTTTTATATGATACTAGCCGCCTTTGGGGACCAGCCGGTTTGCCAATCTTAATGCACGTTAACATTTTAATAATTAAATATTTTATAGAACTTAAATTTTAATTGCTTCTTCATTAAAATATTTTAAAACTTCAAATTTTAATAGTCCATATAATTCACTCATAATATTATAAAGGCCTTCAGCCATAACGTAGTATGTATCACTCTTATTTTCTATTAGCTCCCATAGAATATATGCTTTAAATTAAAGTGGAAAGGAATAAACTGCAATAAATATAATAATATTTTTTACTGAAATGAAGCATTTATTTTAAATACGAGTACTGAAAACAGCGTCGATGAGTATTTAAACCTTATGGACACCAATGAATATTTTTCTTAATTCATATAATATCTCAAGAAGTTTTCAACAAAATTTTCTCAGATTCATTATGAACATATCGATTAATTAACAATGTTTAGTTTTAAATGCATCAAACACTAAAAAAAATAAACAGAATCGTTTGAAATAATCTGTCGAAAACATATTAAGCCTTCAAACCCAAGTCCGTATCCGTTGTCAACAATCAAACACAATGTGCATGCGTTGAATTTTCAACGCCAATTACGGTAACGCAAATGCGTGAATTTTCTACGCCAGTTAGGGTAACGCTATGCAGATTAGAAATTTTTAATTTTCTTTATTCTGTTTTATTTTAATTCAAAAGGACTTCAGAATGAATCTGAAAGATCGATTAATTAACAATGTTTAATTTTAAATACATCAAACACTAAGAAAATAAACAGAATCCTTTGAAATAATCTGCCGAAAAGTTCTTAAGCCTATCCTCTTTATCTTGGGAGACAAAAATGAAGCCTTACTCATTTGGCGATGGGGAAATAAAAATATTTTTTGGTGAGAAAGTTAATTTTTAAATAATAATTAAAATTCTAATTAAAAATTCAAAAAAACGGACTCCAGGTGAACATTCCCGACCTCCAAGGTATGCACGTGCCAAATTTGGTAGCTGTAGGTCGAACGGTCTGGCCTGTAGAGCGCCAACACACACATACATTGAGCTTTATATAAGTATATGATTAGAAGAGATTGTGTAGGTGAGGGAGAAGGAGGGTTATACTTTTGATTTGATTTTGAATAAATAATTTTGAAAAAATCTAAGCGCGGCGTTTTATTTGAGATATGTGTTTATTATTAAGAATTAGAACACGTTCGTGTCATTACAATACCCTTTTCATTAAATTTCTTTTTTGCAATAAAATTTATTTCCTCTTTTATAGTTTTTATTTAACCCTTTGACTACATTTATTTGAAACGACTTTTGTATTTGAAGCGCATTTAATTTTTTGAACATGTGAAAACAGTAGCTATTAAGCAAGAATTCATTTATTTCTTATTATTCAAAATATATATTTCATGATATTGAGATAACTTAAGCTAATTGAATTGCCAAAAAAATGTAAACATAAATTTGAATAAATACGGAATATTCTAATACATCAAATGTACTCAAAGGGTTAATAAATACAGATATATGTTTAACATTTGTAGCTATATTCCGGAATTTTTATACCCGTTTTTGATGGTTGTTCGTTAAATATCGGATATTTTTGAATCCAATATATTTTTAATTTTCTGGAAAGTTTTCCCCCATAAAACCATTTGAATTTCTTTTCGACCCTCTCTATTCAGTAAAAGATTGAAACAGGATACCAAATGGCTTTAAAATAAAAACATTGAATTCATTTGGTAAGCAGATTGGAGCTCATTTTGAAATTGGAAATGAAACAGATGTAGAATTGTGAAATTTATTCCACACTGAAATTTTTTTTTAAATGAAAATTTTAATTTTTCATTCATAACTTTTTTTACTTTCTCTTATGCACATTATAACGAAAAAGTATAATATTCGTCCAAAAATTCGAACTCGAGATTTTAACGAATCTCCACATTTTAGACCTACCTGAATTCGGAAAAACACATGTATAGTAAATGTCCGACTGGCTATCTGTGACAAAGATAATTCAAACACGTTTCGAGCTAGGCGGTGGATATTTGGTATACAGCCTATGTGCCAAATTTGAATATTTCTATCAAATTTTGAATAAAATCTTTTCAGAGGAAGTCCGTCTGCCCGACTGTTTGAATATAAGTTTACATGATAACCACAAAACAAAGAGAGCTAGATAAGATTCGGTTCACAGATTTAAAATCAGTAGCGTCGACGCATGTCAAATTTTTGAATAAATCAACAAGGGTTGACCGTCTGTCGATCTGTACTTTTAGAGACAAGTAAACGCGATAATTAATAAACGCAATCACTCAAATATATCAAATTTGTTGTGGGTTTTTGTGACTACAAGTGCACTTTTGTGTCAAATTTTTGTTGCAATAGGTTGGCAGAAACGTGTCTAAAGCACAAATTTGATTTTCGGACACTATTAACCGAGTGATGATGATGATTAATCACCAAAAAAAAAACAACCTCGATAATGATAACACGATAGGTTGAGTAAAAATACTATATTCACGCCACAAAATATGTATTAATTATTGTACGTCATTGCCATGCAAGATGTTCTCTGACATGTCAAGTTTATCAGAGAATATGTGGGAAAGTTTAGAGACCACTTCTGGGTTTTCTTATGTTGCATTTTTAATTGCTGTTCTGTAATTTTTTGTCAATACTCTACAGGTGTCTCTATTAATAAATATTACTATTGTAACTTAAAAATTGGAAAATTAAAATATTATGAAACATAAGTCAAGCCAAATTTACGATTATATTTACTACATAAGATAGTTTTCTTATTTATAAATAATATAATAAACAATAATAATAATTATTATTATTATTAATAATAATAATAATAAAATATAAATAATAAGCATTGGGATAATTTTTATATTTCTTTATTAATGGATCTCTAAAAAAACGGATTAAATTTCTGTGAGCCACCGAATGATAATACAATTCTTTCAATCATTACCAAAAAAAGAATACTTAAATCAATAATATAGTTCCCAATTAAAATGTCTAAATATATCTCAAGATAAGTCGATAAATCTCTGCTAAATTCTTTAATTTAGAAAATTAAAGATGTTTCTAAAGAAGGAATATTTCCAAAACGCCATTCCAGATCTTGAAATATCTGCCAAATTACCGGGAACTAAATGTTCGATACCATTCACAATTTAATTTACCTTTGAAAACTGGATATGCTTATAAAAATTTCCACCAGTAGCGCATTTACGAAATATTCTTCTTTCTTACAAATCGGAAGTCAGATGAGTTTGGCACGAGAAATCCCATTCCCTTAAAAGTATTTTCGCTGTTATTTTCTTGAGGACAGGTTTAAAGATTTATGTAAAATTCCGAAGCGTAACATTCGGCTGCATTTCTTCCCAAATAATCCTTTTAAACAATCCGTGAGACCATTCTCGGTATGGTGGGCATCCAAATCTCTCGAGTTGTAAGATTGAAGTGGGGTGGAGTGCCGATAGCATGGTAAAAAAGATTTTTTCTTTTTCGTATCTTATTTATTGTGCCTTTCAGCCATGCATAAGTAAGGCTATTTCTTGGAAGAAAAATCTTCGTCAAATCCCTTTAGTGTACAGCGGGAATACGAACTCATTTTTTTTTCTTTTAAATTGTCATGGATTGAGGCAACCTCTATATGCTTCAGAGGTCATGATGTTATTAGTTCTGGAGGGAGGCAATAACTTACTCACAAAGTGTGGATGTGAGAGGTAGGCTTGAGGATGGAAGAATGAAAGAATAATAATAAATCTGGCTAAAAAAGAGCTGTAATATTAGTTTTTACAAGCAGGTGTTAAGTTTATTTAGATAGGAAAACTTTTGAACTGTTTGTGTTGCTGAAAATTATTTTTCGATGGATGTAAGATAAACGTTCAAAATAGTTACTTCTAAATTCAATAAGTTTGTAATTTCATGATTTACTTTCATTAGCTATTTTGGAATTTATAATTTAAAATTCATTCTTCAAAATCTTTAACTCTGTCAATACTGAAAAGCCCTAAAAGCCCTTTCAGCGAAACTACAGTGGATTGCCGAAATGCTTGGATTTCACTACAGAATCTTCCTCCCTCTTTCGTAGATTTTTGCTGACTGAATTGCCAATGGTGAATGCTTTGTTCATTAAAGACACTCACATAGATGGATTTGGGGAACTGGGGATTTTTTTTCTATGAGCTCTGAAAAGATGTCTCAACATGTTTTTGCTTATCAACAGCTAAGTCTTGTCCTCTTTTGTATATCATCTTCTTTTGTATATCAGCATGGATTGCCATAGTGTATTTTTGGCGAAAAGGGAATTTTTATTGTCTTTGAAAGTGAAATCCGGACGTTTTAGTTCTCCGAGATACCTGAACACGAATGATCTTAAGAATGAGAGGCTTGACCATTTTGATACTTGTAATTTCAATTTTTCGGAAGAAATAACTTTGTCAAATCAGCTTAATGCTGAGAATTTTTTTAAAAAATATATTTTAGAATGAAATAAAATCTACTTGTATCAAAACATACTTTTAAGTTTTTCTTGATACAAATTATGAGATTCATCCAAATTGGTTCCTCCAAGATTACGTCTTGACATTTTTCGATTATATTATATTTGTGCATCAAAATAAAAATGAGAGAGTAAAATATTTTTAAAAAATATTTAATTGAAGTACACTAAAGAGACTGACTCTATTTGCAGAGCGAATTGCTCTAAAACACGCAAGGAACGCAAACAACAAAGGAAATTAAAACGCATATAAAAAAGAAGCAATAAAGAATAAACAATAACAAAGTTTTAAATCTTATATAAATAAAAATGCAAACAGCTAGCAAGGGCCAAAAAGTAAAACAACACAAACACATACCAACACAGAAGCATAACTACTCTTAAATATCACAATCACAGAGAATTTCAGGTATACGATGCAAACTGAAAGCCAAGGAATCTATGTATTTAAAAAAATCAAATTTGGTGTTAAATACCCACCTGTAATTTTATATGAATGTAATAATACACATTCAGTAATTTTATAAATATGATAAATAAAAAGACTCGTTTCATCTCATAACGAAATTTGAAAGCCTGACGTCTTATCTTAGTATTTTTACCCCAAAATTCCAAAATGTATTGTCGAGATTGCTCTTACAAGAAATGGCGTTTAAATAAGAATTTCCAAAAAATCTGTAAAGCAAGAAATGGACGCGATTTAAAAATATTTATATTCTCATCTTTTAATCAAATTTATCCTTACCTCTAAGCAAATTTGCACAAAGTTGAACAAATTTTTCGGGTTTGTTTATATAATTTCCATATCCTTTAAGCTAATTTACATGAAAATATATACTAATGCGGGTTATAAATATAATATCTTTATATCCTTGCATTTTATCTACAACCAGAATTGTTTGAGAAATGTTATATCTTACTAATGTATTTCTGCATTATATTATAACTGAAAAGAACGTAATCTTTATTGCCGGAAATAATACTTCGGTGGAATTTCCTCTTGATGTTATGACAACAATACTATAGTTATCTAACTTATTGTGCCACATATTGCTTCAAGAAATGTATTTTATTCTTGGTCATAATGTACTTTTATGCGTTTTGTGAAATAAATCTGACAATAGTATTGAAAAGAATTCCAAATGGCTGCAATGTTATACCAGGATTGAAATCGTATACCATTCATTGGAATCCACTTCTAGGCTTAGTGAAAATCGCTTAACTCAGATTTCATTCGGCAGTTATTCTAGTAAAAGAAATATGAAGGTGGCAACGTGGGATGAGTTAAGAGGTGATAATTATCAAATGGCAATAAAAACGGTTGTTATTGTTTAGCTGATAATATGATTATAATTTTGCTTTTAAATGCCAGTTATTGATAAAATAGGGTTAGTTGATGAAGGTTTTGGAAAATGATTGTGAAATTAGATTCTGAAAGAAAAACAGTTTGCTTTTTGGATGAAATGGGTCATTATTGGTTCGGGTTTTAAATAAATAGACCAGAGTGTGAAAAAATTGAAAAGCTCGTTATCAACATGTATGATTATTATTTCTAGTGTGACCAAATTCTGCAAATATCTTGCTTAGAAAATATATTAAAATTTTTTCTGTACTTTTAATTAAAACTAAAATATTAAATGTTCTTAAAACTTTCGAGTATATTATAATATAAAATCATTTTTCACACTACTTTAAAATTTTAAATTGTCATTTTTCAGTAATCAATTATCGATTACTATTTTAATTTTTGAATATTTTCACATCATAGTTTTCAAAAGTTATATTCGTTTTTTACTGTTTTTATATACTTGCTTTGAAGTGTTAATTAATTAAATACTCTTTGTAATTATTATAAAAACTGTTTGTATACACGATATCATCGTTATAAATTAGAGAACTGTAAAGAGAAAAGAATCAGGCCTAAAATTTTATAGTGTCAACAGCGAAAATTCGGATTTTCTTTATTTAGGTTTAATTATGTTAAAAAAAATAAATATAATTTTATAATTGAGAAAAAATATTCTATATTGAATTCCTGGCAAAAAAAATTTGCAAAATTGAATACATTTAACCTTTATCTTCCAACTTATCCTCATATTCTTAAACATAAATGAATGCTATTTCGAAGTTTAAATCTTTCATAATCATTCGAAAAGAATTTTTACTTTTACAAACGGTTTTTACATATAATTAGTCTCAATTACGCTACGAAAAAATTACAAATTATCTGAAGATTTATGCATAAGTACAGGGACTGGAAAAGCGATAGTTGAGATTTTAAATTCATTTTAATCTTTAGAATTTCATGGCTATAATCCAATTTTCAGCCTTTTTCAAGATTTCTTTGTCCGAGCCACGGTGAAAGATGAACACAATTCGAATAGACAAGCAGAAAATAAAAATATGAAAGAAACATCGCAAGAAAGAACTTCGATGTCATACAGTTTTAGAAAGAATTTACAAACCTCAACATTTGTGCTTCAATGGGAAAATTAAAAGTTCGTTCAACTCTGAAGTTGAAATTGTTGTGAAGACAGAATTCGAGCAGTTAGGAAATCAGTTTTAAGAATGTAATTATATTGAAGTTATTATACAAATATGTAATGAGTTATTTTCCTTATAACTCAGCAGAAAATTATCTATTTTTTTTACGTCTTTCTTTTCAATAGAAAAATTGAAACGTATCGTTCATAGCATATTTTTTAAACTCTTAACCATATATCAGTTAAACAGATAAAAAAAATTCGGAAATTCCATGATACAATTTGCATAATACATAGGCTCAATTAGTGTACTCCTTCATATTTTATTATGGTTGTAATTTTTTTTAAATATTGAATATTTTGGAATTTAGGATATTTTTATTATAAATATCTCATTAGATTTACACTAATGCAAAAATAAATAAAAATATGCTTAATAGATACAAATATTTAAAAATATTATAATACAAAATTTTATATAATTTGTAATAAAATAAATATTTTATGAGTACCGAAAGTTTCAAAAAAGAAATTTTTAGAAAAAGTGAACTCGTTAACATAAGGGCGCCTATTATTAAGTTATTTTGTTAGATTTCGGTTATTTTTTTCATATCTATATAATTTACACATTTAATTTTTTCAGTTATGTTTTATATTTTATGAGAACAAAATTCAAAATCCTATTGTTTCAATACTCCCACATCCCTTTATATGGTAAAATTATATTCACCAAAGAGCAACAAGTATCCTCCCTTTCAATATCCAAGTGCCAATATCTAAAGAAATAAAATTTTGAAGCTGTTATTTTTCATTCTCATAATATAATACTCTTCTAATGAAATTTCATAAATTAAAATAATAATATATGAATATGAGTTTATGCTAAAAACTCTGATTGAATTTTAAAAAAATAACCCACGGAAGGAAAATTTTTCCAGCATCATATATCTAAATAACAATGCGAAATGAAGTTATAAAGGAAATGAACAACAGTAAGAGGATTCTAGCAAAAATAAGTATCTTCTGTGCACATTTGTTTTCATCAATTATAATTAACAAGAATTTTTTTTTATTAATTGATAGAAAATAAACTCGTAGGAGTATTTTTTTGTAAAAGTAAATGTTATCAAAAATTTTGCTTAATCTAGCTATTTGTTATTAATATTGTGAGTTCCAAAATTATTAATGAATTCGCTTAGTTTTTAAATTTTATTTTCATGTTAAAATGGGAAACAAAAAATATATATTTTTTTAATTTTACTTTTATTTATTGAAAAGAAAAAGCAATATTTAAGCTATTGATTAACAATTATGACGAAATTATTATTTCCAGAGAATTGAGAGCTTAAATTACGGCATAAATTCTAACAATAAAATGACCAGACGATTTAAAAACAAATGAAAAAAGTTATTTTTTTATGTATTGAACCAAATACAATAGTCTTATTAAAATATTGAACTGTTATTTTACTACTTACATTTAAATTTCATTCTGAATTTTTTTAAATATTGAATAAATAAATAGTTTGGGTTAAAATTCCTGTTTTGACCTTTCTTTTTTGATATTGAGGAAATCTAATTCCACATACTATGGAATAATAGTTATTGCTTTATTATAATTCGAGAAGAATTTCGTTTAGAATAACATTCATTTAATTTTCCTTTTTATGCAAAAAAAAAAAAAAAAAAAAAAAATCAAAAGCAACATTAGAATTTTTTTTAGAGGAACCGAAGCAAAGTTTTTGCTGTGAATATGTTGAGTAAGATGAATCATTTGCTTTGTCTGTGATTTTAAATGATAGAAATTCTTAAAAAATTATTCTTGTTAATCTAGGTTTTTTTTATAATGATATTTATTGTCGAATATGATGCGCATTTAAAGCAGGATTATTTTCAACTCAAAATATTCAAACATGAAATTTTAAATATTATTTCCCATGTTCATTTCAAGATTTTGTAATTGAGTTAGAGGAAGATAATAATGCTTTTTTTTATTATTATCGGCAATGCTGTTCATATTATTGAAAAATATTAGAAAACATTACGATTATGATAATGTAGTGCAAATATATATTTATCAGAAGAAAATATAAGGCATTTATTTACTAATTTTTGATCAACAGGAATTGGAAATTTTTCTATTTGTCTACGGTAAATGCAGTTAGCAGTATATCGAAGTACATTGCTAACTGTGTATAAGGTGTTTAAATATACTTAGGTAAAAAGCTCAACAAATACATATGTTGAATAAAAATGTAATATCATTGAATGGCGTGTGCAGATGATCAAGATTTTTTTAAAAGTTATGTTTTGTTTATGGTAACTTATTTTATAAATTGGCTATAGCCTGAACAAATGAAACATTTTTTTTTTGTGATGTGGTTTCAATACATGAGGTCTGAATTTTATTTCCTTTGGTTCTAAATATTTTATTAACTTGACTTTCAATATTTTAATCAATGCACTAAAAATGGGAAAACAAAAAGGATTTTGTAGTTTCACAATAAAAATTGATTATTAATAGTATAAAAATTATTTAATGTTTTACAGATATTTCCCTAAAATTTTTAGGATCTCCTTCCATTTATTAAAAACATTTTTTTTTTTTGGCTTTACTTTCAACATTTTATTCAATGCACAGAAAAATGGGCAAAAAAAATGAACTTATGTTTTTATAATAAAAATTGTTTATTAATAATATAAATAAGAATTAATATTTTCACAAATATTAATATTTTTACAGATTTAGAATGTCCTTCCATTTTTATTGATTTCCAAACTGAAAAATCCATCGACATAAATCTTCTTTTCGCACATTGAGACATTCTCCCCTATTTTAATTTATTCAAGTTGTCGCTTACTGTAGACAAATTTAATGAAATTTAATGTACATGAAAAGGCATTCGAAAGCTAAATTATAGAGCCTACACTTCTTGTCGCCTTTACTAACATCATTAACCTTTGAGTTACTTAAATTAGAGCACAAATGAATTCCATCACGAATATGTTGAAATCATGGCAACTTCTAATTAATGTTGTGGTCACAATTATTCATTCTTGGCTTTCTTTGAATCAGCCGTCAGGTAGCGATTAATTGCATTATAAGATCTTTAATCAAATATTCAATTCGTTGCATTCTCCTCAATGGAATTCTTCGCAATTTGATTAATTTTACGCGTCACCTTTCCTAGCTATGTCCAGTTAATAATTCATTTGCTTGTCTTTGGGTAAAACTGATTGAATTAATTTCGGGCCCATATTATGTTTAGCTACAGAATCATGTCTGCGTAAAATAAGTATTAGGAATAAAAGTTTAATTATTCGATGCTGAGATTTATGTATATTATTAAGTGAGAATTCTTATTAAGGAAATGAAAACATGGTATAAATTTGATTAGATATATTAAAATCTATTTGCTGCCATATTTTTGAAAGAAGATCTAAGATATTGTCTGTTCAGGTGCTTTTGAAAATGGAGTTGTTGTATTTCCATTTTCATTCTGGTTCAAATGTGGAAAGCGATTTGCAGATTATACTGAACCGATTTTTTTAAGCTATGTAGATTAAGATATTAAGTTAAATGAATTTTAACTTTGGAATTTGTTTTTAGAGAATGCGCGTGTTATTAAAGTGTAGACATAAATAAATTAAAATTCTTATTAATGAAAACAGCATGGTTCTAATTTGATTAGAAGTAATTACTATTTGTTGTCATATTTTCGAAAGGCAACTAAGCAACTAAAGCAACTAAGATATTTTTATCTTAAGTTGCTTTTCAAAATAGAATTGTCATTTCATCCTGATCATCAAAAAACAGAATCATCATTTTCAACCTAACTGTTGCAAACTATTTGTATATTACACTGAAATGAGTTTTGAATAAATAATTACATAGATGGCATTTAGATATTAAATTCAATGTTTTTTAACTGAGAAATTTGTTTTTATTAAATTGTTAATTGAAAATTCGTATAATTTGTTTTTTAATTTCTAATGCCAACTCAGAATTAAATCTATTTCGGATATAAGTTAAAACATTATAAAAAAAATGTTATGCTATATTTTTTTGCAAAAAAAATGTTCGCAGTTTCTTCTAATGTTCAATAAATATTCATTTTTTAGCACGCATCATTTAAACCTGTTTAAGCACGTTTAAATGATGCGTGCATTATTAAAAAAAATTAATGCTTACATTTAAACAAGCCGTGGAATTTTTGGAGAATTTCAGGTCTAACTTGTCAATAAACCAACAACATCTATAGAAGATTCAATTGTACAAATTTCTTTAAAATGTTCCATCTAGGAAAATGAAGAAACTTGTGGGTAGATATATGAAAAATTTATACATAAAAAAAAATCATTGTTTCACTCTTTTGTAGATATGCCAAAGTAATTGTTCAACTTGTCTTCATAATTAAACTGAACTGAATTTCACAAATATCCCTTCTGAATTAATTTTTGTATTTACTTGTACATATTAACTAATTTTTATTTTTTTAATTTGTTTTTATCTAAATTATTTTATTAGTGAACTTAAAAAAATTTATTTTCTTCTGATATCCTTATTGCTTTAAAATTATCATATGTCGTATTTGTATTGCTACTTCTTATTTAGTTTATCTCTTATTTGAATTTCTTTTACTTTATTTACATCCTATTTTCCTTTTTTCTTTTATTTATTTTTTACTTTTATTAGTTATTTCTTACTTGATATTCTTTATTTAAAGCGACCTGCCGTCTTCCCTCCGAATGGCTTTGGAAAAGTCTGAATTTCTAAATTAAATTACTTAATTTTACACAAATTTATCAACTATATTTTAACAAAAAATAATTGTAGTAGTGCGTTCTTGTTTCATTACATTAACTGTGATTATTTTATTTCAACCTTCCAAATCCACTTATGTACCTTGAAATATATTAGACATGTGAAAATTAGGTTGGAAGATGTGCAAAATATATAAAACATGATATATAATCTCATTAAACACGAGTAAATTTCACATAATTTAGAAAAAATATAGAAATATTTCAAAAATATGGAAGAAATTACACGATATTAAAAATTAATAACCAGTATAATTGATGAATATTGTTTACAAGCTATAAATAAATTTAAAATCAAAACCAATTAAAATAGGATTAATTAAATAAGTAAAATTAGTTGATAAATCTAACTAAGACAAATAAAAAAAACTAAATTTTAATTAATTATAGAATATAAAAAAGATTATATTGTATGGAAAATAAAATTTAAAATAACAATTACGAGCATTTTTTATAAAGAAATGGTAAAAATAAAATAATAATTAAACATGATTAAAATGTAATTTAAAAAAAATATGAGTTTAAAGCGCTAAGATTTGGTAAAATACTGTATATGAAGTTTTACGGTGTGACAAGAAAACTCCAACACATCTTTCCAATCAAATTTTGAAATTTGGTTTTCGTGTTTCTACATTTCATACTGAAAAATGTATATTAATGTTGAATTCACTTACTCACCAGTTTCATTTTTCGTATTAACTGTATTCAGAATTAATAATATAAATAGCTGCCAAATATCGACCCAATTTAATATAAAATAAATACTTTAATAAACACAAACTTTATACTTTTACATATTAAAATTTTAAACCCTACATAAATTCTAAGATATTCCAGGTAAAAATAGGTTTTATTTACGCAATAGAGAATTTAGCGTGCTCTCCAGGACGTATATGCCGAGTGTAGCCGAGAGGGTTAAAAAATATTTTAAATTAGATCAACTTCTACTTATAAAAATGTTCTATACCAGCATACTCAACGGAAAATTTATCATTATTAGCATCATGTTAAAAGCTTTTATGTAAATTAATGAGTATCAAATTCATTCTTAGTATTCAAAATATATATTAAGCATTCAAAAATTAAATAATAAATTCTGATACGAAATTGAGTTACATATATAATAAATGGATTTCTGTATTGATTGGATCTCTAAATAGACAAGTACAAAGCATAAAATCCGCGAAACATTTAATACAAATCTTTGACAAACTATGCTCAATAATTCTAAAGTGATTGCTCAAACTTCGGATCTATTATCCAAATGCAGTAGAAAATTAATACTAGAATAGGCATTGAGTAAATGCATTGTTTTGAAATCGATTCCTTTAAAATACTTCAAAAGCTGAAAATGATCGATTATTTCGAGGGAAACTATAAATCGCCTTAATTTATACCATCGCGAGTCTATAAACTGTGTGCCATCATTGGATTCCAAGGAATAAATTATGACAACAAATTTCTGTTTTGCATTTGATTAATATTAATGAATCCTCTATAACCGTACCTTGATCTTTCATTTATTTATTAGAAACACTCTGGTTGTTTGGCAACGGTATGAAATAGAGAGATGAGGACGCCATTAAATTTTGCTTGAAAGCCTGGCTCCCTAATCACAAAAGGGAACTTTTCATCTGTTCCGTCCTTTTGCAATAAAAACTAAAATAAGGTCGTTGAATATTCATAAGGAATGTGCATCTGTGATTCTATCAGAAGCGATGTAAAAACTGCTTTAGTAATTTTGAAATTTCGCTCAGATAATTTGCGATTCCAAAAGGGGAAAATGAAAAGACCATAAACCTCTGACTATTCGGTGGACCAGTTAATCCCAAATCGTTACGGCTGATTTTTTTTCGAATAATTAAAGATAAATTTAAATTTTAAAGGTGAATTTCTCAATTAACCAAAAAGAGAAGTAATTAAGTTCTGAAAGAAAAGAAAAAAAACCCATTTCTTATTAAAAAAAATTAAAAATTCATTTTAAAAATATGAATAATTGTTAAAATAAGATTTTTTTTTACTGTCTTTATTACTAACTAGCCGCCTTTGGCGACCAGCTGGTTCGCCAATATTACCGCTCTCTACAATTTTCAATTAAATATTTTAAGTAACTGGTCTCTTAATAGATTCTCAAACAAAACAATTTTAATCTTCACATTTTGATAGTCATGCCAAACTTATACTGTTGTTTAGATCGTTTCGTTCAATTTACTCTATGTATTTTGCTAATTTGTTGTCATTTCCGGTAAGACGTCAACTTTAATTTAAAGTGAAAATGATGAAATTGCAATTAATATAAAGATATTTTTTAATAAAACCAAGCGTTTTATTTTATTTATCATCTTTATTGCTACTTATTTATTACTATTATTATTGAATATGAGTATTGCAAACAGAATATCTCGGTATTTACGTCTTATGTGAACTACAAAATATTTTTGATAATTTATGTAATATCTCAAAGAATAATTCAACAAAAATTTCTCAGATTTAGCATAAAATTAAGTTTTTAGTTTTGCTTTCAAAAGGATTGAAATGAAATCAATAATAATATTTTGTTCCAGCCTATAAATATATTTCAAAAATTATGAAATCTAAATTTGATGCAGTAAGGTATCATATTCTGAAAAATATTCTGGACACACCAAATTTTAAATGAATGAATGAATGTTTCTATTTTCCACGATCAACTAAGACTTATTTAAGAAGTTTTGAATGTTAAAAATTTAGAAAAACTCAACATTTTCATAATCTTAGGCCAATTAACCTGCGCGCTGATTGGCGTATTTTTTTTTTGAAACGATCGATGGAAAATCTAAAATTATCCTTTTTTTTATTGAATAGTGATATTCAAATTTTCATAAATCAGTCAGTTTGAGTGATTGATTTAGTTGATTGGAAATTAACTCTTTTTATTTAAAATATTAGTGTTTCAAGAACATTTCGTAATTCGTGATTTCGACAGCAGAAGCTTTATGTGAAATCAAAAATTCGTTATTTATTAGAGCATTTATTGAATTAAGTTACATAAAATATAATCATTTTTCTATTTAAACCATTTTAGTAAATCTGTTGTTTTCGTGCGTCAACTTAAATAGAATGCAGACAAACTTATTATGAAACTAAATCTTATTACATTATAGATAATATTATCAAATTTACATCAACTTATTTTCATTCAAAATTCTAGCATCATTTTTAAACAACAAATTAAAAGTTCCAAAAATATCACTGTTGCCAATCTGAATTTCACAACTATTTACAAAATAAAATTTATAATTATTAAAATAATCGTTTGCTACTTTTAAATAAAATATTTACGATTTATGTCGCAACAGATCTTTGTCTTACTAAAGGTTTACAAATTAGCTGTGTGGCCCTGATTTGAATGGATATCCTGTTCATATTAAACAAAACTTGCCTTAAAATAAAACTTATTTATTGGATTAATAATATAGAGAGTGAAAAAGATCATAAAATAATTTTTCTTGAATTTATTTTTTAGAAAAAATAATATTTCATATTTGTTTCATTTCCTACAGACACGTGACGAAAATTATATTTTTGCAGATTTTATTTCCAAAAAGATTTAATTTATTTTTAATTGGTGCTTTAATCAATGTGATGGCAACACTTTGAAAAAAGCTAATTTTTTCCCATGAATGCGAAACGTGCTTAATTTTAATTTTTATTTTTTACGAAAATAATTATTTAAAAACATAGTTTAAATATTTCTTTAAAAATCCATTAAAAATAGAAATTTAATTTTAAGATTAAAACATTGGTATCATTTAAAAGATAAATGTTTGATCTTTAACTTGATCTTTATCTAACGTTTATTTTTATTTTGTACGAAAGAAATTGTTGAAAAATAGAGTTAAAATATTTATTTAAAAATTCATTAAAAACAGAAATTTAATTTTAAGGTTAAAACATTGGTACCATTTAAAAGATAAATTTTTGATCTTTAACTTGATGTAAAAATCTTTTTTGTGCGGTAATATTTTCGGAAGTTATAGCAGAAACACGCCAAAATTTCTCTTAATTTTTAAATAAATAAAACTCTAATTAAAAATTCGAAAAAATAACTCCCAGGTGCACATTCCCGGCCTCCAAGGTATACACGTGCCAAATTTGGTAGCAGTAGGTTGAATGGTCTGGCCTGTAGAGCGCCAACACACACACACACACACACACACATTGAGCTTTATTATAAGTATAGATTATGAGACAATATAAAATTTTTGGATTGAATTCGCAATGAGTAACTATATTTAATTCATTCATTTCTGATCAATAAAGGAAAATAACAATGAATTTTGTTAAATATTTTCGATTGATTTTACTTAAAAATTGATACATAATATGTATTTTGAAAATGTTCTATTTATTGACAATTGTTGATAAGGCATTTTTTTAATTAATTGAATAAAAGTTTGCTTTTCCATGAATAAATCTAGCAATTATAGAAAACAATTATAATTCGGGAAAATAAACTTATTATATATGAAATTATTAAGTTTTTAAAAAGAAGTATCAATTGTGCATTAAAAGTAAAATATATTCAAAAAGTAATAACAATTACAGTGTGAAAGAATCAACACTCTTTTTCTTTCATTATGCAGTTTTAAAAATATAATTGAAAGAAAACGGTAACAATATTTTTTTAATAAATTTTCCATGTTTTCAATAAATTGAATCATACGTTTTAGAACGGCTTATCGTTATATGTTAAATAAATAATTGTGTCCCTTTTAAAACAAACTGTTAACTTATTGGTTTAATTTCATAATGGAACCCATAACAAGAGAAAGAAGAATTAGAATTTCAAATTTGAAG
The DNA here is from genome assembly GCA_026543865.1 of Argiope aurantia. NCBI lineage: Eukaryota > Metazoa > Arthropoda > Arachnida > Araneae > Araneidae > Argiope > Argiope aurantia. Next base: position 7,326 of record JAPMOR010097121.1, on the reverse strand, counting down.
TAAGGGACTTAAATATATTTAAATATATATAGAGTGTAAATAATAATAATAAATTAGATTTACACGAAGATTTTAAAATTTTCGAAATATTTTGGATGAAATACACTGCATATTTCTTAAGAAATAACAAAAAAATGCATAGAAAATTCATGAAAATACAATACATAAAATTCTCAGGGCATACTAAACCTTCCGATTACGTTATCCTTGATGTGCTCGTATGTAAATAAATAATGAACGATCTAACTTGAAAATATATCTCATATAAATATTCCAAATCCATTAAAAATTCATATTTTCTATGAGAAATTAAAATTATGAAGACGGTATAAATATAAAATTTTAACTCCTGATTTGAAAGTGTTAGAATGAATAAATTTGGAAACTCAAAGAGTATGTCTGCGAATGGAATTTCATTTCGATTCTTTTGAAAAATAGTTTTCTGCATGTGCATACAAAGAAAGAAGTTAGAAGAATTAAAAGTTACAAATGTTTAAATCATATATGCTAATATTTTAGCAAGACTTTATATTATTCGAATATTTGAGAAATTTGCAATTAAAATCTTGAGTGAAGCCTTATTAAATAGAATCCTTTTCTTAAATCAATATATTGGGTTTTTCGGAAAGTAATTTCGTTTTTTCCCGACAGAGGATTTAATTGTATTTTTTCCACCCAACTTCACACCTAAGCCGTATAATTTTTATATGCTTTGAGAGCTCATATAGCAAGGCTTGTGTGTGAAAAATTCCAATTCATTCTACGCAGTAGTTTTTGGTTGGTGCCCTTTTAAATATGGAGAGCGATAATCAGCATTTTCGACATATCTTACTGTTTTACTACAGAAAGGGTAAAAATGCTGTTCAAGCCAGAAAGAAATGGACTGATGTGTATGGAGAAGGTGTGTTGACAGTACGCCAGTGCCAGAACTGGTTCGCTAACTTTTTTAGACGGTAAAACCTTCACCTCAAATGAGGAGGTCAAAAATTACTTCGATCAGTTTTTTGCCAGCAAAGACCAAAAAATTTATGAGCGTGGAATTATACTACTACTAGAAAGATGGCAAAAGGTGTTGGACCAGAACGGCCAATATATAATTTAATAAAGTATTTGTTTATTACAAGAAAGCTGTCTTTCATTTCCACAGAAAAAACGAAATTACTTTCTGAACAGCCCAATAGTTATATTTTACTATATTGATTTAAAATAGTGACTTTAATTTTCTAAGTCCATAAGTTAGTAATATTATTTTTAAGTACAGATTATGTATATTTAGCTTGCTGTCATTATAAATTACCAATCCACAGATATAATTTTCGTGAGATTTTTTTTATTTGATAAATGTATATTTTAATAAAAGTGCTCATATTTTAATGCATAAAATTTAATGTTTTTAGTGCTACAAATATGTTTAAAGTACACTTCCTATAAGGATTAAAAAATTTTCACATATGCTTGGTGTAAATATAAAAAAATTAATCAGATTTCTCAACCGTATAATATTTGATTAATGTATGTTACTAGCAACGATGAAATACCTGCATTCTATAGAATGCCTAGGCTTTGTACACAAAACTGAACGTTTCTAGGCAAAGTATGAAATATTGGAATTGTTGTATATTTTCCCTAGGCATTCCATATAATACCTGCGCATTTAATAGAATGACAAATGCTATTTAAGCAAAATATGAGCAAAAAAGTTCCTGATGAAGCTATTATATAAATGCATATTTCTCAAATATACAAACTTTATTCTAAAAAAAATAAGGTGAGAGCCGTTAAAAGAAATTCATTCAAAATACGTAAAGAAAAAGAAAAATTGCACAAAACAAATGTATCTCTTTCTTATAAAGGGAAACGAAATTTTCACATAAAGAATAAGAAATTAAACTTACCTATTTATTGCAACATGATAGGCTTAAATTACATTTTGAATAACATTTCCTTACATTTTACACGCAAAGACATTTCATATTTTGGCACTTAATTTTGCACATAAATTTGACAAATCCTTAGCTACTTCCACTGGATTGAGCAATAGCTACTTCCTCTGGATTGAGCAATTGTAATTGATCAGAGAGCAATTTTGTGGTCAGAAATATTTTCATTTATAAGCTGGTTCTTAGGGCATAAAGGGAATTGTGATCTTACATATACTTGTTTTAAAATTCCTTCAGAAGTTCCGAGCCTATGTAAACCATCTCTGTTGCACTCATTATAACTGCCAATGTATTGTACGAATCATTTCACCCCTTGTCGCCGTCAGGAATACGACTCTTATAGCAATGCTCAAAGAAGCAGTGGGTATTATTTTTTCGAATTAATTTTCATTTTTTGGTTTGTATTTCTAGATTGATCTTAGAATTTGTTTTTATTTGAGTATCGTTTTCAATTTTGAAACAAAAGGTACACAAAATATCCATTTCATGATCTTTACTAACATGACGGCAGAAGACATGAATTTTGGACCGAAATGAATTGGAAATATATTTCATACTTTTCCGTTTCTCACTTGGCATTATATAGAATGCATAGGAAATGTATGAATTATGCATCGTTTCATACATTGAAGGTTAGTTTTATGCATTATATACAATGCCTAGGCATTCTATATAATGTCATATGCATGGGTAACATATACATGTGATAAACTCAAATAATCGCCTTGGTGCTATTATTAATCCATAAAAATCAAACAAAAGTCAACAAAAAACATAACATGGACAAACAGACAAATGTACTGTCAAAACTGGGAGCCAGCAATTAATTGGCAAAAAATGTTACAAGGAATAAAGTACATAAAATCAATTATATTAGACTTTACATTTAAAAGAAAGATCCTTTTAATATAATTTGATGTCATTCATTAACTTATTGCCATTAAAAAATTATGGGAACTTGCGATCAATTTTACCAAAAGCCTAATTTTTAACCAGACAAAGCAATTTTAAACCAAAATATAGAAGAAATCTCTGAATATGTATCTTCTTTCCCTTTTATCTCCTTTCTATCCTTTTGAAAAGTAATAAACTTCAATTACAAAACGATTAATGGATATTTCTTTGCGAAATATCCATTATCTTTTTATGCGAAAACTATACAAAATGGCATTTATAGATTCAGTTTTAGTTCTCCAACATTAATCTTTGATGATTTTTATTAACAAGTGCATAATTTTTATATATCTTTTCAGCATCAAAATCTGGTTGAGCAGTTCCGGATATTTTTCAACAATACAAAGTATATAATGAGTATAAAAAACAGTATTACACTCACATTTATGTCCAGTATATATTATTTCAAAAGACGTATTCCGACCTTTGACGATGCTTATTATACTGCTTTTAGAATGAACATATTTTCTCAATCAAAATTTGAAAGAAAATGTCTTTCCTAATAACATTTTCTCTTTCTTATTCTTCATTTGCTACCATTTGGAAACTTTTCAACCGAAAATTTAAAACTTATAATGAATGCTTCATTATTTTCCCACTTGCACAGCAAAAACGAATAATGTATGACGAAATTTTCATTAATGATTTGCTGTGATAATCAGCTGCCAGATTCATCAATAAATTAAAAGTGGCATTCATCCCCGTACACCAAGACAACGCAGTCGAAAGGCTTTTAAAAATTACGAGTATAAATTCGCTCGGAAACATTGGGATATCCCATTTGTTTAAAAGCAGCACTGATCTCCGTGAAAAGAAACAAAACGCAACAAAATAAAGAATGCAGTAAGTAAAATAAATTAATTTTCAGTGTTTTCTTTTTTAATTCTTAAACCGCTAATGGTCCCAAAGACAGTGACGTACTGTTTGTAGCGATGCTTTTGTAATTAATGTTTCTTCGAAGAAAACAGGCCAATTAGTGAATGTTCAAAACACAGAGAACTAAATTTAACCGTACGAAATACGAAAAATCGAAATGTAATTTATAGGCTAAACGACACGAAAAAAGGATGCTGTTAAGGTACATTATTCCATTAGATTTTTTTTTTTTTTACTCACTAGATCTCTTTTCTTGTTTAAATATTTCAATGAATTATTTTTTTAGGCAATATGCTTCTGAAAGGTTCTAATTGAAAATGAATTATAATTTCTTCTTTTTTTGCATTAAGATACGCAAAAAATTTGTGTAAGTTATCGCCTTGCTGAAAGTCATTTTATAATGTTATTAAGAAGCTTTTATAAAATGAAATTTTATGAAATATATTACTTTTTACAACGATTAATGGGATTTTATTCTCGGGAAATTTTTTTTAAACTTTCAAGCTATGATTTAATTTAATCCCCTAAAACTAGAATTTTTATTTATATTTTCAGTTGCGCGTTAATACCACTATTGTTGGTGAAAAATAATCTTTCGCTGCCTGCAAAATGGTTTCGTGCTGTAGTTGAAGCAAACGATTCTTACCACTTTGAGAATATTTTTTTATATATTTAATTCTGTAATATTCATAAAAGATTTCTAATAATTATCGTGGAATAAAATATACTTTACGGAAAGATTTTTATCAGCTGAAAATACATTTTTATTTCTTTTTAAATAAAATTATTTAATGGATTAGCAAAGTGAAATGTGGTAAATCAGAATTCTTCTTTTAGATTAGAGTTTTTTGTGCTCTATTTGTTGTTAACAATTTTGAAAGAAATACCGAGGTAATATAGAACATTTTGACAATTGAAATAATTTACATTCATTAAGGGTTTTGACTTTTTTCTTCAGTTTATTGGGCCTTTTCCTTGGAAAAAATAAAGTTACTTTTATTTTCCATTTCATCTCTTTAAATTCTAGAAATCTGGCAATAATTTCAAGAAGTTTAACATTTCTATATTAGTGAGATAAAAAAAAATTAAACAATCAATTTGTTAAATAATAATAAATTGAATTTTTCTTAAAATTAATATTCTAATAATTAGTAACTCATCTCGTATTTTAAAAGAAATTGATTTGAAAATACCTTTTATGCGAAATAAATTTAAATAAATTCTTAATTAAAATAATTTGAGTTATGCAAAAGTAAGCTCGAAATCAATATTTTCTTGGCATGCCTTATAATTCGGATTCTAACAGTTAGTAGTTCATTCCGTTCTTTAAAAAAACTGATTCAATTGAACTTTTATGAGAAAGGAATTGAATTAATTTTGAATCAAATGAATTTAAATTGGGTTTTGCGAAAGTTTCGCTTGGAATTAATAATGAAGTGAATAATTAATCATTTTAAGATGCGCTTACAATATTTTGAGAGCTTTCTTCTTTTGCTATATTTAAAATTTATTTCAAATTGTGGTTAAAATTTCTGCTAGGAAATAATTCGGAACAAGATAAGGATTTAATGAAAAATTTGAAAGAAATATGCATATTTATTACTATTGGCTCATGATCATATGGCTTATGTCAAAACTTCTTAAAAATTTATATTTGAATTACATTGCGGGAATTTTATAAATAAAATAAAAAAATTCATATAAGATGTCTCAAAAGATTGCTAAAACCCTGATGTACAAGTCATTCATGAAAAACATAGCAACCACAAAAACTTAGAATCATTGCTACATGTCATTTGCCTGTAAATTAAATAAAAGAAAATGATATGGATAAAACGTTGTAACGCAGGTATGCATAATATGAATTTATAATTGCCAAGAAACGCAAACGGTTGAATTAAAATATGTAAAACTAGTAAATCTGCGTATGACATACTATTTGAACGGATACTTCATGATAGATCTTATGAAGGTTTAAGACTTCTTTATATAACTTCTTCTTGGAATATCCTACATATACAGTTGACACTGCAGAGATAATTCAAAAGACAAGTGAATCATCGTACATACACAATCGCATGTGTTTTTATGCAATTGATGTTAGCAAGCATGCTATGGCGAGGGAAGCAATTTTTATTTAACTTTTTATCTTCGTCCATATTTTTTTTCTTATTTAACTTGTTCAGGGTAGCTTAACACAGAAAAAAATCCCAACTTTTATTATTCTGGTCACTATTATTAGCAGTAATTGTGATCGAAATATATATCGAGAGAGGATTCACTGAATCTGTATGCTGATTAAATATAATAAATTGAGCAATTATTTAACTATTTAGATGTTTATGTGTAACAGATTAAAAATCTTATAAAATATTAATTTGTTGCTATTATGAAAAGTAATTTAATTTTAGTCTGAAAAATCAAGAATTTTCTTAAAACAAGGTCTTTATGGTTTCCAGATAGATTATTGCGGTAGTTTATATTCGGAAAACCACACTTAGTTATAAAATTTAATCTCGACAGAGAAAGGAATACGAAGTTTTTTAGAAGTTAATTTTGATTTTAACACAATTAGAGAATCTACACTCTTTATAAAAAATATTCCGATTCTGTAGAATTTTACAGATGATATTAAATATTGGATCCAAAGAGAGAGCCTGAAATTCCGGGTTTTCTAGATTTCAAGATATATATTTGTTGAAAATGTTTCTTTGAGAACAGCGCTATCTACTAGTGACATGCTTGCAATTGGATTCGTTCCAATATGGATGAATTTAAATTGAGATATCAAATAAGTTATTATGAAATAGTAAGGGAGGAAATCATTTGTTTACCATAATAACAAATAGTTTTATATAAACCTGCAAACACGCACGCACGCACGCACGTACACATGGAGGCAGACGGAGAGACATATAATTACAATCACAAAATGGTTAAAAGTCTTTATTCTTCGTTAATTATCGTGAAGATTAATCAATCATTAATCATCCCGATATTAGTCGATATTCAGACCATCGGGCAATTTCATACGGTATCTTGCGCTAATAAGAATTTTATCATCTTTCCAATTAAAATTTATAAACAGTCGCCATGAGTCTTGCAGTCAATATAAAAGAGAAATTTTGAATAGCTTTGAAACTTTATTCAGTATATCTTTATATGAAAATGTATAAATGAAATTTAGAATCGAAACTCATAATCCATTAAAGATCAACTATTCCATGATATTGATGCAATAAAAATATAGCAACATTATTTCAAATCTGACGAGTACACTATTTTATTCTGATACATTTTCAGCAACATTACAAAAGAAATGGAATAATAAAACGCTATAATTTGTTTCGGAAAAGAATCACTGGAAAAAATATATATAAACCCCATTCTCGGAGAACATTTTTCCCCCCTTCAGAATCATATTACACATGCGACTTGATTATAAAGTTGATTCCATTCATTTCCCCTGATAGTAGGCCTAAAGAATGAAATTCCACCTCGCCTTGTCATTCAAACTTCCGAATCTCATATCTGAATTCATTTTCTTCCTGCCTTC
>JAPMOR010097117.1:0-32256 GCA_026543865.1 Argiope aurantia | reverse complement strand
AAATTATGCATTTTTACTTTTAAGAATTATGACACAAATAAAACTTCTCATTTAGCAGCTAGCTTAAAAAACACTAAAAAACATTAATTGCTCAGGGAAGTTTTAAGTAAAAAAATTAAAAAGCGAATTTTTTTTTATGAGAGAATTTTTTAGCTAAAAAATTGCTTTGTTTCGGGCTTCTGTTTGAAACTCCAATTACGTCCATCATTAAAACTTAAAATCTTCTTACTGGTAAATTAGAAAGATAAATAGTCAACTTCCGCCCATTTTAAAATTAAATAGGTAAAAACACGGTCATTCGCTTCATAAGAAAGAATAAATTCTTCACACCCTTGCTTAAGAAGCAATGAAATAACAAAAATGAAAAAAAAGCAATTCCGTGGAATTATCGTTATGTTTCGAAATTAAGTATAAAAAAATAGCAATTGAAACTGCACTTGTTTTTGTGTCTGCTTATCCGTTTTATTTTTGTTCTCTTTGATGCTCTCATTATTTTTTCACTACAAACATTTGAGAAATTGCCTTTAAATATTAGATTTTTTTTTCTGAATAATTAATGGTTTAAATTGCAACTTTAAAAAGATTATTATCGTACATCGTGTTATACATAGTGTTTGAAAATATTCAGAACAAAATTTTCAAAGATAAACAATGCCTAAAATATTTTGGCTTTTTTAATATAATGTCATTTTATTTTTAAATATTTAATTTTTACATACCCTTAATATGTTTATGCAGAAACATTACTTATTTTTTATATAATAAATTCACACAAATACATTACCTTAAATTTCATACAAATAGATAACCTTCAATTTTTACTAAGGTATTCGGAAAGATAAAATGCTCAGGAGAAATCTATAGCATTTCGAAGAACTATGGCTCAGTCCTAAAGATCCTTACCGGTTACGGCACAGTCCCTCATCTAGGAGGTATATTCTCTCCTCTGCAAGTGTATCCATTCCCCATGCATTTATTATAGCCAGATTGTTACGAAAATCTACTACCATACTAGAAACTTCTCATCCACATATCTGAGATGCCCTCGATTAGACAATTACAATAAATAAAGAAAAAATTAAAGAAAAAACAATTTTGTTCAGTTAAACATAATTGCTTTTATTGAAAGCTGTATTTGTATTAAAAATGCAATTTATTGGTCCTAAAATATTCATTAGGTAAGGATATTATTTCCTTAGAAGATCCACTAAAATAAAAAAAAGTAATTGTCAAACAATTTGTAGTGAAAAGGTTTTTGTTACGATTCCAGAAGTAGTCGATTGGGCTGAAAATATCGATTAATTTTTTTAAATGATGATGACAGGGAATTTTTTAGGTTAAAAAAAATCGAATATATCCCCAGTTAATTTTTTTACTGTAAATTATATGATCAATCTAATGAAACTAACGTAAGAACAGAATCGTAATTAGAACTAATTACCATTTACTTGAAATAACTACCATTTCTCATATTACTAGTTCTACTAATTATATTTACAGAAGAACTGTGATTCTCTTTAAACATTTAAGATCAAACAAAGTGATGCAAGAGGGACGACGCAGAACTCTTAATACTCATAAATATTCAATGGAACATTTATAAATTAGAGACAGAATATGCAACACATTTGATGATTTATTGAATGTTGGTAATTAGACAAAATTAGTAGTGGTTGCGAAGAGTAATAAGTCCGATTAGTAAGAAACCGATACATATTAGCTCAAATTTTCGGTATTACATGAATAAAACAGTATGCTAAAGTATATTTATAAATGAATAAGCATGAAAAAGAAAGCAAAATATGAAAATTAGCGGCATTAAAACTCTCCTCTAGATTGAAATCTATGATACAAAATAGCAAGCCTTTTCCATTTTACTTCTTTTAATAATATAATTAAGAAATATATGTTATGTTTAGAGCTATGAGGCGAAATGAATAAATTTTCTAGATAGTTGGACGAGATAGTTTAAGTAATTTCTTAGGCATAAATTGTGTTCTTTTAAGTGCTCGAAATTTCACATAGTCTCTAAAAATTAAAACATTTACGTGTTTATTCATATGTATTAAGATATTCTTTTAGACAAATATCCATTCATACGGGTATAATATTGCTATGAATTCGGGGTTCTTTCGATTTGTTAGTCGATGAAGAAACAATCCTTTAGTAACGAAAGACGACTTTTATTAAACACGAAGAAACTAATATACAGACAACAAATACACAGCCGTGACGAACACACGTAATACACAGCTACTACAACAAACAGTAGCCCACAAGTAGTAATCCGTATTAATAATAACCAAGCTACTCCTCACACGACTCGGTGCTGCTTCGACGATAAACACCAGGACTCGGCGCACAGCTTAATACAGCAACTGCTTGCGCTCCACTCAACACTTCCCTTTATTGGACCAATGTAATTAATTCGCCGCATCTATACATGACAGACTTTGGCTTTCATAATTCCCGGAGAACGGGAATTATGAACGAGAAGAGAACGTTCTGGAGCAATCAGACATATATCGGTTCCTATTGACTCTATAACAAAAATTCTGGAAAATTCCAGTATTGTCTATTTTGTTGCCAATGTCGCCAAATTCATCGCCACGCTCAGGGGTCATAGATCCGTCATCCAATCAGCATCCAACAGAACTGATTGTAAAATTGTTTTTCTAACGATGGTCTAACCTTGTTGGGAAGCAACAGATTTGCAACAATATTAAGTGTATAAATTCGTATTATTTTATAACATTTATTTTGAAACGCATAAAATTCGGTTAAAATGGTATATTTTCAAATGATAGTTTTATTTGAATATAGAAAATGGCTTAATTTTATATTTATACAAATTTCAAATGGAAAATAATGAATTGATTAACGAACTTGAACTGCAGTAGAAATCAAAACTGAATTATTTTACTTCATTTATATTCAAAGTCTTTTACTTCACGTGTTTTCGTGAAACAGATGATCTTCGCCTACACAGAACAAACACAGCTCACTCCTCAAATATTAAGAACGGAACAAGTTTCTCTTTTAAATATAGGTATACAGCAAACATTTTCTTGTTAGATATTTAACAAATGGTTTGCTTAGCATTTTGTAGATAGCTTAAGAAATATATTTACTTCCCCCTTAACTAAAAAATAAGCTATATGCATTAATTTTTATCCTTTATCTAAATATGATACTATCAGGATAAGAGTGATAAATAGCATGAAATTCCTTTTTTTCCAGATTATAAAGCTCTAAATCAGCTTTAAAATATTTTTTTAAAATATAATAATTATTCTCTAGTTCAAGAACTATAGAACCTTTTGAGAAAAAATTACATTAAATTTGAAGAAAAAAAATAATGCATTAGATTTTAATTTATGATATTCTTCGTAAGAAAATCTATCAAAGATTAAAATTCAAGAAAATAGCATTTAAGATGTAAAATAGCATTACAACGTAAGTAAATGCAGATAGAAAAATCAGTGTAACTTCTCAAAAAATAGAAATACAATTCTTACAATTTTATAAAAATACTTTTTTAAACATAAAGAATATTAGATAAGAAAAATTTCCTTATTTCACGAAAAATCAACTTTTTAACGTAATCACCTCCCCTAACTTTTATTAAGTAATAGAAATGCTTTATTTCAAAACGTAAGCATTTTAGAGAAAAGTAAATTGTAATATAATAAATTTGGCATTAATATCAAGAAACGTGCAAATAAGCTGTAATGGGAACTGATTGCAATCACTAATATTTTGTTTATTTAAGTAAGACTTCTAATGAAATACTGAATCTAAAAAATAAATTGTTGAATAATATAGTAGATTTTATAATATCTTGAAGAATTTTAATGCTTTTTTTAATCATAAAAGTAGAATCATTTTACAAATAATACATTGAGTTGTAACTTAAAGCATTTAAAACTAAAATTATTTCATGTATTGGCACTTGAATTTTCTTTTTCCTAGTAACGTGCCTGGCAAAAAGTCACACATGGTCCCACAACTATGCTTCTGTAGTTCGGAAACTTCGCTCCGTACACATAAAAGTTTGACCCAATCTCGTTCATAACGACTGGATCTTCTTATAAACGATTCTTGAGCATTTTCATCCGACATGTCTTTTCTTTTTCGTCGAATAAGTTTTAAAATCGATACGGCACTACTGAAACCCTTCGTGAAAAATTGTGTCTGTTTTTTGACCATTAATATTTTTGTTTAAAAATTTTTCAAACCGATGCAAGAATAGTGTTTGCTTAAAATCTTATCAAACCGCGTGTTGATGTTCCCGGGCGAGGTCAAAGTATTGCCAAACAGCGATTAATAAATTCTGCCTACTTTTGCGTCCACGTAAGCGTTTTATTTAAATAGATATGAAACCTCCAATAAATACATTAATTGTAATGAATTCTTTTATATCAATCTTAGTCTCTTTTTTTTACAGAAATTATAAAGTGTAATCTAAATAAATAACGCCCCACAAAGAGCAGCCAAACTATCTTGTGACCGAAAATTAATTATTCAATATCTGTTATTTATTAGTTATTTATTAGATTATTAGATATCATATTTAATTACAAAATAAATACTTAATAAAAATTCCATCAATCATTTATTTATGAAAATACTTCAATGCCCATCTAGTTCTTTAATTATCATCTGTTAAAATTAAAAACTGATGTGCACGTATAATTATTTATATTTTATATTCTTTTCTTTTTTTTCAGTTTCATTTTAAAACGAAATATATGTTTCCCAAGAGATATCTAAATCGCAAAAATTTTTTATTAACATCAAACGCTTGCTGTGCAGAAACCATAAAATCATCTTTGATGTAACATTTCTTTTAGATTGCATAACCACAAAAGTTATTGCGCATAAATAAAATTTCAAAGAGAAATTGTCAACCATTCATTTGAAATAGATATCTCAATCTGTTTGCTGTTTTTAATGAAAATGCGGTATATTTGAAAAACTTTCTTCGTTTTTGTTTTGAAGGAAATTGATAGATGAAATTATTCGATTGCTTAAATTTTTTTTCATTTCCAGTATTGAAGAATTAATTATTCAGCATTCCATAATCTATTTTATAACAGGGATAAACTGAGACATTCTTCAAGTAAGAGTTCAGACGTGTGTAAAATTTTAGTTTTGTAAAATTTTATTGATTTTAAGATATTTTTAAGAACTGAAGATAAAAAGTATTTAGAATATACTAGATTCCTATACGTTTCTAATGCAAATTTCATCATTCTTAAGTGGTAAAGAAAGCATAGCAAATTCTGGTATATGTGCTTCAATCCTTTAAAAGTTATTAATTCAATGAAAAGTATTAATTAAGTAGTATAGTATCTAAATGCTTTAGTAGTCTAGCTGCTAAAGTGAGGAGAGCCTTTTGAGAACGTTTTAAGAGTGGAAAATTCAATATTTTTTTTTCTATTTTAAGCATTTTATTCTCTTTATTAAGATGCATGGTTTCCTATTTGCTTTTATATTTTCTAGACAGATTTGAAACATGAATGAAGCAATTGGGATTTAAAAATGCTTTTTGTTGATCAAATAATAAAATAAAAATTTTAATTTAAATAAATTATTCTTAAATGAAGCCTAGGCTTTAGATAGCACTGTAACAAAGCTGTCAATTTTTTCCTTAGTCTCTTGTCATTACAAGAATTCACATCCTATGTTCATATAATGAAGAACGGCTCTATCTAGAGAAAAACCAGTTGGAATTATTTGTTTTACAAAACTGTTCCCTGCACTCTCTTGCCAGAAATGGTAATCTTAATTTTCTGAATACTGTATCTAAACAGACAGTATACAATCTAAAGGTTTTGATAGATGTACCATTTTCCGTTCACCTGTAATGGATTATTCCGTTGTAACCACCATATTGTATATAGTAGGGGTATCAACATTTTAAACAATACTAATTATAAACCCAATAAACCCATATTATATTATATATATAAACCCATTATATAACATTATCTGCAATTATACCTCCTTCTTATAGATGGTTTAATCTAACCAGAGCGTATACAGTATTAGGATTTCAAATCAACTGCAACGTAAATTGCCAATAGGTTGAACTTTCTAGATGACCCATTTAATATAAATTACCAGTATTGTCAATCATCAAATAATTGGATATACGTACATATCAGTTCCTAAATGCTAAAACTTCCCCCCAAAATTGCTAAGAAATAAAATTCTCAATATGCACCGAGATAGTTAGTGCATACTAATTATTTCGCGAGTTTTCAATACAATTTAGAAAAGGAATGCGGTAACATCAGAAACAGGATATATGTCTCCACAACTTAACTTCTAAACGAATCTGATAAATATTTTCCAATAAGCAATGTTTTCCTAAATAGAAGGGGAAAGAATAAAAAAAAGAAGCAAGTAGCTCAAAGTTTGTAAACCAAATCTGTTATTACTATTAATTATACATTAAGAATTTTCTGGTTTCCTATAATATGACATACATGACGAAATTATTGAATCATTGACAAATATCGAACTTTAAAAATCATTTTTGCGATTCTAGCTGTTTAATGTGTTCAAAAATTGTCAATTAAATTGTTAACACACATTAAACTTTCAAAATATCCAGATAATAATAATTCAATGTTAAATTTCATTGCCTTCAAATGTATGTAATTTTTTTCTCTCAAAATAAATTCAAAATGAATTGATCTGCAGACTTTCATACACGAGAATTTATATTTAATGGATGCAGTATGAGGTTATTGCTCCCAAAATGTAAAAATTTGCCAAGAATGTGATTGAAAATGTGAAAATTTGATTTACAATATTCCAACATTTAATATTTGTGAGTATTTTGATATTTAGGAATTATAGGGAGTTCATTTGTAAAATGCATTAATTCTTCTATCGGATTAAATTACAAAATCACTTATTCGGCACAAGTATTTAAAGTTAAAATTAATGACAAGAAGTTTCACAAAAGATAACAGTATATAAGGATGCCAACATTAGGGTAAAAAACTACATTTTCTTTCAGATATAGTATTCTGAATTGCTTGTTTTATTTTTGCTTTATAATATCAATATTAAAAGAAGCAGAAGCAGCAATAAAAATTTCAGAGATTTATCAAATCATTGAGATTTGAATTCATTTGCTTCAAAATGTTGATTTTGTAAAATTTTGAATACTATTTCATAAATTTAATATATTTATTGCAATTGCATATTATTCATACAAAGTTAATTATTTCACTTGTGTATGCACACAATATTTTTAATACATTATAATTCAGAATTTTTAGTAGCGATGATATCTTAAACAAGGAAATAGTATTTCTCGTTTTAAATAGAGTATTTAATCTATCGGTCGAAATTATCATTGAAGAGTTAACGGAGAATGAAAATATTAAATTTACTTTTGATAAAATTATTTACAGATTTAAAACATCAAAAAATTTAAATTTCTGATTTACTTATTGATAACTTTCATGAATTTCACTTTTACCAGCTGATTTAGTCACTTATTTCATTTTAAATTGAGCCATTTCATTATAATTTTGATTCATAAATATCGAAGGCCTGCGTTCGCGATATTTTGCATAAGTAATAAAATTATAATGAATATATGAATTGGCAATACCTAACCTAGAGAAAACTAATTACATCTTGAAATTGAGCAACTTTGCTATATTCCACAATTTTATAACTGAAATTCAGAACGAACCAATACCAAGTGTTAAACATTAGGAACGATTTAAATTTCTCATTTCAAAACAAAAACTTATTCATTTGAAATTAATAGACATAATGGATTTTTTTTTCTTTTTTAAATCTTCTGAGTTTTAATCTAAATTTAAAAACTAATAATTGTCCTAGATTTCCTTCCAATACAAATTTTAATATAATATGTTTAGTTTCAGACTAAAAGTTATTAGATTTTTTTTTATTTGGCTGGTTGATAATTAATATTTAAACTTTAAACAATATTTGTCATGTTTTCTTCCATTTTAGCCATGCTATCGCCTTCTATTCCTTATCGTTAAAAAAAGAAGCTTCCAGCTTTAGTGGTTAATGAATATTTTTAATGATAAATGAAGAAAATATTTTTTGTTACATTTTCTTTATACATCATTTGTCATCATGCCTTTGGCCCTGAACATAATTAAAAATAATCTTTAGAAAAAAAAAGTACTCAATTAATACAAAGTTTAAAGAGCAGTATTTTGTGGTTATGTATTAACAGTTAAAGAATATGTTAAGCAAAATATAAATATTCTGTTGGATTTAAGAGGCGTTAACATTCATCAAATGTTGGAGAATTTTTAGAGTTTATGTGTGTTTGGGGGGGGAATCACCATTTTTTTCCCTTCTTTCATTTAAGAAATGGATTTTAAGCAGCAAATACTAAAAATCGTCCCATATTTAAATGAGTTATCTTTCTATTCGGGCGGAATAGATTAATTAAATTTCTCCATATTCTTAAAAACTGTAGCAATATCAAAATATTTAATCTAATTAAAAATCAGAGTTTCGTTTTTAAACGGATACATAGTTTATATTTGATTAATTATATTACGTGTTCAAATGTTTTAATGAAAATATGTATATTTTTCTTTATGTAATGCTAGTATGTTTATACAAATTTGAGCGGAGTATATGATTGATAATTCTAGGTCAATTTTTTCCTTTTAAATATAAAATTAAGTATATAGCTCTTATATTGGTCTCTCAGAATGATTAAGTTTGAATTGCTACGTTGCATATGTTGGAGTACTATCAATGGAGTTAAAATATTTTAATATTCTTTGCCAATGCTTTTTTTAATATTATAGATAAGATAATAATAAAGGATAGTTTATTTTTTAAACAGAATACATTAAAAAATTTTAATTTGAGCGATTAATATGTTTAAAAAATTTATAAGCATAGCACTTTTAATTAGTAACAAAATTTCATTTAAGGTTGTTTATTGCGCATTGAAAAAGCAGATATTCTATCTTTTTTTTTAATATTTATTGTTTGAGCAGCTTTTATTGTTAGTACAGACTGCGTAATGAACAGATTCTTTATGAATGCAAAATTCTAAGTGTTAAAGAAACAGGGTTGGAAAATAGAGCATTGCTGTAATTATTTCTTTATAAATAACAAATATTTTTAACTCTGATATTAAGCAAAAAACGAAACAAAGTGATATTTTTCAATATTAATAAAAAAAATATTTTGATTTACTTATTTTCAATTTTTTTACGATATTTTCTCCATTTAGGGGGCTATAAATTTCTTTCTGCTTTCCTATTGAATGAGTTGCTTCTTGGCGATTCATATTTCATTCATCAAATTCATTGGCTAAATGGTGAAAATTTGTGCTGCTTTCATTAGTGACTTTTTTTTGATAAATAAGAAATTTTAAATTTTTCTTATGAAGCATTTGTATGGGTTAAGGATTTTTAAAAACTATGAGATTAAGCAAACAATATATTTTAATTTTTATCTGACTTTCGGAGGCTAAACTATTCCAGCAACTGCTTCAATATTAATATCCCAATATAGAATACAAACTTCAAGAGCCTGTGTACACTTTTGATACATAAACAACTATACCTTCCGCTTCTACTTTCGTCTATAAACTACAGGGTGATCAAGAAATAACAAGAGGTGTTCGGAGTCCTGTAATGTATTATGTACTGGACGAAATAATAAAATTCGACCGCCATACACATGAATGTATACGGTTTCGATTTGTCGAAAAAAATAGAACCAAAAATCACCGATAGGGGATATACTGACGCTGCGAGCGCATAATGAGTTAAAAAAGAATGCATAACTGCCAATGGAAACAGTAAAAAAACCACACACCAAATATCAATGGAAAACGTTTATTGTAGCAACTTACAAATTTGGTTCAAGGTGGCTACCAGCCTGATATTCCAATTAATGCATAAGGCATACCAGGTTTTCGATGGTGGCTCGCAGCATATCGGCATTTTTTCGTCTGGCATGTAACGGTATTTGATCTTTTAAAGTAGGAATGTTAGGAACTTTCCCTCGATACACAACGCCTTTGAAGTAGCCCCACAACCAGAAATCGTCCTCGGCCTGAAGAAACCTTTACTTCCTCGGCCTGGTTGTAGACGAAGAATTCCTGTTGTTTCAAATCTTAGAACCATTCTTCGTAAGTTAGTTATGGTCATCGGTTCTCTACATAACTGTTTTAACCGCCGGTATTCACGAAGAGCAGCTTTGGCATTTTCATCCCACTGATAAAGCAGCTTGACTAATAAGGCACGTTCATGTAATGATAACGCCATCTACGGGTGAATTCTTGCAGAATGACTTGAATTCTCGCAACTCTTTCTTTTATTCTTGATATTATGTCAAAAAGTATCCGTATATGCAAATTACATAATGAAGTTTCCGATCGTACCGCTAGAATTTTTCCTATCGGCGTTTTTTGGTACTGATTTTTTTTTTCTTGCCAAAGCGAGACAACAAACTTTAATATGCATGGCGGCCAATATTTTGTTTTATTTTGTCCAGTATATAACATGCTACAGGGCTCCAAACACCTCCTGTTATTTCTTGATCACATTGTATATTTGATTATTAAAGTGAGTGAAGAATCGTCCTTTTTTTCATATTTCTGATATTTTTCTTAAAATAGGTTTCTTTGTATAGAAAGACAAATTTTGTCACCTACATGATAGGGACGTTTTTCATCAAACTACCTTAATACAATATACAGTAAAAAAATAAATCTTCAGTTCCAAAAAAGGTAAGCCTACCGTCAAAATATGCTCTAGCAGACGATAAGATTAGTGGATTTGTTCAAAAGGGAAGGAATGCGAGTGTAATTAGGAACTCTTTGTTTAAGTGCATAGTTTCCGTAAGAAAATATATATATATTGAAAATGTAATCAATTGGCGAAATAATGTTTATTTAAAAACGGAACAGAAATAATTTTCACACACGCTTGCACAAAAAATATATCTTATATTTTGAGTGCATTATCAGGCTCATTAACGTTACGAAGATGACTGCAATCGTTCCAAAGATGAATGAAACTAAATACATGTGAAACGGCAAAGCTAAATAATAGTGGTTAAATTTTTAGAAATTTTCTTTAGTAGTCAATGCTTTTTGTATCCAATTTCTCGCCTATGAAATTTAAGAATTACAACAACCCACCTTTTTCTACAGCAACCTACCTTTTTTTTTACAACAAATCAATTTTCATATGCAACAACTTTCGATGAAAGCATGGATATCATAGATATGACCAATAAAAAATGATTATATTACGATGTCTATATTAGATCTTTGACAAAATTAAACCTTCAATTCACATTTCTAGTTTTGCATTTAGACTTTACACATTTTGAACTGTCAATATTGCCATCTAAATATCCAACTACTATCTAAATATTCAACATAGGAATTATGCTGAAAATGAATTTAAATTAAAATATCTTACTTTATTCTTTTGTAACAATTACTGCTGATTAAATTACCATCATTTATGCGAAGCCTCTCATTAATAATTCTAGTTGCCTGTTAAATGATATTCAATACTTTGAACAAATGAAGATTTTAAATTTAATTTGAGTTGATAATTTCTTTTAAGTGGTTTTTTATAACACTCCCTTGTAGGTCAATTGTTAGTATCCTAACTATTTTTAAAATGTATATAAATCTTTTAGACTCTGAAGTAGATAAAGAAAACCTTAGAATCGGTACATAAATTAAATTTTAAAACATGCCATAGTTTTCCTTAAATACGTTTCTAACTTTAAGAGAACCTGTACCAAAAGATTTAAGTTATATATTAACATTCTAAAAAATACATTTCATATTCACGCAGATCTTCAAATGGAGCAAGATATATTAACTAGAAATGTTTGCACAATTAGATTGTACTTTATTGTTTCACACTGAAGATTGTCACAATTAAAAATACAGTCACATCTCTAAAGCACGAAACCATAGCTTGAATTCAAACCAAA
Organism: Argiope aurantia; assembly: GCA_026543865.1. Classification (NCBI taxonomy): domain Eukaryota; kingdom Metazoa; phylum Arthropoda; class Arachnida; order Araneae; family Araneidae; genus Argiope; species Argiope aurantia. Next base: position 20,259 of record JAPMOR010097117.1, on the reverse strand, counting down.
ACAAAGATAACTGAAAAAGGACAAAAAATAGTCATTGAAATCAACAAATTCAAAGGGTGAAGACTTCTTCGTTTGGACAAATTGTAGGCATAGAGCACAAATCTACTGAAGACTGTTCAAATAAAAAAGACAGACAAGAGGTGCGTAGGTGAGTGAATAGTTCACCAAGACCAGGTTAACATTTAAGAAGTAGTCATCAGTTAGAACAACGGTAAAGATGCAGAAGATAAAGATGAAGGATATTTAAATAATCTACTCAAAATGGTGACTACACAATCGCAATTTACTGAAGGCAATTGTATAGAAGATAATTCGGCAAAATAACAGTAATTTTTATGGAAACACTCACACAAGAAGCTATTTTTCATCGAAAGTCTCAGATAGATATAACAACAGTCTTTATCTGTTTCTTCTAACTTAGGATGTTTTTTGGTTGCTCAAGCCACCAACCATATGTTCCATCCAATTTTAATCAAGTTTCTTGTGTAAAATCCATAAATAATAAAATAAAGTGTTATATGAAAACGGAGTAGAAATAAAGGCCAAGTAGGTGATATTCATTCAGAAGTGTGGCTCATAATGTGATTTGATCTACAAATATACTAATAATTAGCAAGTATATAACTGAATACTAAACTGAATCTGCCAGACGCTCCAAAGAATATTAAATATAAACGAACGAAATGGTTGCGCCAGCCAACAGTACCTGAATTTGAATAAACCTTCATCGATTAAAAAAAAGGACCATCTTATTGAAAAATTTATACAGTTATCATTTACTGCTAGTGTTCAAAATTAAATTTTCGGTCTGATTGGTAAGATAACTAAAAGAATTGTGCATTAACATCACTGCGCACAGATTAATGCAGATTGATTAGTGTAAATCTGAGGAATCATTTATTTTAACCGTAATTATATGAGCTTGGTCTATACACCTTCCACCATTTTCTCTTCAAAATTTTTTTGGAATTCCTGAAAATATGCTTTGATACTTCATATTTTATCAGGGGTGGTTTAGTAGGAGAGAAATTAAAAATTAAATATAGAAAATAAAATGGATTTCAAATTTATTGATGGATTGAAGGGTCATATTTTCTTTTATGTTTATCATCATTTCAGATACAAATATTATTTACAACTAGCATTTGGTAACCATTTGCTTGCCCATACTGTAAGGTTCTTGATTATTCAATCATTGATATGTGATGTATTAATATGTAAAATGACTAGGAAGTGAGATTTCAATTTAAATGGAAATTCATGTGAGAATGAAACATGAAAACAAACCTGCTAGATCTGATTTATTAAATACAATGATAAAAATTAATGGATTTACGCTCGAAGAAAATGAAAATTGGCTGCTTCTCCACGTGTTTAAGATTATCTAAAATATCAATCAAAATGTATTAACCATATATATTTTACAAATATGGAATTTTGTAAAGAATGATTTTGTTCCGTTTTATCCGATCATGTTTTCTAAAAGAAAAGAAGCTGAATTGTTAAAAAAAATCGAGGTTATAAGGAAATATAAAATCTGCTGTTAAAAAGAAAAAGGTAAAATGTCTTTTCATATTAAAAAAATTCTCATTAACAGCCAGTATGAAAAATATTTTTTACTATGAAATCGTTTATGTCACAGAAATAATTATTTTTAATATTTTTGAATTAAACCATTAGAAATTTTTTAAATTATCAATTTTGATGAGTAAATTACTGTTTTGTTTATAGTTACTAATTTTATTAAAAGAAGTCCAGAAATAAGAATATAACTAATGCCAACTAGAATTAAACAAATGTTTTCATTCCAATTATAATTAAACAAAAAGAGAAAATAAATGTTAGAGTTCCAAATTATTCTGAAAGTATTAAACAGGATATGAAAAGAAAACACAATGAAGTTTATAATGTTCTAATGGAAAAGGTAATGCGATTATGAATACTAATTAAATATTTTACTTTAGAATTCTTTCTGTTTATATTTATGCGGAAAATCGTGTATTGTAAAATACCCAAATATTTTCATTTCATTTATAACCCCAAGTTCGGTGGCATGTAACTGAGTAAATAATTTATCGTTGTGATCTACAAATTATTATGCTACTAAATTTAAAAATATGCCATACATAAATATTATTATTCATTGCAGAATTTTACGTAATTCATTATTATTTGAAATATACCGGCGTCTTTTAATTGAAGGATAACTTTTCTGCAATCGCCAAGCATGCATTACCTAATAAAAATTAAAAATAACACACATTTTAAGTCATTCATAAAACAATATTATATATATATATATATATATACACACAAAAGTATAAAAATCATAAGTTGAAATCATGAAAGTTTTTACCAAAACGATTTCCGAAACTGTTTTGTTTCCGTTTTCATTTTAGTTTCGTTTTCAAACCTTTTATTACTTTAGATTGGTTAATTAAGATATATATATATATATATATATATATATATATATATATATATAAACTGTCATTTGAATTATTTATTTGATAACGTAATGAAAAGTTTACTTTCTGAATTCATGATCATTCATATCATTAACAAATACTAATTTAGTTAAGCCTTTTTTGCATTTAACACCTTTCAGAAGGTATTTTTATGCAACATTGGATACGTAATATCTTACATTAATAATAATTGTATTTTTAAATTTCTCAAACAAGAGTTAGAAGTAGATAAATTTAATTAGTTTTATTTATATTATTTGCATTGTTGTGTCTTTTCTAATGGAATTCGCTTTTCAAGACTCGTTGATATTTGCAATGAGATTTGTGCCATTAATTATTGTATAAATTTTTCTATAAAAATTATTAAATTATTTTTATGCCTAACTTTTCATTAATATTACATATTTTTTTAAACTTCTATATTGTGTATTGAATTTATTTGATAAAATTAATTTGAGAAATACATATTTAGATTTGAACCATGATGAAAATTTTAAACGTATTTATTAAATAGTTTAAATAAATTTATAAACAAGTCAAAACTGGTTTTAAAATTTATTTAAAATAAACAAAAATAATATAAGATTTTTTAAAAATCTATTAAAGTAAAGAAAATTTCTAGCTAAAGAATTAGAGGTCTCAATATTTACACCAGTGACTTTTTAACTCATAAATTCTTTAATTTAAATCTTCTAAAATTCATATATTGAAATAACAGAAATGAAATCTGAATTTAATATATGAACAATCATACAAGTAAAGACAGAGATATAATCTATACTTATAATAAAGCTCAATGTGTGTGTGTGTATGTTGGCGATCTACAGGCCAGACCATTCGACCTACAGCTACCAAATTTGGCACGTGTATACCTTGGAGGCCGGGAATGTGCACCTGGGGGTTATTTTTTCGAATTTTTAATTATAATTTTATTTATTTAAAAATTAAGCGAAATTTTGGTGTGTTTCTGCTACAACTTTCGAAAATATTACCCCACAAAAAAGATTTTTACATGAAGTTAAAGATCAAAAATTTATCTTTTAAATGATACTAATGTTTTAATCTTAAAATTAAATTTCTATTTTTAATGAATTTTTAAATAAATATTTTAGCTATGTTTTTCAATAATTTTTTTGGTAAAAAATAAAAATTCAAATTAAGCACGTTTCGCATTCATGGGAAAAAATTAGCTTTTTTCAAAGTGTTGCCATCAAATTGATTAAAGCTCCAATTAAAAATAAATTAAATCTTTTTGGAAATGAAATCTCAAAAATATAATTTTCGGCACGTGTTTGTAAGAAATGAAACAAATATGAAATATTTTTTCTAAAAAATAAATTCAAGAAAAATTATTTTATGACTCTCTACACAGAGTGTTTATTTAGTCCCGGACCCATTTTGATGTTTAATGACTCATAAAATAATGAAGATATAAACAAACTTATGGCATTTATTGATGGAATACCTCATATATTTTCCTTTTCAGGTTTGAATATTTTTATTTTTGTAAATATCGTCTGCGAGTTTGGTTAATTTCAGATAATTTCATTTTCCAGTCAAAATATCTGTACTTTTCTAAATATCGTAAGCTTATTAATTGCATTTTTCTCTCTTTTGTTTTTGGCAACTATTGAAATGTTATGTTTATTTTTGATTTGTTTGTTCTATGTAGTACTTTTGTATGTGATGTTTTATTCGAGCGGATATTAAGGAGATTGCATACACCACAAGAGAAAGCACAGATTTTATGGTGGTCATAGAATTAATTTCCAATCAACTAAATCACTGACTTTTAAGAGTTAATTTCCAATCACTTAAACTGACTGATTTATGAAAATTTGAATATCACTATTCAATAAAAAAAGGATAATTTTAGATTTTCCATCGATCGCTTCAAAGAAAACATGCAAATCAACGCGCAGGTTTCTCAAGATTAATTGGCCTAAGATTATAAAAATGTTGAGTTTTTCTAAATTTTTAACATTTAAAACTTCATAAATAAGTCTTAGTTGATCGTGGAAAATAGAAACATTCATTCATTTATTTAAAATTTGGTGTGTCCAGAATATTTCTCAGAATATGATACCTTATTGCATTAAATTTAGACTTCATAATTTTTGAAATATATTTATAGGCAGGAAATAAATATTATTATTGATTTCAGTTCAATCCTTTTGAAAGCAAAACTAAAAACTGAATTTGAGAAATTTTTGTTGAATTATTGTTTGAGATATTACATAAATTATGAAAAATATTTTGTAGTTAACACAAGACTTAAATACTGAGCGATTCTGTTTGCAATACTCACATTCAATGATAATAATAATTAATAAATAACAATAAAGATGATAAATAAATTAAAACGCTTGGTTTTATTAAAAAATATCTTAATATTAATTGCAATTGCATCATTTACATTTTAAATTAAAGTTGAAGTTTTACCGGAAATGACAACAAATTAGCAAAATATATATAGTAAATTGAACGAAACGATCTAAACAACAGTATAAGTTTGATATGACTATCAAAATTTGAAGATAAAAAATGTTTTGTTTCAGAAAATCTATTGAGACCAGTTACTTAAAATATTTAATTGAAAATTGTAGGAAGCTTTAATACTGGTGAACCGGCTGGTCACCAAAGGCGGCTAGTCACTAATAAATTTGTAAAACTGTTGTATTAAAAATGATTATTAAACACATTTATCATGTTAAAAGATTATGGTTAAAGATAATTTTGATCTGCTTATTTTTGAAAACATAATTAAAGCATTTAAGATATTAATTTCTAGCGAAAGAATTTCCTTCAAGAAACTGTGGAGAAATATTTTGGACGTGTTTATGTACTTCAAATCTTTCACCACTCTTTATTGAATACTAAAGTATCATACTATTTATCAATTTTTTAGTTGCTTTATCTTTCTGCGGTACTTTTTCGTTGGCCGGGCGCAAATGTCGCCAATTGTGAATCAAACTCCAGCCAAGTCGCCAAGCAAAGCGAATAATTGGCGGAATTCTACATTATTTGGCGATTTTTTACTTGCGTCCGGTTAACGGAATAGAACCCTTTCTGCTGATAAAAATATAGAGTATGATGAAGCAGGGGGCTGCTTTTAATTTTTTTCAAAAAGTTTACTTAATTTATTTTATATAATACATGATAAGAATGAAATTTTAAACGTATGGGGATATCAAAATGATTAACAGTTCCTCTGTCAAAATAATGTATCAATTGTCACTGGTTATTCCAATCATCCCTCTGCAACAATCCATTTTAGCAGAAAGTAGAAAGTCGAATTTCGTCGTTTATTTGCTCTCTTCTAGACCCGCCATTTTTGTTTGATTATGTTTTTGGTAAACGTGTTTTGGAATTCACATACTCTGCTATTATTATTAGGTATGCCTCCATCTTTTCTTACAAAAATTATCTGGTGATTGCCCAGTTCAAGTAGCTCGATAACGTCGCTTTATTCAACAAAAGCATTAAGCACATGCAACAAAAATACATTCGAGGTCTACACAATAACATTACTAACAGAAATTAGCAGCATGTAATGAGACACCAAATAACAGTAACTTGTAAATAGCACCATCTAGTAATGCGATGACAATCCAAAGAGAGTATTCAGCCCTCTGCTGAGCATTTCGTCCTTTTACAATTACATTAACAGGGAAATCTAACAGAGTAGGTAAATTTTTAGAGAAATCTCTACATCTCGGCTCTTAATGTACATATTACATAATTCTTAAAATTTCCAAAACTTAATCTTTGTGATTCAAGTGACCAAATGACCGCAAAAGGTCTTGATCATTCATCTGATATCATCATCGTGAGGATACTTTAAATCTCCCATTTAGTTTTAATGTCTTATTTCAGCGATGGCAATAAAGTTGCAGAAACGCAATATTACAGATTCTTAACAATATACATGGACAAAATCAATATATTTTAACAGGAAAATATAATTTATCTCATGCAAATATGGCGTTTTAAATTTTTTAATGGTATAAATGACATAAAGTATAAATAATATAAAAATTATTAATTTTAATAATTTAATCATTTTTGTAAAAAATACTAATTTTATATTTATGGGAAGGGAAAAAAGTAAATACTGAAGAAATGAAAATTACTAGGGTTTATTATTATTATTCTTTATTCTTGCTAAATAATTGCATTTTTCTTTGAAATATAATATTATATATATATATATATATATATACGCCAATACCGTGTGCCATATATGTGCCTTAACGATAAAAATCATACTACATACATATAGATGCCAAAATATACGTAATGACAGTGGAAAGCAAAAACAGGCTAAAAAGGTGAAATTACGTACAGAACGAAGAGGCTGGAAATTATCTTTGCCCTATTGACAAAGAAGTCACGTACCTGATTTATATGTAAGAAGAAAAGAGATCATTACTTTTTAGAAGAGCCAATGAAATAGAATTTAACTGTCAAACGATTCTGTATCAAAATATCGTCTGAAGTGCGTCACTGTTGAAAAACCGAAGCGACTGTGCTGGAGGTTAATTTTGAACTAGAAACTGGAGAATGGTATTTACTAGGGATTGCTCAATTACTTCAGTTTTACGCCATACTATAATTCGTTATTTATGCAGTAGAAGGAATAAATCAGCAGAAAAGTTTCAATATTTATTATGATTTTGCATTTTCAAAACCAATTTTCATACAGTATCGGAAAATACATCTTACTTTTTGTATAGTGTATATTTTTTTAAGTGATATATATAATCTAAAGCCGTAGTAATTTTGATAAAATTTCTGAAAAATCTTTTATGCTGTCAACTGTTCTTTCATTATTTTTTATCTCTTATATTGGTAGAACATTTACTAAGAGAAGAATGAAAGCAAGTGCATCGTTCAATTATTAACACATAGCTATAATAAAATTAATTCATTATTCCGTAAATATATTCAATTATATACTGGGATCGAAGTTGAATCTAGCAAATTAAATATTCAACGAAGATACGATGAGATCTAAAAATAATCTAATAAAATGTGACATGTTTGAATGTAAAATTACTCCTATTTAAAATGAATGAAATATGTCATTGTTAAAGAACATTAAATTTTACAGCCGGTTTATTTTTTTGAATAATGGTTATAGCATTTAATTTCTAGCAAACAGCTTACTTCGATTTGCATTATGTAATTGAATTTAATTAAAATGGCACGTAACAAATATGAGAGTCAGAATTATTAACTGAGTTGTTTTGGAAATCCATTTAAGAAATTATTTAATAAATTTATTATAAATACTAAACAATAAATTCTATTCAAATAATTTATAATAGCAATTTTGGATTCAATCACTTAAGATATTTATTGAGGCTTTGTATTGCGCGTAAGTTGGTTTTTAGATTGCGTAATTACTTTTCATTTTTTAGATAAAATAATATTTTCAGTAGACCAGCATAACTAAATGAAATCATGATTAGAAATGAGGTAATGAATAATAATTATAATACAGAAAATGCCTCAATTTTTTTCAGTATATCATGTTTAAACCACTCTTTCCTAATACCATTCCAAATCAGTCTTCGCAGATTACTTTAATTTCGGAATTTCCTGTTCAAAGATATATTTCCTATCTCTTGTATCTAAATCCGCATTGACAGCCTATGTTATTTAACCTCTTCCAGTAAAATGACGAATATAACTCCTCATTTATTATTCATGCCATATAGAACAATAATGAGTATAACTCTTCATGCGACTGAAGTTTCTGTTGGAATATAATAATAAATTCGTTTTAAAATGTCTAGTGTACTGAATCCGGCAGCACTTTTATTACGTTTGTTTATACCATAGATCACTATTGTTTACGTTAGATTGCCCTGGTATAAGTTATGGTTAAATTGTTGTTAGTCAATAGATAAACATTTAGTGTGAACATCGGTCTTACTAAAGGAGAAATATATCCTGCAATATATCCCATAATGAATAAGACTAATGTAGACTATGAAGATAAAGGTGATTGGAAGGATTCGGTAAAATCAGAAGATATAAGCCTACATTTACTTGATACCGATAATGAAATTAATGATAATGAAATATAACCATCTAGACGAAAACGCGCTTATTGACTAATAAGTAATTTTAGTGAATGCTCTGGAGCTATAGACACATCATAAGACGAATGAATTTGGAAGGAAATAGATAACGTGCCTGAGATAAAAAAAATATATGGGAGTGCCTGACGTAAACGTGAAAACTAAGAGGTAATCCGAGGTCATTAGAGATTTTTGAAGAAATGTTAAATATGAACTTACGAATTACAATAATATAATTTTAATAAACAATATGCAAGAATTATAAAATAAACTAAGTTTCCTTAAATTAAAATTAAATGGTTATTTCATGCACAATTTTTCTTTATAAAATCTTACTAGAAGGGGTTAAGGGTATATGTAAAAGGAAATTTTACTTAGCTGAGAGCTGCAAACAAATATATACTGTTCCAACATAAAATTCCAAGCGCAAGAAATATTCCAAGCACAATAGCATGAAGGTGAAACATCAAGTATAAGAAGCACTTGTTTTCATAATGATTAAATCATTTTTAGGAGCAATAATGTTATATCTGAAATGCTTGCATCAACAAATGAATAACGATGAACAGAGTGAAACTCTGAAGTAATAGATAATAAAAATATTTGTAATTCTGTTGCTCAAAGTTGTTATACTTTGTAATAATAGAATTATGGATTCACGAGATTCCACCACTATTTTCATCTGACTTTTTAAAATGGTTTCAAAAGTTTCAGAATAAAATCCGCCATTTTCTAAAGTACATTGTAACAAAATGTGCATTTATATTCCTCCTCTCGTTCTTTTATAAATCGAATTAGAAAATACATTTTGGATATTGCGTATCTGCTCCTAATTTTTCCCCTCAAAAAATAGCTAGTATGCAGCCTATAATTCATTTATATAAAAAAATCAATAAATATAATTATCGTTTCATGATTTAACAACAATTACATATAATTCTTTGAAACAGATTCGAAATTTCTAAGGAAATTTTTAAATGTGAGTTATTATATAGATTAAAGCAAAATGAAATAAAAATATTTATGCAATCTGTATACTCTATTCTGTTTAATTTTATTGAAATGTTGGTTTGCTTGATCCACTATAGTTTACAGCTTAGTCATATTTTAAATGAGCAGTTGACTGATAATGAATAGTATCAATATGACTGTTTGAAAAAATTAAATTAGAAATTTAAATCATTGTTCTCGAAAACTAAGCACCTAAAAAATCTATTTGCTTTTTGCAATTAATTTATTACACAGATACCCTTGTCTTGTTTTTAAACTTTTCGCATAACATCTTCTAGTTAATGCTGTTGGTAGCTCAATTTTTTTGAAGATAGTTTCTTATTTGAATTTTGTAGAACCAATTTATCATGTAAACAATGATAACTTCTATTTAATAAGCGTAATTTAAATTAAAATTTAGTAATAAACATTTATAATGACACTACATTTAATAGAAATTTTATTAGTGTAACAAAAGGCTGAACAATTAACTTCCTTTATGTTTTTACCATCAATTTCTAGATACTTTTTTTGTAAAATAAATTTTTTCAATTTAAATTTGATTTATGTAGCTAAAAATTAAAATTTAACTAACTTAATCTAAAACTGATACTAAAAATCTAAAAATTCGAAAATAAATGTGAAAAATTTCAAAACACCTATTTAGAAATGTAAGCAAAAAGGCATTTGAAATATTTTTCTGCTGACGATAATTAGCATGTATTCAGAAAGAAATGGTATATATGTGGAGGCGAAAGTTCTCGACTTTAATAATAATTTTTGATCAATAAATCTGGCAAAAAATTTCTCATTAATTTTTAACATAATTTATATAAATTTATTTTTATTCAATTTTTTTCTTTCCTATAACTATTAAAATTTAATGATTCTAAATACGAAATGCAATAATAAAAAAATTATAATTATATATGATGGTAATTAATTATGTTGTTTATTGTCTTTATACTCAATGCGAAAATCTGAATTAATATTTAAATATAGTACCGAAGTGAAAATTAAAATAACACATTACATTAAATTATTTTGATGAACATTTTTTTTATTTTTAAAGTATAGTTAATAAAGAATATTTCTTTTTACAAATAAATATTAATGAGTGGAATCTTCTATTAAAATATATTTTCACTAAAAATAGGGGAAAAAAATATCAACGAAAAGCTATTATTTAAATAAAAATTTAAAGTCTCAATAATTCATAGTTTTTCATAATTAAACTGTTTTATTAATAATACTATTATTTCGTTGTAAATTTATGTAAAATTATTTTGGATATTTAGAATAAAAGAATTAGAAATTTATGAAGAAGCTAAAAATTTTTGATGAAAATGAATAATCATTTAAGATACATTTTTTCCTTTATTGGGCTAAGAAAAAAAAGAATGATGTATTATTTTCAGCCACATAGCAATATAGCTTTATATATTTTTTTTACTATCAAATTATTGAAATTATTAACATTCTGACTTTTAAAATTAACTAAAATAAAATATGTTGACACGTCGTCAGACAAACTGATTTCAATAAACCGTTTTACTCTTTCTTTTGTAAATTCTGTATCTCATATTAGTAAGTTTTGTTTGTGCATTTCAGTTGGCATGTTATTTGTAGCCCAAAGGCATTCAATTAAAGCATGCACATTCTGAAGCAGGTGAAATACAATAGTACTCATTTATGTCTTCACAGACCGTTTTGACTGGTGTTACAATGGACAAAATTATTACTTTAAAATATTTCGTATTTTGATATTATGAAACATTTTCGAATATTTTAACATCATATATGTTAATGTCATATGACATTTTCTATTGATGTTTCATTTTTTATTAAATTCAAAAATACGAAAAAAAATTGTAATTTCAGTGTTTGAGAAAGCAGTCTAAAGCCTCTATATTTTTTCGTTTTTAAAAGATTAAATTCTTTCCGGAAGCAAAAATATTCTCTCGAAGCCATTATTACTACAAAATTTCTGATAGCTTACAGACTGGATTTTTTAAACATATTTTTAGTACTTTATAAATATTGCGTAGTGTAAGATTATTATAAGGCACTTTGAGCAAATAAGAGATGTAATATAGAAATCTTCTCCAGGAAATTCGACCTATAACGTCATCTACATCAAATTATTGCAGTTTAAATTTTCAAAGTCCAACCGAAATGTTTTAATATTCTATACTAATAATGAAGATGGCTGGGCGTATATTGACACTCAACAGAAATCTACTATTTGACACCTAAAGGGTAACAAAGAATATTGTTTGATATGGTAATACTTCTAAGAAACGGAAAGCGTTGTCATCTGCGGTCAATTATGATTCCTTCCAGCTCGACATGATTTGGTCTTGAGTGGTAGATTTGACAAATACCAAATTCAGCACATATACGTAAACTTTGGATCTTTAGAAGGTAGGCATATTAACTCAGAGTGAATTTTTAAAAGTTTAGTTATTTCAAAATCAAGCTAAATTTTGTCATTTTTTTCATGATAGCTTTCTAAAGTAGGATTGGAAGAAATACATTTTACACTGTTTCAAAGACTGTCTTTTCAATTGTACCAATTGAATATCTGAGAAAAATTTTCCTGCATTTTGACAATTTTTTTAGAAGTAGTTTTGCATTAATTTCCAGAAATAAATTACACTATTGCTCTAAAGTTCAATTTTTTTTTTAATTTCATTTTTTTCCATCAATCATTTGATCCCAAGAATTCTTTTCAATTTTGAAAACTAAAGAAGAAAGATTTTTTTTTTAACATCTGTGCAATTTAGCAGAAAAAAATTAAAATATGGCGATGCTTAGAAAATAAATAAACCAGACAATTACGTTAATTTAAAATATAGACATTTAGAAGAAAACATATCATATAGCTGCTTTTTATCAAAAATGCACATGTGCAATAAGAACAGGGTGTATTCAAGACTATTAAAATGACACGACTTTAATATCAATCTCTATTTGTTGCTTAAAAATTATTTGTCAGAATAACTAACCCGAAATTATGCCTAAGATTTTTAATTGAAATTAAATGCTGCCAATTTCCCTTTCCAAACAGATGCTCACCAAAAGGGGACAAATAAAGGGGACAAAGGACAAATAAGTTATAAAATTGCTCATAAATCTAATAAATACTTTATGCTTTTAAACTATAATTAAATATGAAATATTATAATTTTTAATTATATTAAAATAAACTCATTTGAAAATTTAAAAGTTGAAAAATTGTCAAAATTATTTAGAAATACAGTATTTTTTTTGAATTAACATAATTGTCGTATTTATATCCGATTTTATTGTATACTGAAAGTAAGCAATAACCCCAAGAAATAATTTCAACAAAAGACATAAAATAAGTGGACGAAGAAATAAACATTGTTTCTAAGCTAACTATGACACTCACCCTCAAGTAGCAGAAGCATTAAATTTGTCAGTTTTATAGTGAATGGAAATCTATGAAGACTAATTAAGAGCAAATTGGCACGGTATGCGATACTTATATCAAAGTACTTAGTTATTATATGAGAGGATAATTAATATTATCATCAAGTATTTAAGGTCCCACAAACTGAAGTAAGAGAGGGCTCATATATATATAATGAATACTCAATAAGCTGTATATCAATTAATTACTGAATGCTCAATCTTAAGGAATAATGAGAATTAAGACAAATTGTCTATTTACTATTAAGAAGTGTTAATAATGTTAGCTTTTGGAATATATGGAAAAGGTAGTGAGATATACTTTTTAGGATAAGATGAGAGAAAAAAAATGCAAACTATTGTGATGTGTCAATTAATTTTAGTTACTTAAATAAAATCAGCAAATATAGAGACAGTTCGAATATTCCTCGTTTAATCATGGAATAAATAAAATTTATTATGAGTATTATGCTAATTGACTTAATGACATTTTGTAAATGAATATTTTATTTCTTGTCTGAAAGATGAATATAAATCTGAAGTAACTGGGAAAAGGTCTTAACAAATTTAAGTGAATAAATGAGATTTTTAGTACATTATTGTGCAAATAATACAAGAAAATATACATAACTGTTGTTTTGAAATTACTCGAGAGAATCTAATAATGCTTGTGAAAATATTTGTAAGCATACTTTTCATTTATAAGAATAAAATAAACAAATCTATGAAAATGGAAGATTTTAAGATGACTTTGATTTCTTGAATTAATTAAAATCAATAATATTTAATAGTTTAATAGAAATAGTATTTAATAAATATAGATTTTAAATCTTTATATATATTAATCTTCATATATATGCAAGCGTGTCTGTCTTTTCACTTCAGAAAAGGAAAAAAAAAAAAAAAAGAAAAAACAATTTATGTTCTGAACTGCTTCAAAATTAATTATTTCCAAGATCATATTCTTAAAAAATATATCTAAAGTATACTTTTTTAATTTACATTTTCATAAATAAAAATCAAATATTTTTTCAGCACATTGATTGCTATATCAATAATCGCCTTTAAAAGTTGGCTTTTAAAGCTCACAGTATATAAATATATTTACTTCTAGGGCAACATTATATAGCAGTAGTGGTAAACAGAGCAGCTTATAAATTTCTATCTCACGCAAGAAAAGGAAAGAACACATTCAAACACAGACATAATGAAGCAAGATAAAATATGCCGTGGAACGGTAATTCTAACCATCTTTCTTCATGAATAGGAAGATGCTCTTTCTTTTAAGCGTCATCCACGCTCAGGACAGTGGAAATAATTTTATTCTGAAAGGAAAACTTCCACAAAATCTGTGCTTAATATGCTGGAATTTTAGAAAAATTCCATTCAGTGGACACCAGTTATAATGATTATTGTAATTTAAAGGAATAAAAGAGTTTTAAGATGCGGAACAATGGAAATGGAATAAAAAACGGTACTATATTTTTAGAAGTTTTTAAAATACTGTCAAAAAAGGCACAAATATTAAAATAAGTTCAGGATATAGCCCATGTGGTTCAGCGAAAATGACTATTTTTACTTCGTTCTAGAAAAATTATTGCAAGTTTATAAGAATCACAAGACATTTTGAAACACATTTGGATAGTACTATGTTTTATTTTTGCCTTGATTTGTCATCTGAATCTTTGTTAATAGGAAAAAGATAAAGACTATAAAAGTACATAATGTTCGAAATATTCAAAATGCGGCAAAATTCTTAAAAAAAAAACTTCTTAATGCTGTTAGATTCAAATGATTTTTTTTTCTTGCTTTAGTGAAATCCAAATCATCAATATTACAAACGCTATCATTTCTTACAACATATCTTAAATCAAATTTTAAATATAAAGTTTTAAGCACTATATAAGGAGCATCCGCCTTCTGCGAGTAGTGCATTTGAATTAAATAAGTTATGGAGCAGAGTGGTAATGCCTGTTCAATTTTAAATCGTAAGATGATTTGAATATATCACATTTTGGGAATTTAAACTTCGAAAACACCTCCCCACCCAGACATTGGTATTATAGAGTAGTTTCTAAGCGGTTTGATGTAAATTTAGTATACGAGGAGACAAAATTATTTATCATTTAATGAACAACTATATTTTAACTAATTAACAATTTTAATTAAATTACACTTAATTTTAAATATATAATTTCATTGAAATTATTTGCATTAGGTGTAGACAATAAGAGTGAGCTTTAAAGATACGGAAATTAAAAACTGCCTATTATTAAATTGTGATTTCTAACTTTAGACTCCAAAATGTTTTAATTATTGTGGTAATGATTACATTCATTTCTAAATGCTTCTTGTTTTATTGAAAATGGCTATAACCAGGACATCGGCAAAAGCAATTCAGTCCTAGAAAATATTATTTAACTAAGGTATTGAATTTAAATTACAGTTTCTCATATTTGGGGCATGCCTTATTCATTTATTTTAAACAATTAAATTATATTCTTAAAAAGATTCGATTGTGTTGTTTGGATTTTTTTCGGTGTATTGATGTTGCGCAAAATAAATCTAAAAATAAAGCGGGGAAGGGGCGAACATGTATGATCTTTTAAATAAATTTAAAATTTCTAAAGATTTTATGATTTTTTCTTCTAGAATAATACATTCCAGTTTATGATCGTAATAGCTGTCCTGATGTTACTCGGCATAAGGTAATCAGGTATATTACCCATCATCATGCAGCCTCATGACTTCTGAACATAAGATGGTATGTATATATCGAATGTTAAGTTTTTATTTCCAGAAAAGCCGTGTTGATATTCATGAAATATATTATTAGCATAAAACAATTGATATGTTCTATTTAAGAATACTCTTCAGAGAACTTTGCATAAATATGGCAATAAACAAAAAATCGATATCAGCCTTTCATCTTACAAGGGGAGGACACGAGAATAAAAATTGAGTTCGGGATGAGATTTAGTATAGTGGTAGTATACAATTAGAAGGAATAATTTATTTCTGCATAAAAAATGAGAATATCAATTAAAACTCTTTGTAAATTATTAAATTTGGAATTATTTAAAAAGAAAACAAATAAGTAAATAACAGCTCAGGATCGAACTAGGGTCTCACGAATGCTATGCCAGGGCTTTATCCACTATACCATTTGCACCTCAGTAATGGGTACACTTTATTAGTATATAAGCTATGCTGCAAGTTTGAGCGTCATTTCCTCGGAATTGGCTGGCTATTGAGTTTTAGAAGGTTCATTCATGAAAATATGAAATGTATACTACCAATATACTAAATCGCATCCCAATCTCAATCTCGTGCCTTGTACTTGTTAGATTTTCTCATTGCTTTCTGCGAAAAGAACCAAGCAACTTCCAGGGCCTTAGATGAAAATTAATAGTCAAAAATAAATTCAATATGGCTAGCATAATTTCCTGAAAAAATTAAAAATTAAGTTCGAATACTCATAGTCCATTCGGTTCGGATTGCGTAATTTTTTACCCTTCTAATTTTAATACATAATATCTTCTCGAATAAATAATTTCTTATGAGGATCATAAACGTTCATACAGGAGGAATTAAAGCGGAAAAAATAATTCAGAAAGACCATCACACAATCCTCCAATGAATAATTGACTATGTTTTCAAATTTTATCAATAATACTTTCAAACTCTAATAATAACTAGCTATAAATATCTAACTAATAAAATCCTAAAAAAGTTCCTCTAGGCAAGATATATACAGCTGAATAATTAAGTTTAATGCCCTTTCTTTTTGTGTGTGAACTCCGTGATCAGGATGAAATCAATGGATATTACAGAAATCTTCAACGGCTATATAAATAACTTAAACCGTTTAAATTTTCTTATCAGCATTCCAGAATAAAATCTTTGTGCATTATTAAATTTATTTTTTCTAGCAAACTAATTAACAAAATAGTTTAACAACAGCATCCAAAACAATGAATAAAGACTAAACCCTTTTTACTCCAAAAAGTAATTAGATGCATTATTATATATCCTTATAATGCTTAGAAATATTCCCTTTTAGTGGTTAGAAATCTTCGAAAAATTTGAAAGTATATTGTAATTTCTAAAAAAATAAAGTGAAAAATTTTACTATTATATGTTTATTTTCATAATAATCATTATCCAACAAAAATGTGAAAGCGATGCATCTCGTTGATTGGCAGTCAGACTAGAAATAGAAGCACAGAAGGTTAAAGTTAAATATTTTATTTTAAATCAAGAATTGTTTAAAATTATTTGCAAAATTGTATGCAGAAATAGATTTTTTTAAAATTTTTTTCTTAAATTATAAATTTGGTTACTATTAGCTTTCTTAGT
The DNA here is from genome assembly GCA_026543865.1 of Argiope aurantia. NCBI lineage: Eukaryota > Metazoa > Arthropoda > Arachnida > Araneae > Araneidae > Argiope > Argiope aurantia. The sequence goes on along the minus strand of JAPMOR010097117.1, from coordinate 2,918 downwards.
ACAGAATGCCAGAAAACAGTGCATGATCTTCACTATACTGACCAGAATTTAAAATAGCGGAAAACAATGTTTAGATACTGAACAATATTTTACGCTAAAGGATTTATAATTATATGGAGCTCTACTGTTACATTCAAGAATCTTCACATTTTATTTTCATCTCATTGTTTTACTATTACATTGAAAGAAGTAAATTAGTTGAAAACATTGGCCAAAATATTTCCCAATTCTATTTTTTTTTAAATATTTATTTGCAAGGAAACATTTACTGTACACAAACCCCTCACAGTGCTTGAGAAGTTTACAAATTTGGGAATTTGAACCTTCATGCTAGATTAATATATTGTTTCAGCAATGCAAATATCAGAATTAGAATTTAAACTAAAACAGTAAATATAACTTACTATAAAGTCTCTCTTGAAAACTCAATTCTCTTTCAGCAGATATAAAATATTAAAAATTGCTTAGAAAAATTCCACGACGACAGTTAAACTTACAAAATGGCCGAATACAAATGTATACTGTCAACAATGGCCGATAGCATGCTACGTAATGGGCTTAGGATTAACGAAGAATTATTTTTGAACCCAGAAATCGTAAAATACTTGAATATTTCACTAAGAGTATTGAGAAAATTATTATATTGTTTTCAGGAAAGTATTTTAACAATTACATATAAAATTTCACTGATTGAAATGGAAAAATTAAGAGTTCATAAAGCTGCTGCCGCTTTGTTTTATATAGAAATTATTATTATTCTCCGATAGAAGTTGGGGGAAGAGCTCATGATCTTTATTCCTCACATTTCCTTAGAAACTACCCGATTTTGTATTATTGGTCATTAGCTAAATTAATATGCAGATTCAAACATTGCAAACATCAAAATTAAAATTTAAACAAAAACAATAACTATAACTTACTAATAAGTCTTTCTTGAAAACACAAATAATTCTCCTTCAGCAAATATAAAATGCTGAAAATAATCAAAAAGGCTTAGGAAAATTCCGTGCCAACAGGTAAACTTATAAATTGACAGGAAAAAAATGTCTACGACTCTGAAGAATAGTTTTTCAATGAAAAAAAAATGCCAAAATAGATCATCAGGTAAAGTTGTGGTTACTGAGATAAAACTCAAATTTTGGTTATATAAGAAAGATGCAGAGTCAACAATGGCTGATGGCTCAGGACAAAAGAAGAAATATTTTTTCCATCCATAAATCGCGAAATAATTGCTGCATATTAAAAATAAGTAGAAAGTTTGTATATTGTTTCTAAAAAAACATTTCAACAAACACATGGAAAATCCCACTTAATCAAATAGTAAACTTAAGAGCTCAAAAAAACTGTTGCCATTTTATTTACATGGTTATGATTATTATCATTAGATATAGCTTATGATCTTTATTTCTAAGCGAAAAAACATGAACATTGTGGAAATAGGCATAACACATCATATATATGCATAATAGAGCAAGAACCGAACACTATGATTCGTCATTCAGTGTATGGCTTTAAATATAGTTCATGCATATAATCCTAAATAAAAAAAATAATAGAAAGAATATTTTATCACTTTAAAGTATTATGGAAAGAGATATGCACAAATTCAAACAACGAAATCTCTAAAATATTTTTGAACCCTTCAACTCTTTGAATCCTTCTTTTGGGTAAGTCGTATATGAACATAGAATGGTCACTAATTCATACATGATTTTAATCACCCGATCTGAATGAACAGTATTTCTATGAAACTGGACTAAACGTTGCTTCTGCTGGTTTGGTTATATTAACTTCCCGTTTGAAGCAATACTAGGGCTATTTTGGGATGGACCTCGTAATTTTGAACCGCGGTCAGATGACGAGGCCAGCACCTGAGCTGGCACCCCCTTCTCCACACCACACCACACCAGCGGGTAGACGTTTGGTCATGACGCATTTAACGTGCAACAGACCCTTTTTACACGACAGTTCTTCGGTGGAATCGGGTCACGAACCTGAAACCCTCCGGTTCCGAAACCGAGACCTTACCACCAGGCCACCACGGCCTTGTAGCTTCTGCTGGCTACAAGGCAGTGGCTGCTTAATAGAAAGATATGGCTGCTTAATTGTTCAATTTTTAACTTTACAATTTTGTAATATAAACAAATTGATTTATGCATCAATTCACTGATTGGAGTTTGAATATTTTTGCCATTTAATTAGCCCAGGAATCAAGGAAATAACAATCTGAGATTAACAGTCAGAAATGGGAAGATCATCTTACTGCTTAATTAATTTTAATCAAATATTTGATGTCCTTCTATCACAGATAAGAATAATTTATTTAATGCCCATAAAACAAACATTGAATATTTAGCTGTTTACACAACAAATGTGTAAAAGGTTTTTTGTGTGTGGGGGATACAAGACAAATGTGTAAAAAGTCCCTACTGATTTACTTTTGTTGTCTTTATATTCAGAAAATTAAATTTTTAAAGATATAAATTTTTATTTATTTTTATTTCATTTATTTTTATTTTTATTTAATTAAAATTTATTTTATTTCAATAAGTTTTCAAATATTCATTTAAAATCCGATTTTCAATTTATTTTTTTATTATTTCTATCATATCATATCATATATATAAATATATATATATATATATATCATATTATGTATATAAGTTAATCATTAATTACCAGCAGCTTAATCTAAAAGGTGTAGTAACCATTTTCATTTCGAAATTGAATTCTTTATTAATAAAAGCTTTTGTGGCATAGTTGCATTAAATTTAGTATGCAAAAGAATAAAAAATATTTGCTTGAAACGGACACTGAAATTATACATTTTTCGAAGTAATTTTATAAATTATACGAATTTTAGATATAATAAAGATAGTTTTAATAATTAATCATTTACATTTTTATTATTTAATATG
>JAPMOR010097105.1:147968-162762 GCA_026543865.1 Argiope aurantia | reverse complement strand
GTTTCATATTTAGGAAGTATTTGTAGGTTATTTTTTAATAATATCGTTCCTAAAACATGCAGTCCACCGTCAAATGTGCTAATGACATCTATTACGACAAAGATTGTTTTATTTGTGCATTAAATTACATTCAATTCATTGAAATTTCGACATAGTCTGTGAAAAACATCAATTTTGGAAACCATAACATCCAACAACTGTGGAAATTGTTCAATTTCCCCCATAGTTTGCAGAAACAGTGTGATTTCTTTCAAGCAGTTCTCAATTTTTTTAAGTACGTTCTCGCGACTCACCAGCGAGTGTTATTATACATTAGTAAGCCATTCTACACCGAGTTTACTTCATCCAACAAAGCTTCAAACTTTCGCTCATTTAAAGCCTGCGACGATATGAGGTTGACTATTTTTGTGACTAACGCCATTATTCTCTCAAGAGATGTTAAAGCAGTCTTAGAACACAAAGCGTATTGGTGAATAATGCAGTGGAGTTCAAGAATCGAATTTCCTACGTGTTTGAAATAAACTTAGGAAACTATATTTTTGCCAACCATATTTGGATCAACATCAGTTACTGAAACAATTCTTTTTAAATCAATTTCTTTCTTAGCAAGTGAATTTTTAACTGTTGCACAAATATATGTGCCTTTTTTTAAATGGAATGGGAACATTCGTGTTTGTTTGTAATACTTCCTAATGAACTCTGTTATTTTGAACTAAAATGCAAACCAAATATTGTGTCCCGTACCATCAATGGCCTGCGTGCCAATGATTCTCCATCCCTGATCTATAATATTATTTCGATCAATAAGGAGGTATTTCTAACCAAATTTTGCTGCATATGGTCCATATCAACATCACTAGAAATGGTAAAATATTTCTTCTTCAATACTTTTAGGAATAAAATATAATTTATTTGATTTCCAAAATTAAAATTATAAGTACATTTATTTGTAAGACTGTTCAATCTCATAATGATATTACTTTTACTGAGGTGGCAGAAATCATCTAAGTTTTCATCATTAGTGGGTAGATAGTGAGAAATTCGTTAACGTTTCCCTGAGTTATATGGCCTGAATCTACCCATTATAATATAGTTTACTACCATTTATGTATCTTTTGAATACATTTTTTTTATAATCCCGTTCTGAATGAAAGTAATCGTTATCTGTATTGCTTTCTTCATTATTTAATACACATTCTATCGTAATTTGTGAATTCCCACAAAAGATAGACATTGAGAAAATTCGAAAGTCTTTTCACTACAATATAGAGACATAATAAACTTTGTCAACGCATTATCGCAAATTACTGTGCTAGCCTGATAACACGGTTTATAATTATGGACTTCATATGTTATTCTATGTTTTGTAAACCTGATACCTTAAATTCCTTGTTCGCAATCAGATCGTCAAATGAATCCTTATTCCTTTGGGCTTAAAAAATTGCCTCGCATTTTTTAAAAACTTTTTATGTATAGTTGCATATATCTGAACCAACCTCGAAGAATTGAAGATACCCATGGCATACAGCTTAATATTTTATTTATTTGATAGTGCTCTGCACCAACGGTAAGTACGAAAAAAGTGTAAACATTTATACGAAATAAAAGTCATCAGTGAGTTCCGTGTGCAACAATGGTTAAGGTTGACCCATTATGTGCATTTTCATCGTTCTTAGAGGTATGTGTTGCTTTATTATGAGTGAATAAATTGCTTTATGATTTAAAAATACAAATATTTATTGGATAATATTTAAATTCAAAATTCTTTCATTCCTCACCATGTATCCAAAATCAGAATTTGAATCGTTTCCTCCCAAAATTTAACAAAAATTTCACTTCCTGTCAACTGAATTCTGTTTTTCTTGAAAAACGAATTTCGTTCTTTCAAAAAGAAATTCTCCATTGATAGAAATCGACGGGAATGTTTCTGATAGGTAGCCTTTTTTATCGATTGAATAAATCAATGCAATGAAAGGAAGTCTGCTTTGGATCTGCAAGTATTTATTTGATACTAGATCAATGTTTATGTTCTTTGTGGAATACATTATGGGTCTTATGGCAAAATTTAAAAATCGTTGTATCATTCTCTTATTAAAACCCTTTCGGGATGGGAGGCCTCTATTCTAGCCGCACACTCGGGACGGAGCATATGCGAAAGGAATCATTACACAAAAAGGGAGTTTTGTGTCGCTACGCTTAACTTTGAAAAACTAATCACAAAGCTTAAATCATAATGTCATCATTTTTACTACGTTTTTTAGATTATTAATTCATTCTTAATACGATCACATTCTACATACACTAAATTGTGTTTTCTTGTTATATTAAACCGAAACCAAGGTTTCCGTAATAAAAAAGGAAGTGAGCGAAATGTATCCGAAAGCTGCGCGAAATACAAGAACTGAAAGCAAAACACAGAAATAACAAAAAAGAGAATAAGAAAAGAATGCAGAAACGCGTATCATTCTACCACAAATGGAAAGTTAAACAACCCGGCTCTGTTTATTTACATTATTCTTACGCCCCTTCCCCGCAAAAACTGATGAGTTAAATACCAAAGTCAGGCTGAATATGAGTAAACTGAAGGTCGGAAAACTAAAACTATATTTATTTCAAAAGTAATGGACAGAGCTCCGATTTAAAATGCGCATATGCATCACCATCTCATAAGTTTGATTTCCAAAAATGTACGGGCGGTACAAGTTATGAAATACGTTCGTAGGTCTTGCATATATGACACACCCATCGCATAATTGTTAAGAATATTTTTTCGAAGCAATCATTTTATCACGAATGCATATCACACAAATGTGCAAATTAACATATAAACTACAAGGAATGATATTCGCAAGACACATTTTAATATTTTACGATGCTTACAAGCTGATATATTATTGATAAATTGCACCTTATATAATGAGATAACCATAATGAAAAATAAAAAAAAGTTGCTCAATAAAGCATATTGCTGAATACAGAGCCAAGATTTTTTACACTTATTTATTTATTGGATAAAAAGCGCCCACTGAAAAAACAGGTTTCTAATATATATATATATATATATATATATATATATATATATATATACCTAATCGAAGCTTTATAAAATTTCTAACTGGTATTGCTGAAGCAGAATATTAACTTCATTTAAAAATTTTAAAAGCAAGCTTACTGAAAGCAAATTTAGGAGACAAAATATGCATTTTTCAATGTCGTACAAATTTGAACACTCATTTTGAATATTAGAAGATGGAGTATTTCTTAAACTTAAAATTCGCAAGCTTTTCATCATTTAAAAATAATATAATTTTAATATAATTTTACGATTATAATTTAAGAGTATAATTTAAAATATTGCTATTAGAATAGGTGGTTCACTGTCGCACATAAATGGAATAACAATTTTTAATGTAAATTTAAATATACCGATGTTAAAATTTTCACGCTAAGAATTACGCAAACACTTACGCCTTAATGAAAAAAATATTTAGAAAAAAACATTTTCCTCTCAATCTGTTGGGGAAAAATTTTCCCAATTAGGATGTATTTTATTTGAATTTGCAATTAGTAAATGTTTCATGATTTGAAAATATAAATGCTTAATTTTGCTACTGATTGTTTTTAGAATATATGGTTTCCTCTATAACATAGATATGAAATATCACCTTTAAAACTTAAATTTAAATACAGCTGATACAATTCCAGCTCTTAGAAATACGCAAGCACTTACACCTTAATAAAAAAGAGAGATAAAAAATATCTGATATTCTTTGTATTTCTACTTTTAAAATAAAATAATTAACAACTTTGCTTTATGCAGCGTCATTCATTACGCTGTGAAACATCTGAAACGTTATTCGTTATTATATAGAAGTTCAAATAAAGGATTATAATACGTTGGAAGTCAACACCTTCACTTTTTGAAATCCCTCAATTAAAAATATTCATACATAATTTAATATACATGATATAAATATGCGTCGTAAATATGAATTACTTCCCAGATTTTTATTCCCTATCACTATCTCCCAGGTATCATCTGATGTTAAATGAACAATTGGAAAGCGAAGAGGTGTCAAGGATCTTATATATGTGAGCAAATACTTAGAGCGTGAAACTTAACACATGATTGAAACTTAAGCTCCCTCAGCCAAAATTTGGTCGAAAAGACGAGGACAAATACTGATGAGATGCTCTGCCAAAGCTCTGCCAAGTTCCGTTGCTTCAGTACACAAATGCGATGTTTCATCGGGTACACAAACTCGATGAATTGAGGTGACAGTGGATAATAGATTTGATTGATGCTGAGTTTCTAGCACGCTGCTTTCAAAGGATAAGGAATATATGCACGAATAGATTTATAATTATGTACAGATTTGGAATATATATTTGTAACAATTTGTAACAGTTATTCAGGAATATGGTATTTCTTTAGAGTAGACTTCATTGGCTTTCATTTTAAGTAAAAAGGACGTTACAGAAGAGCAAGAATTTCTAAAATAAGTATATTTGAACATGCTGGAAAGTGAAACTGATTTAGAAAAGAAGAGAAATAGAATTCAAATTGGAATATATTGCTTGCGACTAGAGCCACTGAAACTGAAAATATTCCATTTATTTCTCAGCACAGTTTATAATCGAATTAAAGGGAAAGAAAGGAAATGATACAAATTCAGGTCATTAATAAATTATTTAATTATTTAATTTAAATCTGAAGTAAAAATTAATTAAACATTGAACTAATCAATGAAATTAATTAAATTAACTAATTATTAAAATTAGTCAAACCAAATAATTTAATTTGATTTTAAGTTGAAATTAAATTCAGCTCCATTAACCAAATATTTTTGAATAAATTCCTCGAGTTTTCATCATTGGATTTACTTTTAATATCATGCAGTAGATTCATATAGTAATGGAACTCTAATTCAAGACTTATTTGTAATAACATTTATTAAAATTTTTATTGAAAATGCAATTATAAAAATGAAACAATAAAACATACATAGGATAATGATATTATGAGTATGTTCATTGGGATTCATATTCAATTGCGTAAATTTAGCAATTATTCCAATCTTATAACATTATTCCTTTGGAATAACTCAGGAAATTTATAAAACAATTGATATTTTAAAATACAAGAATTAAATTATTTATTCTTTTAATTCGCTCTGACGGCAGAGTTTGCTTGAATTAAAAAACTCTTTCACGCTTTCTATAGATATTCCATTGTTAGAAAAAAATGACTTAATAGATATTTCCAACAGAGAAATATGATAATTTCGAAACTGCATTTTATTCTTTATTTTTATTAAATCATTAAAATAAGTTATGCCTTATATACATCGTAACCATGGAAAAGGTAACACTCAAGTAACAAATATTTATCTTACAATTTGGTTTATGTATATGTGGGCATTTAAACCAGCAGCAATTGGAATATCTGCCTACAGAATTTTGATTCGATGCTACTGAATATCATATCACATCAGATCAAATGATTATGGATTTTGCATCTATGTAGTTCTAAGTATACATTACTTTACATAATTTCCATACAATAATTTCCTTAATATGTAATGCCCTTTCTTATTCAACATATCATGAATTTTTGTATTATAGTAATAATGAAAAAAATTAGTTTAAATATTGTTTTCACAATATCCAATAAGTGAGTAACATGGAGTGGGGCAAACTTAATATTTTAAACATTTGTTTTAGATACGTTCTTTAAGAACTTCAAGTATTTGCATCAAGTATTCTCGATGCGGGATGAATAATCTTGGCAATCAAATTCCATTACTATGGATATCAAATCATATTTTCATTACTATGGAAATTTGATGCCTATGGCAGTTAGCTTTGCAGAGTTTGAATCCCTTAAAACCCCAAGAAATGTCTCATTTAGGCATTTCTCATTATTATGTTTATTTAGAAGTGTATATATCTTTCTAAGTGATCAAAAAACGCGTTTCCAAATTTCTTTAAAATTGTTATATAATTGTTTATATGAAAAAAAGCAATATGAATGGTAGAAACTACCTAATCTGTAAGCTCCAATAGTTTATTCAATTTTCACTTCTTGTTAAAACAAGCTGGAATAACTAGCCGTCAAAATGTTAGAATTCAATGAATTTATCTTAATTGTTGAAAGCAATTTCAAAGCAGCTTTAGAGTTTGGAATTTTATCAACATAATATAGGTAATTTGTAATTTATTTTAAATTCATTTTCAAGAAAATGTAGATAACAAAATAAATTTTGCCCCTTTGCATATTTTATTATGTTGTCATTCTACTGATACCTAACTTTATAAAATGAAAAATAAATATATCTACAACTCAAGTATCTTCCTGCTTGATCCAATATTTCTCATAAAATAATTTATTTAACAAATCTAAAAGTTAAGTAGAATAGTACTATACATTTTATAAATCATCTAACAATCTTGAAAAATCAAGTTTTATTATTTTCAAAGAACATCTTCTACAATCAAAACACTATATCATTTTAGAAAGAAAATGTATATTCTTTGAATCAAGAGTTAGAAAATAGTACTGCAATGTCATTTGAAGCAATGTCAAAGTGCTCTAAGACAAAATAGCCTAGAATTTTTCGGGAAACCTTCTTTCTGACATCAATAAATTTCAGAGTAATTCTTAATTCGTAATTCTAGGAATTATTTTACCGTATTGAAAGAAACAGATTGTCCACCGATTCTTTGGATTTTTTGGTTGTCATATTTGCACCATTTTTAAAAGATGAGAATAGAAATCCTTTTATATTCTTGAGGTAATTTTTTAAACTATTAATTCTTTTATTGGGAATAAGAATCTAAAACTTTTTTTAAAAATTGTAAAAAAATATTGGTAGCTTTGTAATAATACTTTTAAAAGACATGAAAGCATGGTTACGAAGTCTAAAAATACTTGATCGAAGCTTTATTCTTATCATTAATGATAAGATTGAATTCGTTAAGTTCAAAACAATTTTGAAAGCAACCAAATAAAAATAATATTTAAAATTAAACTTTTAAAAGTGATCTACAAATGACAATTTATTATATCCATTCTCTTCAAATGTATTGCAACTTTAAGAAATTTTACTTTTTGTTCCTGAATAAGACCTCCCAAAGTAATATATTTTTCATTTAAAGCGATATTTTCATGTGTAAATGTAGTGGAGAAGTTTCAAGTTATTCCTCCATCCATTCTGAAGCAGTTGTCTGCAATGAATGTGTCATCCTAGTAGTTTATAATATAATTGCTCCTATTGCGAAGGATTTCATTTTGTTTGTTACGCTCAAAGTTCATTCGCTGTGCATTGGTTTTCGATTTAAACTGTTCATTTCTTTTTTAAAATTTGTGAATTAACTCGTTAGAAGCGCCAGGTTGTTATTTTAATGCATCAAGAATTACATTTCAAATGTTAGGATTGGTCGTCGGTGTAATTGCAGTGATTCGGCTATTTCACGCCTTTCGGTTCCTCAAAACCGAAGGAACCGAAAATAAAAAGCCTAGAAATCGTCTTCCGAGATTTTCTTCTAGATGTGCTGATGTTACATTGACACGATTATGCAGTAATATTAGATTTGGAATTTGTGCTCCATGTGAGTCCATGTCTATCATTGGCAGGCCCAAAGCAGTTCGCAATAAGCTCTGTGAAGCTGGTTACAAAGCACAAGTACCAAGAAAAATAGCTTGGGATAGCAAAAATTTCAGCTGATAAATTTCAAATTTAGGCAAGTGTCATCAAATCTGTATCAAATTAATGTTATTTATAATTAAAAGGTAAGTATCAGTCTCTATCTTCTATACTAATAATAAAGCTCAATGTGTGTGTGTGTCTGTGTGTTTGTGTGTTTGTGTGTGTGTGCGTGTGTGTGTGTGTGTGTGTGTGTGTGTGTGTGTGTGTATGTGTGTGTGTGTGGGTTGGCGCTCTATAGGCCAGACCATTCAACCTACAGCTAACAAATTTGGCACGTGTATACCTTGGAGGCCGGGAATGTGCACCTGGAGGTTATTTTTTCGAATTTTTAATTGGAATTTTATTTATTTAAAAAATAAGAGACATTTCGGTGTGTTTCTGCTGTAACTTCCGAAAATATTACTGCATAAAAAAGATTTTTACATGAAGTTAAAGATCAAAAGTTTTTCTTTTAAATGATACCAATGTTTTAACCTTAAAATTAAATTTCTATTTTTAAGGAATTCTTAAAAAATATTTTAAATATAATTTTCAACCATTTTTTTCGTACAAAAAAAAAATTAAGCTGCACGAGCACGTTTCGCATTCATGGGAAAAAATTAGCCTTTTTCAAAGTGTTGCCATCACATTGATTAAAGCTCCAATTAAAAATAAATTAAATCTTTTTGGAAATGAAATCTGCAAAAATATAATTTTCGGCACTTGTCTGTAGGAAATGAAACAAAAATGAAATATTATTTTTTCTAAAAAATAAATTCAAGAAAAATTATTTTATGATCTTTTACACTCTCTATATTATTAATCCAATAAATCAGTTTTATTTTAAGGCAAGTTTTGTTTAATATGAACAGGATATCTATTCAAATCAGGGCCACATAGCTAATTTGTAAACCTTTAGCAAAACACAGATATGCTAAAATGATCTCAATGGAAAATGATTATATTTTATGTAACTTGATTCAATAAATGCTCTATTAAATAACGAATTTTTGATTTTACATAAAGCTTCTGCTGTAGAAATCACGATTAACAAAATGTTTTTGAAACACTAATATTTTAAATAAAAAGAGTTAATTTCCAATCAACTAAATCAATCACTTAGATCAATCACTGACTGATTTATGAAAATTTGAATATCACTATTTAATAAAAAAATAGGATAATTTTAGATTTTATATCAATCGTTTCAAAGAAAATTCGCCAATCAGCGCGCAGGTTTCTCAAGATCAATTGGCCTAAAATTATGAAAATGTTGAGTTTTTCTAAATTTTTAACGTTCAAGACTTTTTATAAATAAGTCTTAGTTGATCGTGAGAAATAGAAACATTCATTCATTTATTTAAAATTTGGTGTGTCCAGAATATTTCTCAGAATATGGTACCTTATTGCATTAAATTTAGACTTCATAATTTTTGAAATATATTTATAGGCCGGAACAAAATATTATTATTGATTTTATTTCAATCCTTTTGAAAGCAAAAAGAAAAACTGCATTTTATGCTGTATCTGAGAAATTTTTGTGGAATTATTGTTTGAGATATTACATAAATTAGGAAAAATATTTTGTAGTTCACATAAGACTTAAATACCGAGCGATTCTGTTTGCAATACTCATATTCAATAATAATAAAAATAAATAAATAGCAATAAAGATGATAAATAAAATAAAACGCTTGGTTTTATTAAAAAATATCTTTATATTAATTGCAATTTCGTCATTTCCACTTTAAATTAAAGCTGAAGTTTTACCGGAAATAACAACAAATTAGCAAAATATATATAGTAAATTGAACGAAACGATTTAAACAACAGTATAAGTTTGGTATGACTATCAAAATTTGAAGATTAAAAATGTTTTGTTTGAGAATCTATTAAGAGACCAGTTACTTAAAATATTTAATTGAAAATTGTAGCGAGAGGTAATACTGGCGAACCGGCGGGTCGCCAAAAGCGGCTAGTATTCTAATAAAAACAGTATGAAGTGTTTGCTATTCAAATAGTATTTGTTGTTCTGAAAGTAAAATATGATGCTAAAAACAGAATTCAATATTTTTACTTCATTAATACTGAATTTAAATTGTTAGTGGATGTTATATAATCGATATTTAACTAATTTTTTCATGAGTTGCTGTAGGAGTAATAAATCACCAAAATATAATCTTCATTTGAAGAATGTAAATTTCTCATAGATAGTTAATAATCTTTGGAAAAGGAAGATAATGTTCTTTCTTGAAATTCATCTATTATTATCAAAATTAAGTTATGGAAATATACGCCTTTGTGTTTAAACAAACCATTCCCTGATAAAAAAAATATTCTTATTTATAACACTTTAATTCTTACTTAGTAAAATCTTTCCTAACGCTTCGGATTTTGATAAATATTATTCCTTATGAAATAATCTATTTTCTGCAGAAAAACTCATTTTGTTTCGCTGTTGAAAATATTAAAATTCGCAGGTGTTTGAAGAACGAAAATCAATCACAAAAATGCTTGCTTATTAAGAAGATTTCGACGTGCGATGTAGTTGTTATTTCTACGTCACAGATTAACTAGAATTACATTTGCGAAATTGCTTTTTTAAGGCTTCAATTTTCATAAAAGGGAATTGTTCAGAATCAATTTTAGTAATGAAAATTTAATTCAAAAGACCTGTATATTGAATTTCTTAGAATTTCTTTTAAAAAGATCAATAGAGTAGATAAATATTTTTCTCCACTGTTTTCTTAAAGTTAGAAAACGTAAAATGATTATTATTAATATTATATATCTCATGCTTACTTTTAAAATTAAGAACTACGCTTTCCCAGTCGGTTTATCATGTATTACTCTCTAAAGTAAGTAATAGAAGAGGGGTAATAGATAGTTGTGGCAAATTTTTTCTCTTACCTTTTATCTTTTTAAGATTGAATTGGGCAATTATGGATCAATTTTTATGATAAAACAAAAACAAAGAAATATTTTATTCTGCAATCTCAATTACAATTATCTAATTATCAACAAAATATAATAAAAAATTTAATGATTTGAAATCATATCAAAATTTAATGGTATTGATGATAAGGGAATAAAACATTAATGAAATTTACAATTTCTCGTACCGCATTTCAGATATTCTTTTATTTATGATGTAATTTAAAGATAAAACAAGAAAGATATATCAAAGTATGCAAGCTATTAAAACATCAATCTCTGAATAGTGTAAACAAATTGTTCCAAATAACAATGTGGATAAAAACTGGGGCATCTGGAAAACGAATTTTGAGAAGTAAAGTGACAACGGAACGCATAATATTGTTGCCTTCATTTCAAGAACTTCCTTTCCATCGATAATTTTATTATATGGAGATGTTTCTAATCAAATTTGGCTGCATGCTCTTAATATAACATGACTAAAAGTTATAACACTTCCCCTATTCACTACTTTTAGGAATAAATTAGGATTTAGAGGGTTTCCAAAATTAAAATATAAGCATATTTATTTTTAGAAATGCTAAATCACATGATAATCTTAGTAATTGATTTGACCGAAATTTTTTAAGACTCCATCAGTAATGGATATTGTGAAATTCATTAACTTTTCCCTGAATTATGTGTCCTGAATCTAACCAATTTTATATAGTTTACAAGCATTTACGTGTTTTTTAGCATATTTTTCTTATAATCTCATTGAAATGAATCACCATCTGAATTGCTTTAAAACTTATTCCATCTTAATTAGCAAATTTCAGCAAAAGTTAGAGATTGAGGAAATTTTAGACTTTAGTTATGGATTTTATATGTTACTATATCTTTTGTAAACAAGATATCTTAGATTTCGTCTTCGCCTTCAGATCGTCAAAGCAATTGTTGATCTTTAAAATTATCACCTCTTTCTTAGCTTTTTATGTATAGTGGGATATATTTTAACTAACATAGAAGAATTGAAATTATTCATAGTCATATAGTTTAATATTTTATTTAAAGTTTTTTACTTATTTGGCATTGCTATGCACCAATAGTGAACATGAAAATGAGTGAAAGCATTTACACAAATTAAAAATCATCAGTGAGCTCTGTGTGCAACTATGATTAAGGTTGGCATATTAAATAAATTGTTTTATAATTTAAAAAAAAATCAAATCTGTATTACAGAATATTTAAATTCAAAATTATTCATCATTCATTTCACACCATGTACCCAAAATCCGATTTAGAACCCATCACTCCCAAATTGTAACTTAAATTTCATTTTCCATCAATAGGATTCTCTTTCTCTTGAAAAACAAATGTCTCTCTTTCCAAAAGAAACTCTCCATGGATAGAAATCGACGAGAATGTTTCTCCACGATAGCCTTTTTTTACCGATTGAATAAATCAATGCAAAGAAAAGAAGTCTGCTTTGGATGCAAGTATTTATTTGATACTAGATCGATGTTCATGCTCTTTAGGAAATACATCATGGATCTTATTGGAAAATTTGATTCAAACTGGAATCATTCCCTTATTAATCAGATTTCATTCGAGGCAATCACTATATCACGCATGTATAAAAGTTTACATACTATAGAAATTCGTAAACCATAAATAAACCACAAGTAATAATATTCTCAATATTGGCATTTTAATACGACAATGTTTATAGGCTCACATCTTAACGTTCAATTGAGCCATACATAATAAGAGATCCATAATGAAAACAAAAAACCTCTTTTCACGGCATATCGCTGGTAATACAG
Organism: Argiope aurantia; assembly: GCA_026543865.1. Taxonomy (NCBI): domain Eukaryota; kingdom Metazoa; phylum Arthropoda; class Arachnida; order Araneae; family Araneidae; genus Argiope; species Argiope aurantia. The sequence continues at coordinate 150,335 of JAPMOR010097105.1, read as the reverse complement.
TTCAAATTATTGTCATTTATTTATCTTTTAGGTATTAAACGAACACAGCAAAAAGCGTTTCCTAAGATATTTTTTTAAACATTTTAAATATTTTAATTAAAAATATTTTTTAATAAATCATAATGTTATCAAATTTACTGAAGTTCAAACTGGTCAATTTTTAAATACTATATTAACACTATTCAAAATTTAAAAAATAAATCTGAATGAAATTTAAGGAAAAAACGATAAGCAATTTAAATTCCGCATAATTTTTTGACGCCTTTTAAATATTTAAAAAATACTTTAAACATTTATTGTAACAATATTTTTTTTATCTACAGGGTTGTGACTAATTAGGCGTTCTGACGATATTGAAAACAATTTACATGCAAGTGTTGTTGCTGCTATATTATTAAGAAGAAACTTTATAAATTAAATACATATAAACTAATATAAAACCAAAAACGTTATCATATTACAGAGGTTCAGATTAAAATCTCAATCCCATTTAATTATTTGTATAACAATTTCTGCAATATAAAGTATTATATGAGGCTCAAATATAATTCTCTTATAATAGGATACTTGTTGCAGTTTCTCAAAAATGAAAAATTCCCAATAAATATCAAAAGATAAATAATACATATATTGCATTTGACAGAATTTAAGATAATTCTTTCTGTTTTTAACCTGCAAAATTAACTCTGTTTTTGTAATCTTGTCTATATGACCCCAAAATTATAATGGAAAGCGAAGAAAAGAAGTTAATTTTTAGATATGTTACGTTTATGTGTGAAATAATATAATGTTATTTCTCTGAAAAGTATTTTCTCTTTTATATATATACTAGCCGCCTTTGGCGACAGCCGGTTCGCCAGTATTACCGCTCGCTACAATTTTCAATTAAATATTTTAAGTAACTGGTCTCTTAAAGGATTCTCAAACAAAACATTTTTAATCTTCAAATTTTGATAGCCATACCAAACTTATACTGTTTAGATCGTTTCGTTCAATTTACTATATATATTTTGCTAATTTGCTGTCATTTCCGGCAAAACTTCAACTTTAATTTGAAATGTAAATGATGAAATTGCAATTAACATTAAGATATTTTTTAATAAAACCAAGCTTTTTATTTTATTTATCATCATTATTGTTATTTATTAATTATTATTATGATTGAATGTGAGTATTGCAAACAGAATCGCTCGGTATTTAAGTCTTATGTTAACTACAAAATATTTTTCATCATTTATGTAATCTCTCAAACAATAATTCAACAAAAATTTCTGAGATTCAGCATGAAATTCAGTTTTTAGTTTTGCTTTCAAAAGGAATGAAATGAAATCAATAATAATATTTTGTTCCGGCCAATAAATATATTTCAAAAATTATGAAGTCTAAATTTAATGCAGTAAGGTATCATATTCTCAGAAATATTCTGGACGCACCAAATTTTAAATAAATGAATGAATGTTTCTATTTTCCACATTCAATTAAGACTTATTTATAAAGTTTTAAATGTTAAAAATTTAGAAAAACTCAGCATTTTCATTATCTTAGGCCAATTAATCTTGATAAAACTGCGCGCAGATTGACATATTTTCTTTGAAGCGATCGATGGAAAATCTATAATTATCCTTTTTTTATTGAATAGTGATATTCAAATTTTCATAAATCAGTCAGTTTAAGTGATTGGAAATTAACTCTTAAAAGTCAGTGATTTAGTTGATTGGAAATTAACTCTATGACCACCATAAAATCTGTGCTTTTTCTTGTGGTGTATGCATTCTCCTTAATATCCGCTCGAATAAAACATCACATACAAAAGTACTACATAGAACAAACACATCAAAAGTAAACATAACATTTGAATAGGTGCCAAAAACAAAAGAGAGAAAAATGCAATTAATAAGCAGACGATATTTAGAAAAGTACAGATATTGAGACTGGAAAATGAAATTATCTGAAATTAAAAACACGCGCAGACGATATTTATAAAAGTTAAAATATTCAAACCTGAAAAGGAAAATATCTGAGTTATTCCATCAATAAATACATAAGTTTGTTTATATCTTCATTATTTTATGAGTCATTAAACATAAAAATGGGTCCGTGACTAAATAGACACCCTGTATAGAGAGTGTAAATGATCATAAAATAATTTTTCTTGAATTTATTTTTTAGAAAATATAATATTTCATATTTGTTTCACTTCCTACAGACACGTACCGAAAATTATATTTTTTCAGATTTCATTTCCAAAAAGATTTAATTTATATTTAATTGGGGCTTTAATCAATGTGATGGCAACACTTTGAAAAAATCTAATTTTTTTCCATGAATGCGAAACGTGCTTAATCTTAATTTTTATTTTTTACAAAA
>JAPMOR010097105.1:131274-142968 GCA_026543865.1 Argiope aurantia | reverse complement strand
AATCTGATATTTTTATGCCAATGAACTATATAAGCCGAATGAACTATCTAAATATTAAATTAAAATATAACATCATCAGTTCTAAAGGGTCATATTTACTAAGGGTTTCCAAATTTCTAAAGGGTCATTTCTAAACTATTTCTAAAAGGTCATACCAAAGAATCAGAATCAAAAATAGAACTAAAAAAAATGAAAGCATGAAAGTGCTTTTTCAAAAAGAACTATTGTTATAATTTGTACAGTGAGAAGTATAAATACAAATTTTTTCCTAATCAAATGGAAAACCTAACAAAGCTCAATTTTTGAAATTACAGAAGAAAAAACAATTGTGAATTATAAAAATAAAACGCAAGAACATATTTTGGAGTACAATGCATCATGATAAATAATTTGCGTAAGAATTATAAAAAAAAAAATACAAATCTGCATATACCATGTAGTACGTTTTTAATTTCAAAATATTAAATACGAAATATATAATATTACAAATTAGCATTAATTCATTTTTTTTAAAAAAATTAGATACATAAGCTTCTTAATTCTTTTTTAACAATTCTTATTTATTTCTAAAAATAATATGTTTCTGCAAACAGGTAAAACAATAGTTCCGGAGTTTACATTTAATGTTCTAGTTATATTGACCAAATGTTACATTTGTATAGTAAATGCGAAAAGAAGAGCATTTCTGCTTTTACAATAAAATAATTATTAATTTTGGTTTATGTAGCGTCAAATATCATGATGTTAAACATCTGAAACATTAATTGTTATTATTCAGAGTTGCGAATAAAGGTTTATACTCTAACAGGTTGAAAATCAACCACTTTCAATTTATGAAACTTATCCATTAAAATAAACATCCATATATAACTTAATATATATGACATGAAGATGCATCACACATATGCACTACTTTTCCAACCTTTACTCCCTATCACAGTCTCCCAGGTATCATCTGATGGTTAAATGAACAATTGGAAAGCGAAGAGGTATCAAGGATCTTATATATGCGAGCAAGTACCTGGAGTGTGAAACTAAACACATGATTGAAACTTAAGCTCCCTCAGACAGAATTTGATCGAAGAGACGAGGACAAATACTGATGAGATGCTTGTGCCAAAGTGCAGGTTCCGTTGCATCAGTACACAAATGCGATGTTTCATCGAGTACACAAACTCGATGGATTGAGGTGACGGTGGATGATGGACTTGATAGATGCTGGACACGCTGGCTTTCAAAGGATAAGAAATATATGCGCGAATAGATTTATAATTATGTACACATTTGAAATATATATTTGCAACAATTACCAGCTTTTCCGGGATATGGAATTTGCTTAGACTCCATTCGCGTTTATTTAAAGCAAAAAGGACGTTACAGAAGAACAGAAATTTTTAAAAAGTTTTTTCATCGTTTTTGAAAACAAAAAAGCTGATTTAGAAAGGAAAACGCTAAGAGAAATGCAATACAAATTAGAATATATTGTTTGAGATTAGAGTCACTGAAACAGAAAATATATTTCCATATATTTTCCAATGCAGTTTTTAATCATAGGAAAGGATACAATTATTGACATAAATTGAAAATATAAATAAATTATCTAATTAAATATATAAATTTACAAAATATTTTAGAAAAAAAAATGCCTCGAATTTTTATCATTTATTCATCATTCTAATATTGTGCAGTAAATTTATATAGAAATAGAATAATAATTGAAACACTTTATTGAAATGACAATTATTAGAAAATTTATTAAAAAACATTTGTAAAAATGAATGCATAAAACACGAAAAAGTAATAAATAAATAAAGTGTATATTCATTGGAATTCTTATTCGTGTGGGTAAATTCAATAATTAATTCAGCTTTATAACATCATTCTCTTGGAATAAATGAACATTCCAGCTTTATTTCTTTTCAAAGACCATCTTCTTCAACCAAAACACTATATCATTTTAGGAAGAAAATGTACATTATTTGGATCAAGAGTTAGAAAATAGTACCATAGTGTCATTTGAAATAATGTCAAAAGGTTACATGACAAAATGCTCGAAGACAAAATAGCCTATAATTTTCCGGGAAACCTTCTTATAGGCAGTAATAAACTTCAAAGTAATTCCATTTCAGGAGATAATCCGTAATTCTTGGAATGATTTTAACGTATAGAATGAAACGGAATTACCACTGATTCTCTGGATTTTTTGGTTGTCATATTTGACCATTTGTAAAAGTTAATAATAGAAATCCATTTATATTCTTGTGATATTTTTTTTAAACCACTGATTCTTTTTTTAGGAAAAAGAAACTGAAACCGTGTTTCCAATTGTAAAAATATATGTAACCTTGAAATAATAATTTCATATCATATGTGTCACAAAAACATGATTAAGAAGTCTAAAAATATTTGATCGAAAATTAAATCCTATCATTAATAATAAAATTGAATTCGTCATTCCAACCGAATTTGAAAGTAACGAAATAAAAATAATAATTAAAATCACACTTAAAAAAGTGGGTAACAGATCAGAACTTTTTGTACCCATTCATGTTTTAACTTTTTGAACTTAATTTTACTCTATATAAATTTAAATCAAATAAAATTACTTATAATTGCAATTGAGTATTTTGAATTATAATTATTATAAATATTAATATGCTTTTGACATTATTTTTTCTGCAATTCACCATGGTTATTAATCTCATCTTTTATTTGTTATCAGATAAGAAATAAAAATATAATTTAATTGACAATTAAGTAATTTAAGTATTAAAATAATGTATTCTTATCAATAATATACAAGTTCTCAGAATTATATACATATACACATTAGGAGTGGAAAAAACAGATATGAAAATGTCCATTTTACAAAAATAAAAGAGGTGAAACTAAATAAAAGTATTCAAATAATGATGATTATTATTAAATAGTTTTAACAGTTTTGCTATTTTATAAATTTAGATGATAATCTAAATTAATGCGTCATTTCGTAAGCCATGCATGGTTTAGATTTCATTCTTTGTTTTTACCAGGGATCAGAATGCTAATGCTAATGCTAATGCAGAATGCTAATGCACCTATGCGTACATCTTCGTCTCCAGACTGTTGAATCTATCTTGGAACTGGACTCATTCACTTGACTGATATAATGCGTTCGAGAAATATGTATTCGTGGATTTGTGGAACTGGTCCTCAAATCAAAACTTATAAATATGTCAGCTCTTTTTCACTAAAATGTGTATTGAATACAGAAATAATCAAACTTCATTAGAATGAAAAACCATGAAAATTCGTACTTCAACGTGTAATTTAACGGTTAATGTGCTTTGTAAAGGCAATGCATGTGAAAGGTATTCCATTACCAGAAATGTCGTACTGTATCACCACTATATCGTTTGATATAAGGTGAATAGTATTCTATTACCAGGAATGTTGAACTGTATCACCACGATATCGTGATATATGGTGAAGATATCGTAGCTATTATGCAAGGTATTTTGCACTAAAAGAGCATTTTATTAAAAGGCCACTATAATTCTGTGTTAAAATTTTATCTTCTAACAGTATTATGCCTTTCACATGACTTGAACTGGAAAACCGAAATTTCAGTAGTATCAAAAGGGCGCAATGCCCTGGTGATAAGGTCTCAATTCCGTCCTCGTCAAATAACTGTGGTTCAAAGCTACAAGGTCCGCCCCAATGAAACCTCAGTGTTGCTTTAATGAACGGCCGTTAGTATAACCGTAATCTGTAGTATCATACTGCTTAACTTTAACTGACGTTTTCAAACAAATAATTTTAACTAATGATTTAAATATTTTATAATAAATACAGTGATTTTTTTAATTGTTAGAAAGTGATTTGTATTAATTTTTAAAGCATATGTAGATCATTATTACAAAATAAAAATTTGTGGACATTATTTTACCCTAATTGGAATAAGCAGATTGTTCTCGTGAGAGAAAGATTGCAATTCAATTCCCGATAAAATGCCCAGTTTAAACAAATCACGAAACAATTGAGAAATCTGCCAGAGTTTTGAACATTGGGATTTTAAATATTAAATAAAATTTATAAAACATCGATTTATTAGAAATATAAGTAAATTAACAAAAATCAAATAGCATTTCTTTTTTATTTTCAGTTCTTTATGGATTTTTCAGAAGCATGATTTTTAAACCAATTTGGTTTTCTGTATAAAAATTCTATTTTGATATAATTGCTATTATTAAAGTAACTAATGTTATATTTCTTATTATACATTTTTCGATTCTTACTTATTTAGTTAAGAATGATGAAATAATATAAATGTTTAAATGTAATATTTATAAAGAAATTGTGACAAACGGTATAAGGAATTGTATACTTAAATTTAAAAAAAAATGCCACTAAATTTATTTATTAATAGGTACATTAATAATTTAGGGAATAAATATATATTCTTATTCAAGTAAACAAATAATAATTTTTTGAATATTTATACATTTATAAAAAGCTGAAATAATCTTAATTTCTTTTCTTTATTAAAAAAATATTAACTTTTATAGTTAAAGGCAAATAAATTGATAAATAAAAATAAAGGGATAATGTTTAAAATTTTATTTTAAAAAATAAAGGATGTTCAAAAATGAAGTTATGAGTGGTATTTAAACAACTGCATAGTTTTTAATACATTTATAAAAATATATTCGACGAAAAATAAACACTTTTAAGGAAAATTCTAAAGCAGTCTTTTTAAAGCAATTGTTCACATTTCTTAATTCAAGAAAAAAGAAACTAATTTTGTTCATTTTGGAAATATTCCAGAATTAGAATTAAAAATAGAACTATATGACATTTCGCTTCACATTTTTCACTCAGTTAAACGCATTTTTTTTTTTACTTAAGCATAAATATCTTAACTGTAAATTGTTACTTTAAATCGTCTCTTGATTTCCATTTAAACGATGTCATTCAGAATACTTTAAATCTAGGGTTAAATAAATTTCCTCATCACAAGCAGACTCTACAAAAGATTTTACAAAAATAAAAGAAAAGGCACCAAAATTCGATTTTCAGGATTTAAGCGTCTGATTTACTCCAACTTAAAGGATCTTCTAACTCATTTAAACCAAGCTTCTTTGGGAATAGAGCTTAAACTTCAAGTTAAGCAAAACTTTGAGGCAGAGAAAAATAAAAGGAGACACTTCTTCCGCTAGCTCTACTCTGGCAGAATAAATCAAATTTACTTTTAAAAGATTCCGAACTAATTTTGTATTTTCACATTCTCAAAGAATGTAGGTTATATATATATATAGAACTGAACTTTTATTTTATATAACTAATATTTTATAAATGTTATTTAAATAGGCATCAATGGAATGAATTCAAACTTGAGTGATATACGTCATGTTAGTAGTGCCTAGTGTAGTTTTGAAATCCATTTCACATTTCGATGGAAGATCTAAAATGTATGCAAAATGAGATCTGTGTAATTATTGTTTGTTAAGTTACATCAAACTATGAAATTACATAAAACAACTTAATTTCTTTTCTTTAGGTTAAGAATTAATATTTAGGATCTGTTAAATTTTGTATTTTGACACTTCTATTTGGAATTAATGTAAACATGTAAATTTTAATATTAATCGAATCTATTCATAAACATTTACAATTTGTGACTAAAATCTAAATTTTATTTATATTCAATACTCTAATAATTCAAACAATTTTTTAAAAAAGTTTTACTATTTTAAATAGAAAAATGGCCTTTAAACCATAACCGTCTAACTTCAAAGCATATCATTCAATTTTTGAGATCAAAGTCTATCTCTAAATGTAATGCATATTTTTAAGAATGCAAAGTGCATATGGTTTAGCTCAGATTCAGTTTCAATTTCAGAATCCAATTAAATATTTTAGCCAGCTGCTACAAGTAAACTGTATCCTCATGACGGAATAAAGAAAATTCATAAATTAATAATTTCATCATTTCATTCATTCATTTGTTTTTTCATGAGTTCACACATTTCTGGAATAAAGCATCATTATTCATTACCGAATTTGTAGATTTTAAACATCATATACCCTTTGGGTAATAATTTGTGAACAACTTCATGAATTAATTATCATTCGGCTTCAAAATCTGTGCAATGGAAAGTGGTTAGCCACACTTGCTGAGGTTTTGATTTACATCACGAAAGGCTTCAGAAGTATTGTTTTGCACCGAATAAACATGAAAATCTATAAACTGCATGTATTATAGATGAAGGATGTTTGCGCGAAACGTGGAACTGAATCCTTAATCCGTCAAAATATTTGATCATCTTTTATTAATCATCAAATCCCGATTCGCTTATTTTGTTAAGTTACAACAAGCTTTATTCTTTGTGTACATCTTGACCAAACATCTTTGGATTAAAGTGCTGGTATTCGTTTCTGAATCTGTAGGATTTCCTACATAATATATCTGTTGCATGAATATCTGTACGAAGATAATGCACTATTTAAATTACTAAAATAATATATTACATAAATAAAAAATAGGCACATAAATCTTTCAGACCGGAAATGATATAACAGCATTAAAAGTTCCATTTAAAATGTTTCTGATCATACGTTTTGTAAATATTGTGTTGTCAGAAACAAGCAAATTTCTTACAATCTGTGTTTTCTATTTATTCGCCTATTTCTTATTATAGAAGAAAAAACGATTTTTTTCTGTTTTCAAAACACTTTATTATCTTAAAAACATAAATATTTCCTTTATGTTCAATCCACACTGAAAGTTTAAGAGGGAAACATCTTCTATTTTGTAGATTTCTCAAGTTATATACATGTTTTTACAGTATGAAAGCCTCTTTCATTTCTGAAAATATAAACATTTAAAAACTTATAACACTAAATAGTTTATTTTATTAAGAACAATCCAAGCTACATAATATAGTTGCGATTTTCTTCTTGATAAATTTACTCGAAATTCATGTTGACAAGCCTGGATTCAAGCCTGGAAATTCTGAAAAATATAAAGTCGTTTACTCAGTATTGGAAATATAATTCAAAAGAGAATTTATTGAAACAGTTACAATTCATTTTGAAAATATTTTGATTAGCTTTTTTCCTTCGATATTTTGATTTGCTCAGTAAGAAACTATGAAAACATCGACAGTATTATGTTATTTATATTTTCTTTTTAAGTTAAAAAGTGAGTGTTTCCATTGTGTAATATTTTACATGCATATTTACTTTAATTAAATTATAGAATATATTTATCAATCTTGAGTAACATAGTCACTCTTTTGTTACATTTTATTTATTGATTTTGCTGGCATTCCATTACATAGATGGAAAATGAAAAACAGACGTTGAGATAATTTTATGACATCCCAGTGCAAATATTGAATATATCATGCTGCGAAACATTCATCTGAATATATCCATGTTATATATGAAATCATAAAAAAATTAACTGCTAGAAATTTTTTCAGAATTAACTAATGCAAATATTTAGTTGTATTATTTGCTTACGTAGTTTTAAATAATTGAAAAATATCTGGCATCTAAAGAAAATATAAAAATTATAAAATGAAGCTCGAAAAAAATAAAAATAAAATGTTTTAAAAATCGTATGAAACATAAATAATCTATAAAGTTTTAAATGAAAGTTATCATTTTCTTAGTATTAAATATTGTGTAATAAGTCGTTCATCGACGCATATTTTCAAGGAATTATCTTCTACCAATGTTTTTGAATTGCGAACACAAAAAATTTTATAAAATTTCTCGATATGCCTGTGAATTTACAGTATAAAAATAATTTTCTGTTCATTTTCAAAACAAAGTAGAATTTCCTTGTATCTGTCTAGACGGATATTCTCCTGTTAACAGGATCTGAAATTTTATTGTTACATATTAAATAACGAAAGTTTTGGTAATATATATATATATATATATATATATATAGTAGTAGAGCGTTTATAAAAAATAATACTTGTTGTATATTTTAGATTAAATATATAAATAACATTAAGAGTTTATTTCTTTGCATTAGGATCCCTACTATCCACAATGATTATGAGTCTCTCAATTGGAAAACCAATTATTTCAACTGGATTGAAACAAATAGTGACCCACTAGCATAAAAGATGTAATTTTAAATGCAAATAAAAAAAATGAAGAACATTTTAGCAATAACTTTTAATATAGTCCGCTGTGGGAGAATTAAATTAATAAGCATAAATATAAATGAATAAATATGCTAGACCTCAGCTAGCATATATATAAGAAAATAACATATATAAGAAACGTTAACGTTTTGACGTTCATTTCTATCGAATGAAACCGATTTCAATTCAAATTACTACTAATTTAGTAATAAAATCATATGTTAAAATTTATTTAAATACTTAGCGTAATTTATTTATCTAATTAATCTAATTTAGTATATACAGACTGTTATATAGTTAGCCAAAGAACTGAAATCATTTAAAATTTGATATCAGTCTTCATATTAGATGCTAAAAATGTTTTACATAAACAATTTCTTACATTTGGGAATTTTCATGTTCTCTTGGAGTCGAACAGACGGATATACTTTCTGTCGATGGATTTCGTTAGAAATTTGATGGGAATTTACAAATTCGTGTAAAAACCATATACCAAATTTAACCCAACTAGCTCAAAGCGCTTTAAAGTCAGCCCGCTCAGAAGATATTATTCCAAATGTGTGTTGCTCGTGGGGTGCAGAAGTTTGGAGAGGTGTTTGTAGCTCAGATGCCATCCTCGTCATCTGACCACTGCCCGAAATTGCGAGGTCCGTTCTAAAATAGCCCTGGTGTTGATTTAAAATGGGACGTTAATATAACTGAACTGAACTGAATCCAAATATGTGTTGTTTAGACTGGAAGTAAAATGAAATCTAGATCTATCAAAACCTCGATGCGAATTACAATATTTTGTCTTTGCATACTTTTAACCGAGTAAGTAAAAATGAGTGAAAAATTTAATTTCCGAACTTTGAAAGCTTAACAATCTTAAATTGCCTCAGATTTTACTACTATTAACATCGCAACACAAGGAAAAACTTTATATATCCTTTCAAAAATATTTGCATGCAACTATGCCACTGAATTTCAATATGATTTATTCTTTTTGTTACTTAGTCTCTTTGGATCAAATATTCAATAGTTTCCTTTAAAAAAATTGTGCTGATTGACAGCAAAAGAAAAGGGAGGCTTTCCTCTAATGTTAAGAAACCATGGTCCCAACGAACCAGATATAAGAAATAAAGTCCCAAATTTATTCACTCATTTCACTCAAACAGTCAGCTTTTTACACTAGATTAAATGTTTCTCAAAAGACACTACTTCAATGTTCGTTCAACTCTATCACTATCTCTGTATTCATTCGTTCACTTGAAAGCACATCTACGAAGTGCCAGATAATTTTCAAATCCTTAAGTGCTAAACACCGACTCATCTTTTGTCTGTATATGTCATGTGTATTCTGTTCACTCATCCATCAGTGCTGTGCTTCATTGAAATGTTCCCTCTCTCTTATGTGGCAAAGTTATGTAAAATAAATTTTTTTGTTTATAATTAAAAGTTTTGTTTTACTTGTTTTTCAGATTGCGTTTCAAGCTTAGAAACAATTAAAATATTTGGAAACATTGTCTGATTTGATAAAACATATACCTTCTAAAGTTATTTTGAATAAATGTTTTCATCTGCTATAACAAATTGACATGTCTTTATATAAAGAAAATATTATGCAATGTTGAAAAAATTTTAACATTTAAAGACATCGCCTATTTTTTATTTAAGGTGCACGTACAGACTTTTTTCTGGTCCTTCAGCTTCGAAACGATAGCAAAATGTTGTCAATATTCGGAATATTTCTAGAGTTATAATTATTTTTCTTAAGGTATTTTCACTAAATAATCTAGTTTCCTTTTCATTTTAAATTCATTTTATGAAGAATGATATTTTCCACTATGTTGCTTCATTCAAATAATCATAAAGAATCACAAAGCACAAGAAATTAACCAAATACAATTATTAATATATCAAAATAATCTGTATGAAACAGTGCATGTTTTCCTCAATCAAAGTTATATTTACAAAAAAAAATTAATGGCTATTTAAATGTTAAAATTACAGAAAAAATCTCGTTTTTTCTATTCATCGTTGATGAAAAAAATTGTTAAAAACTATATATTTTTATAACTTTATACTTAGCTTCATACTTAGATATAATTATGTGAAGAGAGAAAAATAAATATATGAAAAAATATGAACTCAAATTAAATAATTAGCTACTTATTTAAAAGAAAACAAAACTTTGAAAAATACTTATATATATATATATATATATATATATATATATGAAGATTACATATGAGTAAATTAGAAAACAGAGATTGCAAATTTTTCCCAAGATAAAAAGACATCTTTCCTCATTCAGAATTGATATATTGAATGACAAAATATATAAAATCTTGTAGATCTTCGCTATCATACAGAAATATTCGCATATGGATACTAATTTTTATAAGTACAATGAGTGCGTGTTCAAAATTTCTTTTTTTTATTTCATTTATGCTTTTAATTCAAACATTGTTTATCGGCCCAAAATATTTTAAATGTGTTCTTATTTATATATTGTCGCAAAAAGAATATTTGGAAATAGTCACAGTGACTCAGAGATAAAGTGCGAGGTGACAATGCACAAGATTAAAGATTCGATTCCCAAACATGTCGCCTTAATTTAAACATTGAACTTTAATTTGATTTTTTTTATTCATTTGTTAATGTTCTAAAATTTTCTATAACCTTCTTCATAATTCTAGATTATTCTGAAGGCATAAATCCTGAGTTCCACAAGTAGTGGAATAGGTTATTCTTGATATAGTATTACTTTGTGACCTGTTATTCTTTGGATCTTCATGATAATATGAATTGAAACCATAGAGAATAAACAACTGAATAAATATCTGTTACGTGTTTGGATAATGTAATGTAAAATATCCCCGAGGAAAATACATATATTTTAAAATCTAGAAAGAGGGCCATTTTGGGATTTTTCAAATTTGAAAAGCTGTATGGCAATACCCATATAAATGCTGTGATATTGTATAAAAATAAATCATATATTTTAAGGCTATGTTTTAAATAATTAATATACAGCTCAAAATACTAAATATCAGTTACAATAAGCAAAAAGTGAGAAACATGTTGTTGAATGCTAAATGTTTATATGAGTCAACATTATAATAAATAATTTTCAAATGCATGTAATGAAAAATATTAAGCTGTTACAATCCGCCAGGTTAAAAGATATTTAATCATTACCTAAAAGCACTCAATATATAGACAAAATACATTAAATAAAATTTCATTAATAGCATTAGAAGGTTTTACTGCTTAAAGCTTAGCAAAAAAATCTTTATTTCTGAAATTAAATATTTATCTTTAAATAAGATGAAAAGACATTCATTTTTAATAAAAATCATTAAATACCTTATGGATCTAGAATTAATAGAAATAATTTCTGTTCATTTCTCTCAAACCATCTAAAGGAAAACCTTTTTTCCTTTTGAAATTGATTTAGATTCAGTATAAAATTTTAGAACATTATTTATTACAATCCATTTTAATTGATGTTGAATTCTTTTATTTTACATTTGGAAAGATTTTACGAAATTTCAAAAAAAAAAAT
>JAPMOR010097105.1:106802-121274 GCA_026543865.1 Argiope aurantia | reverse complement strand
TAACAGGACCGGAAGCACCCGTCTGCTCGAAAAAATATGGCTGTAGGATGAATGATGCCGTAAAGCCTCACCACACCTTGACCTTTTTAGGATGAAGTGGTACGTGGTGCGCTGCCAGTGGATTTTCTGTTGCCCATATTCGAGAATTCTGGGTATTGAAGTATCCTGTCAGATGGAAATGGAATTATTCTGTCCACAAAATTTTCCACGGCCATTCATTATACACTTCCATGCGAGAAAGAAATTCTAACGCCTTTGCTGGCAGATCAGACGGAAGCAACTCCTGCACATAGCCAATTTTGTATGGATAGAATTGCAGTATGTTTCGTACAATTTTCAGCACTAAGCTCGTAGGCCTGTCCAATGTTTGGGCAATTTCTCGTTCACTGACGGTTGCACACCACCGGCCGACCCCTTTTGTAATGCTGTGGCCACTTCTTCAATTACCGTCGAATGCATTCGTTTTCTCCCTCTACCAGATTGCACATCAAACGAACCTAGCGCTGTCCTGCAGTGTGACACCCCTGGCGAACGTCTGAGACGCCAGATGAGGAACAGCCGTGTACCTGGAGATTTTATAACACTGAAATGTGTCGTGCGCATGGCAGGTATTTTAATTTACATCTTCTGCCGCTTACAGCGTCATCTGTTGCTAAAATATGAAACTAATTTTTTTTCTTCTGCCATACGCTTTCCTCCTTCTTCAATAACATGCCGTTCAAATTTGACGTCATTCTCATCAGTGATTCTTATTTTTATAGCGTTTTGAAACTTTATAATTAAAGTTTAAGTTAAGTTTATATATACAGGGTGATTATAATTAATCACCCAGTATATATATTCATTGATTATATCGTTAATGCTATTTGTAAATTTAAAGCTTAAAGTTCATAAATATAGAATAACGAAAAGTATTTCCACACTTTTGTTCCTGACATTAATCATATAATCTTATTGACAAAGTTTAAATGTTCTTCAAAACCTTCGCAGCATTTTGTTTGTTTGGTTTTTCCTTTTGAATTTATCTTTCTTTGTAACATGCTATATGGAAGCATTATAAATATTTTTAAAATGCTATTATCATTCATTTTCTGTTGTTTAATTCTTCGGTAAATTTTCATAATATACAAAAAATTTAAAAAAAAAAGAATTAAAGCTCAATGATCTCCAAAGACTTGTTCAATGATCGAGATCAAAATAATGCCCATAATAGAGAATTTGGATGAAGGATAAAAATATAGGAAGATGGAAAAAGAAATAAAATGAAAGGAATGAAAAAGGAATAAGATGAAAAATAACATGAAACATAAAGGTAAAATGGATATATTTTCCGTTCTTATATTAAATAGAATGTAATGCCCTGCAAATTTATGAAGTTGTCTACATTTACGAATGGAAATCATTCTCTTATTTTTCTCTTTTATAAACATGGTAAAAAATGTTTAAAATAAAAGAAATAATTATTTTTTTATGTTAAGACAAATGAAGGATTAAGACAGTTAATAATGACAATGTTATAAATAATATTTAATATTTTTTTTCTAAATATTGGAAACATCTTTGAATAAATGTGGCATTAAGAATGCTCTTTGTAAAAATTTAAATAATCTTTGATATAAAAAGTGTATATTATAGTAGTATGCGATAGTTTACTAAAGTAATAGATGTGTTTGATTTTTGTCAAAAGTTTTGAATGTCTGGCCTCATGACTTTTCAAAGAGGTCGAATTGTAAGAACCCGATTGGCTGGTGCAACTGCGAAAGAAATATTCCAGCTTTTAAGAGTTTAAATAGATACAGTGACTAAAGCCATGAAAGCGTACGCATAGCGCAGAAAAAGAAAATAAAAACCTTGGCAAAGTAAAATAGAGGATCGAAAGTAAAGCTGTGTGAAGGAAGAGGATATAGAATTTTGTCTTGTAAATGCAGCTGCAGTTGTCCAGTTGCAGTTTGAGGTTGAAGTCAGACATTTGTCTTGATCCGCAGAATCCTCCAAACTCAAGATTCCCCCTTTGTGGTTTATTTTAGAGTGTCCAAATTGGAATCGATTGCCACCATCGGCATCTTTCCCAAAACTTTAACGAAATTTTCCATTAAGAAAAGTACAATAATTCTCTATACACTATTTGTATGATTCCAAGCTGAATTAAATGTCAAATGCCTTTTAATAAAAATTCTTCCATTCGTTTATGATACTTAATCATCAATTTAAAAATAAAAGCGAAAAATTTAGGGAAGAATTCAGATTGGCAATAAAATGAAAATCTATACTTCGCACATAAAATCTTCATTATTCGCACATGTCCATTAGTGTTTTTACAAGATTTTCAAATTTTTGCTGTTTGTATATATGTGAGATTTGTTCCTGGTTTTACTGTTCGGTAATCAAACAAATCTATCCATTTATCTCTAAATCACAATTCTAAAAACATAAGCAAACTTCAAATTCATTTTTTTTATAATTTTACTTTTTATAATGTGTTTTGCAATCAAAAATATTTCATTTTCTCCCTTTACAATGCTTATTGCCTGGGCAAAGATTTCAGTTTCTTCAATTGCTAGCTTTCTAGTATCTTTTAAGTTCATTTAATCAATTCAAAAACTAATGCACATTCCTAAGGACAATATTCTTTTTACGTGAAACATTACTGCTATAATTACAATAATCCTTCATTAATATGATATTTTAAACGGAAAATAAAGCAAGATATTTTATATTGGGTTAGAATATTATTGTTATATCAGAGGTAGTAAAATTATCAGTTTCAAAAATTTTATGTAATGAAACAAATTCAAGACCATGTATCATTCCGTTGAAATTGATTTAAACGATTTAAGAAATATATCCTATCAGTGATGTCTTTACATCAACACTTTTACAAATACAGGTGATCTGCGACTGAATTACTTGATACAAATCACTTGAGTATCAAGAGATTTCAATTCCAAGTGCATTTATTCGAAGGTAATGTGAAGAAAAAAGTTTATAAACTCACCTCAATTTCTGCCTCAAATTCTCGAAAGCTATTAACTACCCCATTACGGGAAACAGCTTCTTTTGTTAGAAAGCCAGACGTTTACCTAACCAAACCAGAAAGGTCATTTTAATTGCAAATAAGTTACCAGCGTTCTTTGTGAACTTCTACTTAAGTGGCGAAATAGTTTAATTGCATGTGCGCAAACGTTCATAAAAGTAAACAGAAAATAGTAGAAGAAGTACCAACCAACTGAAAATGTAACACTCTGGCTACCGAATGAGTCAGCTGTGATCCAAATATTTTATTTAGTTAGATGATACCTTCTCTACTACACTTAAAATATAATAACATAGACATCTTTTTTAGATACATAATACGACTCTGACATGAGAAATTTCAAAGAATGGGTTCAGGACGAATTGCAACAATTTCAAATGAAAAATATATCAAATATAGTTTTCTTTCTTGAAGAACTTTCGTAACAAAAATCTTAAATTCATGAAAAATTATTTGATTCAACTGCAACTAAATAAATATTGTTCTTTCCTGCGAAAGGTTTCAAGGATGCAGTTGTTAGTAATTATAAGCCCATAAATATAGGATTTTTTCCAAATGCTTGATAAAAATATCGATACATATAATTTTTCTTTAAGAAACAAATCTGAACTATATTCAGAAAATATCCGAGGATAATTATTTGCAAATTCACATCAGATCTTATCAATCTGGTTAAATTGTTTATTGAGCAAGATGTATATGGTGTCTTTGACATTGATAATATAATAAGTCTCTAATCTTAGACGAACAAAGTTTTAGTAAACCCTTTCGTTACGATGGTCTGTTCCGCTAAAATAAAACTATTGACGGTATATACAACGCTTATAGCCAAGCTTATCTTGGGATATCAACTTCTGCATATCCAAATGAGAATGGACTATATAAGTCTTAACTAGTTTCCATAAATCACAATGACGTGTTTCGTATGCCTACTGCCGACAATTTGAATTACAATCTCAGAATGGATTATACAAATCTGAACTAGTTTCGAGAAATCGCAGTGATGTGTTTCCAATGCCTACTGCCGACTATTTGAGTTACAATTAGCAATAAGAATAAATATTATAATAGAAAAGTTGACAGCATAAGAATATTAGAATTGAAGATTGTTTGATATGTCTGCTATTGCATATTTATCATTCTAGAAAACCATTAATAAAAATAATAAGTTCAAACTATGCAAGTAAATTTACAAAATTGGAATTAAATATATAACAATTTAAAAGGTTCAAATTTCAGAAATCTTGATTACATTACTATATTTTGCAAAACCTGGTGTCTGGCAAAGAGTAAAAAAAAAAAAGGAAAAAGTTGAAAGATGCTAGTTTTATATTTTACTTAATTATTCTTTTCTTTGCGATTCATTATTATTCAATTTAATTGCTAAAGAATTAATTGTATTCTACATAACTACATAATATGAACTTCAACAATTAAGATAAAGTCTTTTGCAATTAATTGTATACACTGTACATATTAAAAAAGTAGGAAAGTTCTCCAAAAACACCTGCTTTTGTAATTATATAAAATGATTTTCATTTTAAATATGCGTTTTTAATCAGATTATAGATTTAAAACTGCTCTCTACAGAATAATTCAATAAGAAACAACATTAGAGCATGCATGGATCGTAATAAGAGGTCATTTACTTGAAAGTATTTTAAAGTCAATAGAAAAATTTATCGAAAACTGTGTTCCCGTTTAGGTATCAATATTTTTACTAAAATTCACATAAAGTGGCTACATTATTTTTCCTTTTCGCTACAGATTTTACTTTTATATTTTTATAACAGAATAATAAAATTTCCATTTTAATATGCATTTATATAAAATAATTTTTACTATATTTTGCAAATTTTTTTTCTTAAATGGAATTACAATTTAAGTTTCAAAAATTACAAATTATTTCCATTATTTGTGTGTGTGTGTGAGTGTGTATGTGTGAGTGTGTGTGTGTGTGTGTGTGTGTGTGTGTGTGTGTGTGTTGTGTGCTTATTCATTTATTTTCTTATCCGATTTATAACAAACTATCGGCATTCAAACTCTAATAGATTTAAAAGAAAATATAATTAATGTTCTTAAATGCATATTAATAAGTATATCTTTTTAAAGTATTGATTTATTTCCTAATTTGAATCATTTCTTAAATTCTGCATGAATCCTTATTTCAATAAGCTCCGTTATGCTTCGCTTCATTTGAAAATTATCAAATAAAATTACATATTTCTTATTTGTGGTTTTTCTTTTTATGTTAAGTCGGACCATTTTTATAAAATTGCAAAAATTACTTATAAACACAGATAACTGAATTTAATGCTCTACTACTTTATCGTTTTATCCACTTTTGATTTACAATCAAGTTTATTTGAGCTTTATGTCTGTTTTGCGTTTACTCATCCACTTTTAAAGTTTAATGCTCTGTTGAATGTCCATGAAAATAAATGCTCGCTTAGAGAAATAATACCTTCAAGCCTTTTCTATTAAATAGCATAGAAACAATCTTAATTGTTCTTTCAGTACCTTTAGAATGATGATCAGTAGAATCTTTATGCATAATTTATTTTTAATCTTTTGGACTTGGAAATACCCGTTGGATGTTGCCCATGTAATACAAGAAAACGTGTTTATCGACAAGAGATAAGATTCTATTGAAGAAGATGATTTTTCTGGCAAAGATTAGTAATCTGGGATATTTTAAAAACCTATAAGAATTTTTTAAGATCGAAATCAAAAGGATACATCTCCTAGAATAACACATTAGATGAATATCTCAAGAGCAAAATAAATAAATAAAATAAAATATATTTAAAATATTTAAAATTCTAGAAAAATTATCAAGTGTGATACTTCCAAACGATTAAAGAAAGAAGAAAAAAAAAACATTTCATTGAACGTTCAAAAAGTCTAACATACGAGGCATAGGAAACTGAGTTAAGTAGTGTTCACAGGGCCACCATAATAAGAAAGATTAACACTTTAATGACCGCTCTCAAAACATGTATGTGACAGCTAGAACAACTGTTAGTTTCCGATGACACAACGTGTGGGAAGGTTATCGAAAGGTTATTGGCTGATACCGCACTCTCTGTGTGATGACTGAAGAAATTAAAAAAGTGTGATCACTGCTATTGGCTTCTTATTTCATTGCTAAGTCTTTGATTTTAGGTAATTAATTTTTCAATGTCTGTTTTGAAAAATATTGCAAGAAAGGAAGAAATTTGTCTTTAATTCATTTTTTGAATTTGTTTCATTTTAAATGTATTCTTATTGTTGTTATTTTTAGTTTTATATGTATGTTTGCACATATTGAATTATTTCGTGAATTTCCTTAATCTTTTTTGAAATTAATTCTTCAAAAATCTTTCCAATATCTGGAGATGCTGGACGGCGTAGATGTGTGACAATTAAAGTGTTAATACACATTTCAAAAATAATATACGTAACAGTATTTCAATGAAAATCTTCTTCGGAATTTTAATTGAAATATTTGATGTTCAGAATTACCTTTAATCTTTATCATCAACGGTAATAATAATGTACTTTTAATTGAACATACAATAAATGTATTTTAGTTTAATAGTTTGATTAAATAAAAGCATATTAATAAAGAAAATTAGCAATAGAATGCTTCTGCTGCTATTCATTTCCACGATAATTTTATTCTAGGCACAGTCGAACATGGATTTTTTTTAAAGTAAAAATACAGAATTATACTAATATGAATGCCTGCCTGATAAAAAAAAACTATTCTTAATATGTGATTGAAGTAAATTCCACTATCCAAGCTACTAACACTTATAACTCTCAAAACTTATAACTCTCAACTAGATTTAGAAATCCACAAAGCATACTTTTCGACACATAACAAATTACGCTCAAAGTGTACTTTTCTATAATAACTAACTACCAATATATTATAGTTTGAAGAATACGTAAGGATATAGCCTTTAAGTTGTCTATGTTTATAACGATAAACAAATCAAACTCAGAATAAGTTTTGACAGTTTAATGGATTAAAGAATCTCGCACTTTACTTATTCATAATATTCACATGAGATGGAATATACATATGAAATAATATTAAAAATGATATATATATATATGAAATGTTTCGCATAGAAATATGTTTTAAATGCCTTAGATTTATATTAAAATATTTATTGCATTTACATCATTTGACTTTTTTTCTTGGTATGCTGATCTTTTTTCTTTTATCTCAGACATTTTCTGTTATATTAATAAATATATAATATGCAAGAATTGAATTCAAGCAAATCCCATGTTTTTCACCAAGCGAATCTCAATTATTTATTCTTCTTTCTCCCAAACACGGAAATTGAATTCTAAGTAAGCATTCTTCTTTGAAAGATTGAACCCTTTACTGCCGAAAGCCATTTCACGAATCTCATTGTCCCCTTTCAATTGTTCTCTTCTGGCTAGACCATCGCCATTTCATCGCTTGCTATTAAAGGGGGCCTCAGGCTTCTTTATTCTCAGATTTCCCTGGACCTTTGTAATTACCGTTGAAGACCAGAAAAAAGCAAAGCGACTGGTCAAGAGGATAAAAGAAAGGACTTTTAAGGGCAGTCTAGCAGTCTCAAGAAAAACTCCAAATGAGACTTCGAAGTAAGAATCGAATGTCAAAGGACATACGAGAATTTTCTGAAATAGAAAGAAAAAAAAAATCCTATAAAAGGAGAACACTAAAAAAAGACGATTCCATCCCCCCCCCCTCTTTTTCCCTTGGTTGCTGTTTACACAGTTGCTTTCGTAATCCAATTTTTAAAGAAAAATATCAAAAATGAGGTTCCCCACTTTTGAGCAGAATGAAGATGATGATTATAAGTTAACAATTATAAAATATTACTTAAAGGTCTTTTTTCATCAAAATTTAATTGAAACCAAACGAAGATATGAGAAATGGATTTTACTCAGTAAATAAACATGATTTTATTTTTGACTGCAAAGATGATAAATGGTAAAATAAATTAATAGTAGAGCATTTTATTTTGAGTAAATTTTTTCATTCATAATTAAAAGTATTCTATGGTAATCATTACAAACAAAAAGAATATAATGAGGTAAGTTAATTTTCCTTTAAAAGAATTGGGAAAATTCCTTTGAAAATGAGCGATTATAAACTTGTTAAGAATTGAATATCCAAAAAAAAAGAAGTTAAGTTTATAAAATTGAATGGCATGCAGAATAGTATGTAATATCGAAGAGATATCGTACAATGTCTTATGAAAGAAGATGGTCTCAAATACTTACAAGTTTTCGAATTAAAATATTTTTCCAGATATCTTATATAATAGTTAAACAACTTTAAGTTCATAATATGTAAATATATTTATGGGCTTATTATAAAAATAATTATTAAGCTTATCATATATGAATTTTTGAATGATGGCCTTTTACATAATAATTTTAAATTAGTTACTGAGAATGCCAATTTCTGATAATATTACTTTATTTTTCCTTATTAATTTTATTTTTTAAAATTTGTATATGTTATTCGTGAGTAATCATAATATACCATAAATATTTATTTTTAATCAAGGAAGTCAATAGTATTTTTGTAGTAAATAATAAATAATCCATGCATGTAAACATTTTAGTCATATGCGTGCTTTGTTCATATGAGCACTTATAAATCTGTAAAAAAGCCTCCATAAAATTCATGAAACAAATAGATTACGACAAATATATTAAAACTTTTTCATATGTCTATTAAAAATACACATGATTTTACTAAAAAAACATGTTTCTTTTTTTAAAGAATGATCCAGAATGTTTATTTAAAATACTAAAATTAATACTTTAACAAGTTTCAAGCAAGCATACAATAATTTTGAAGATTCTTGTATGATTAAATAAACTTAGAAATAATCCTGAATTATCTTTTATATCCGTTTCTCCTTTTAATTTAGATAATTAGAATTCTGTGATATTTACTTTTTGAACGATTGTTGCTGAAGACAATTATTTCTACTTGAAATGCATAGTTTGCATTGACTTTGCTGTATATACAAGCAAAATTTAAAATCAAAGTTATTTTTGAATACTAAAATGAACTTGTTTAAAAATATTTGAAACCCAATAATTTTTTTAGTAATATAGTATTTTTGTATAATTTAAAAAAAAATAATTTAAACATAATTAATTAATTTAGTCATCTTTAAAATTTAATTTGAGTGTAGTTGATGAGTATAGATTGACTTCTTTGTTGGAATCAAATTTAGAAGATTATGAATTAGTTCCAAAAATATTTAAGAGAAATTTAGAGTGAAATAAACAAGTTGTAATTGCAATATATCTCAAGATTTCAACAAACTGTATTTTCTATTTTGTCCATGCTACATAAAGCCTAAATGTTACAATATTTGAAAATTTAATAGAAAAGTTCTTTTTTTAATATAAAATCTGATTAATTTTTAAACGCTTACTCTGTATATTAAATATGATTTGCCTAAATAAGATAAGTTTTCACCACATGCTGTGAAGAAATCATTAATGCTAATAATGAGTCATGTTACGTTCACTACATTACCAGAAGATATTTCCTCTATTGTATCAATACAGATAGATAATTTATTTCTTAAACAGAATTCAATAAAATTCTGATACATTTCCTATACATGTCAGTAATTAAAAAGGTATATTGAATTGTAGATAGTTACGTATTCAGAATAAAATCAGAAATAAATATCAACTGAATCATTTCACCATCGAAAATGAGACTATTAACTCATCTGAAGCAGGCTTGTTTATTTTAATTTCTCTTATAGAGAACATAGAAATATAAATTATTGTAATCATCAAAAATTTCGATCTTGAGATTTTGACAAATATCAACGTTTCAGGCTTTCTAGAGTCCGAAAAAACATTTTTGGAGGTATGGCTGGCTCTCTGTATATGGACTTTATATAATTCTGTATATGGACTTTACACTAAATGGTTTGCTCCAATCAAACATTGAACGAAATATATTTCGAGGAAGTTCAGTTTTCCATCTGTCCAAATATAAATGACACACACACACACACACATATATATATATATATATATATATATATATATATATTAAATGTAAATGCATATATATATATATATATATATATATATATATATATCTGTATGTATTTACATTTAAATATTATTTTAAGAAATACATGAATTACTTTTTTTCATTTTTTCACTGATTGAACCAAAAAAATAATAAATTTTTTAAGGAATCTTCATGATTAATAATTCCTTTAATAAACCGAAATAAATTTTTATTCATGTTTTTACTTCTTTAAAAGATATTAATAAACTTTGAAAAAAATTTAATAGTATTTTAAAACTTTAAGATTGTTATTACATTCCTCGTAAGATATTATATGTTTAGAAACTCAGTTCAATAACGAAACCAAAACCAGTCTTAAGATTTTCATTAAAATCTTTTAACTCCTTTGGTATATATCTCGATCCTTTGTTGCCTTGACTTCTTTGCAAATAGGTAGGGATTATTTTCCATTTGTACAAAGAATGGAGGAGAATCGTAACTCATTAGCACCAAAAGATTCCAATTCGTACATTAGATCCAGTGAACCAGTTCACGAATTCACTATAATTTCTATTCAGAACAATAATTAGCCTGCCCATTATCAGCGCCAATCTCTTATAGTGAAATGTTAGCTGCTTACCTAGCAAACCCAGAGAGGACCTTTTAATTGCAAATTATTTGCACAGACTCCTGCTAACGTCTTTCCTAAGCGCAATGGTCAAACATTTGAGCTGGAGATAAGCAAACGACAATAGGATGGTGAGTTGAAGAGAAGGAATCTCAATAAAACGAAAGAAGTTAGGAAAAGTTGTAGATTTCGGTGAACAGATTTCTTAAGGTCTATCCATTATCTATGGATAGACCTTAGAAAGAACCTATAAGGTCTATCCATTATATAGACCTGGATTTGTGAATGCTGTTTTGTATAATTTTATCTCGTGTAATGCTTTATATTTCTGATAAAAAAAACTAAGAAAATATTGAGAAATTATGATACACATTATTTTGTAGATTTTGGCAAAGATAAAAGAAAGTTTCATTTTTTTAAACAATTTATTGACATTACGCATATCATTCGATTGGAATGTAATTATAAAAAGCTAAGAATTTTTTAAACCATTCTTAGAAAAAAAAATGTATAAATTAAAATTAATGCTTATATTGATGGTGACCTAATTTTGGAATTCTACATTTCTGAACTGCAGGACTGCAATTCTAAAGAAATATTATAAAGTTTAGAATAAGGTTATATATTCTCTGCTGAGATAATAATTTTTTCGAAATAATTTATTAAGAAAAAAGATTTTTCCTAATGATATTTTAATTCTTATACATGTCATATACTAGGAATTACATATTAAAGTTGAAATATTATTGAAAAAATGTTCTGGAAAGTTTTTCACTGGTTTTTCTAAAGGATTTTAATTATTTTTATTGAAAAATTCTGTTTCTAGAATTAATATAAATAATCGAAATTAAAATTAATTATTTTTCTCATCTAATTTATTTTTGATTTTTTATTCTAAGTAGTATATAATTTGTGTCATAAAACATTTCATTTCAAAATTCTTAATATTTATCTAAATTTTCTTTTTATAAGCTTATTTTAATAGATTTGTGAAGCTTTGCAGCTTTATGCTTCATAATTGACAAAAAGGTTTCTTTTTAAATTTGGAGCTAGTTTCTTCATCAAAGAAATTCGTTACTAATTATAGCCATAACCAAAAACTTGAAATAAGAAGTGACCATGCAAACTATATTACTCATTTACTTATATATAAACACTTGGACTATACAACTCTATATTAATATCTTCAGTATTTTTTTTTACATATTGAAGACCAAATAAACATGTCATAGTTATTTTAAATTGCAAAGCTCCAAGTTACAGATAGGCAGATTGATGTTTCGTTATCAATTAATGGACCAGTTTGTTTAGTTTAGTTATATTAACTTCCCGTTTTTTTAAAGTAACACAAGGACAATTTTGAGTAATTCCGAATCACGGTCAGATGACCAGAACGGTACCTGAGCTAAAACACCGTCTCCGAACATCCAACATCACATCAATGAAAGGGAATTTGGCCCGGACGAATCTAACGTGCACCTGACAAGCTTACACTGCAGTTTTTCAGTTGAATCGGGTCTCGATCAGCGAGCTCTCCGGTACCGAAGTCGAGACCTTACATAATGAGGCCACAGCTGTCTAAACAATAATATCATATATATTGAAATTTTATTATTTAATTATATCCAGATAGACTGTTCATTATTTTTTCATATAGTTTTTTTATAATATTAAAAAAAAGTTATTTTTAAATCGATATTTTATTCATCTTCCAATCAGCATTTTATATAATTTGCAATTTAGAGTTTTATGAGAATTTCTGAAACTCGCGAAAGAGTTTGTACAAATTAGAAGTTGTTTTCAATGTCCAGGAATAAAATAAAGTTTGTATATCTGCGATTCATATAGCTATAAGTCAAATTATTACAGAAACAAAAAAATGTATCAAATGTAAAATTATATAGACAAAAAAATTATAATTTTAACCAGACAGATTAAATTAGTGAACAATTACCAATCATTTTATTTATTGGTTAACGATTAATTTGTCTTAATAATCAAACATACTCTTATACATATCATATTACCATCGCCAAGATAGTTTTCTCTAAAATTTTGCAAACTATATAAATTATATTTGCCTCGTATATATTGGTTTAAATGTTATGGATAAATGGACTAATGAAATTATCGAAAGTCTAGAGACGTGGGTGTAGTCAGAAAAGTTCTATTTATTAGATGTTGTCGTCTGACAATATATAAATAATATAAG
The DNA here is from genome assembly GCA_026543865.1 of Argiope aurantia. Classification (NCBI taxonomy): domain Eukaryota; kingdom Metazoa; phylum Arthropoda; class Arachnida; order Araneae; family Araneidae; genus Argiope; species Argiope aurantia. The sequence goes on along the minus strand of JAPMOR010097105.1, from coordinate 108,352 downwards.
CGGATTTGAAAAAAATTAAGACAATTCTAAGAAATCAATGTCAATCGAACAATCAGTAAACATTTTCTTCTATTTCAGGATTTACTTAAAAATTATTATTGTTCTTTTTTTGCAGTTTTAATAAGTTATCATTTTGTTTTAAATAAAAGTGTCCGGCTATTGATTTGTTTGAAATTAAATATCAGAAACTCTTACTCTGAGTGTGTTTTAAAATATTGTATATGAAAATCCACCGAATTTATCAATCTATTGTTGATTAATGAGGCGGGTTAAATTATTACCTGGTTAAAACTATAAAAATGATTATATATTAAGCAATTTAATAATGATTTAGAAACAGTTTCTTAAAATATTTTTCTTAAAATAATGTGGTTTCACAATGAAATATTTTGAAGCATGACTTGTGACACATTATATAATGTATGGAATTTATTAAGATAATTAAAATATTTTGATCAAATATGGGTTATTTAGGAAATATTAGTAGTTTTCTTTATGCTATTTTACAACCATTTCATTCTGTCTGTGTTTCTTAGTTGCAGTTTCATCTTTTCGGATTTCATTTTGAATTATTTTCATTTTAAGCATTTCGAATATCATTCTTAATGCTTTAGATATAAAATACAGGTTCTTGAATCCGACGAGGACTCCAAAATCTTTCAAAAATAATCCTTTTTCTTCTTCGAAAAAAACAAGAAAATAAACACTAACCGAAGCTGAAAGGAAAAGAAAATATAAGAAAAATAAACTATGAATAGGACAAATTTAGAACTATAAGTATCCAAAATTTTGCATATATTTTAGTTTCAAAAGTATTTTTTTATTTAGAAATTTAGATCTGAATTTCATGCATGCTGAATTAAAAAAAACAATCTGTTAAATTTTATCATATAAATAGATCAATGATTACAACAGATTTAATGAATGAGATTAAAAAGAAATTGTAGTAGTGAATGATGATATTAAAATACCAGCTTTACTGTTGATGTCATAATTCGAGTAGTTTTAATAATAAGTCATAAGAACTAATATCGATTTATCATATTAACCAGTAAATATGCCCGATTAAACATTGATATATTTATCCATCAAAAGGGCACTTTTATGTTTTAAAAAATTAAAGAATAAATACTTCTAAATAGACAACATTATCCGTACTAATTACTGCTCGGAACAAACGATTCTAGTGAATAAAAAGTTAAAAATAAAATGTTAAAAAATAAGCTTACTTTACGAAAAACAGAACTCTTTTTAATATCACACACATAAATGAACTCTTCAATCGTCAATTTCTTCTATCTTTAAATTCTTTACAATAATATTTTGAAGTGACTGAATTGCACATTTCTGACAAATAAATGATGTTTAGCAATTAAAAGAATTAGAATTTTATACCAAAGATATTAAAGGAAATATATTGGTAAATGATTTGAAATAATCATTATGAAATTGAATATTACAAACAGAAATTGCTGTATCGACTTGATTGGATTGTTACAAACCAGGACCCTTGATGCATTTGATAATTTTATTCTAATCTTTCAATTACA
>JAPMOR010097105.1:67860-99820 GCA_026543865.1 Argiope aurantia | reverse complement strand
CCAGGATTGGATGCAGGGATTCATCTGTTGTAAATGATATTAAATAGATTAGAGGTTATGTAGTGTATAATAACTCAAAAGCATAAACCCGCATTGCCATCATGATAAAATTTGGTAAAAACAAACAACAATAAAAATCTAAGGTCTCAGTTATTAAAAATATGTCTAAATTTGATAGCTTATGAATAAAACAACTGGTATTGAATTTAAAAATAGCTGGAAAATCAAACATTATTAAATTAAAATTTTAATAACAGAAAAAGTTATTAACTTAGTATTCGGAAAATAAATATTTTTTAAAATATATATTTAACTGTATACCTAATATTAGAGGGAATTATTCACATTATTGTAGCTTGAAACAGGATAGATTTCTTTTTTTTTGAAGTTTCGCTGGTTTTTGAAAAATATGCATGTTGATTTTCGAAAGAATATTCTGTTACTGGTTGATATAGAGCCCTATTCAATTGTATAGAATGTGTATATTCTTTTTTCGAAAACATGTGCAATATATTATTTACTTTTTTTTCTCAATAAATTTATTAAGTGATGATGATGCAATCTGAGATTTTAGATTTCGTCTTCGAAATTCATGCATTTGTAGTCTTATACTACGCAATATTTGTGAAGTTAATAGATTTATTCAAATGTTATGGATGAAACAAACATCAGTTCACAGTGAGGACAGAGATAGACAAACAGACATTATAGGATTTTGTCTGAAATTTTGCAAAGACTTATATTTCAAAAAGTAAAACAGTATTTCAAATTATTGTTCCCTTGATTTTGTATAGACAGATAAGCAAACAAACTTCCTATGAATGGATTTAATTTAGAATTTGATTCAAATCGACAAATTGGGTTTCAGTACCATTTTCCAAAATTTATTTGCCTAATTGAAGGTAATAAAATTAATTGATTAATATTAAGGTAATAATTAATTAGATTTAGGTAATAAACCTAATTGGAAACGTAAGGTGTTTTTTCCAGTTATTTTCTTCATAGACAAAAATGAGCCAAAAAATAATTTGTGTGTCGAGCAAGTCTGAAACGCTCAGATTTGAAAAAATCTTTCGAACTTTTACTTTTTCTTTGTAAAATTCGTATATCAGAACAAAGAATTTTATAAACATTTTGTCACAGCATTCATTTTAATTTTATGTGTTTTTAGTGGAGTATTTTGCTATCGTTAATTTCATTAGCCTATCACAACTGCCATAAAATCAAAAAGAAAATATCTTTAGAAATCGGGCGGACAGTTCGAAAGAATTCAAATTCCTTTTTTAAATTTCCGACCGGAAATTTAAAATATTTGTCTTCTTGGTTTGAAGTATTTTATGATCGCATAGTGAATTTCTGCTCAATTTCATTTAATAGAACATCCTAACTATATTATATCGTTTCATACGGAAATAACATAAGAAAAATTCACGCTTTTTATTCAGTTCTTGCTGATATTTCTTTTCAACTCATTTCACTTCAGTCTGCATGAAACGAGTCATTTCAACTTTACTTTTCCTTGAAATTGAATCTTTATATCTAAATCTTATCCTTTCAAACACTTTCATCAATTACTTAGGCTTACAAACTCAATCACTTAAATTTTATGAGGTATCCATAAACTTTTCAAAGCCTAATAATCCTTAGAAATAAGTAGGAACATAAATGCTCATTTAGTTCTTTCTTGTGAAAGAACGCAATCCCACTGACTCTTTCAATAGAAATTAAGAGAAATATTCGTAGGAATAAAATTAAACAGCTTATTGATCTGATATATTTATAAAGAAGAATAGTGGAATCTGTGCAATATATATATATATATTACTTTCAAAAGTAAGTCACTTTGCAGGAATTTTCTTTGTTGTTGTTTAAGGACTCATTACACAGCTTTTATTATATTTTAATTTATATAATTGCGTTAAAATATCTCAATTTATTTTATTAATAAGGCTTTTAAAGATGAAGAAAAAATTAAATTTGAAAAGAAGTAAAATATTTTACTTAACTAATGTAAATTAAATGGAAAAAATTATTTAATAAATTATTAATTAGTTAAGATAAATGGTTTTGAATATATATATATATATATATATATATGCGCGTGCGTTTATGTGAGTGTGTGTAATGATATTTTAATATCTAATTTAATCTAAATTTATTTCCAAAGATTTATCTTAATTTAGCTCATAGTAATTTTATTCTGTTATTTCCTGACACGATTCAACTTTCTATTTAATTAATTCAACTGAAACTGTGTAAAAATTACTGCGCAATCACTTCTATGTATCATATGAAAGTGATTAATTTGTTGCCCTTGTCAAAGGTCACCACGTGTATTGAATCGGCGCGTGGCCAGAAATCCCATGTAATATGAGACTAATGATCATTTGCTTCACTCTCTTTCTTACTTCTGCTTATATATATATATGTAAGCATTATTTTATGTGAAGCAGAATTCAGGATCAACAAGCAGAGTAGAGACTTTGCATTTTTAAGTTCGTTTATTCTCTCCCTTGAGGCAGGCATGATTTATTTACAACTAGCCTCCTTTGGCGACCAGCCGGTTCGCCAATATTACCGCTCGCCACAATTTTCAATTAAATATTTTAAGTAACTGGTCTCTTAATAGATTCTCAAACAAAACATTTTTAATCTTCAAATTTTGATAGCCATACCAAACTTATACTGTTGTTTAGATCGTTTCGTTCAATTTACTATATATATTTTGCTAATTTGTTGTCATTTCCGGTAAAACTTCAACTTTAATTTAAAGTGTAAATGATGAAATTGCAATTAATATAAAGATATTTTTTAATAAAACCAAGCGTTTTATTTTATTTATCATCTTTATTATTATTTATTTATTATTAATATTATGGAATATGAGTATTGCAAACAGAATCGCTCGGTATTTCAGTCTTATGTGAACTACAAAATATTTTTCATAATTTATGTAATATCTCAAACAATAATCAACAAAAACTTCTCAGATTCAGCATAAAATTCAGTTTTTACTTTTGCTTTCAAAAAGATTGAAATGAAATCAATAATAATATTTTGTTCCGGCCTATAAATATATTTCAAAAATTATGAAGTCTAAATTTAATGCAATAAGGTATCATATTCTGAGAAATATTCTGGACACACCAAATTTTAAATAAATGAATGAATGTTTCTATTGTCCACGATCAACTAACACTTATTTAAGAAGTTTTGATTCTTAAAAATTTCGAAAAACTCAATTTGCATTTTTTTTATTGAATAGTGATTTTGATATTTTCATTAATCAGTCAGTTTATGTGATTGATTTAGTTGATTGGAAATCTTTTTATTGAAAATATTAGTGTTTCAAGAACATTTTGTTAATCGCGATTTCAACAGCAGAAGCTTTATGTAAAATCAAAAATTCGTCATTTATTAGAGCATTTATTGAACTAAATTACAAAAAATATAATCATTTTCCATTTAGACCATTTTAGCATATCTGTGTCTTACTAAATGTTTACAAATTAGCTGTGTGGCCCTGATTGGAATGGATATCCTGTTCATATTAAACAAAACTTGCCTTAAAATAAAACTGATTTATTGGATTAATAATATAGAGAGTGTAAAAGATCATAAAATAATTTTTCTTGAATTTATATTTTAGAAAAAGTAATATTTCATATTTGTTTCATTTCCTACAGACACGTGCCGAACATTATATTTTTGCAGATTTCATTTCCAGAAAGATTTAATTTATTTTTAATTGGAGCTTTCATCAATGTGATGGCAACACTTTCAAAAAAGCTAATTTTTTCCCATGAATGCGAAACGTGCTCGTGCAGCTTAAATTTTAGTTTTATTTTGTACGAAAAAAATTATTGTAAAATATAATTAAAATATTTATTTAAAAATTCATTTAAAATAGAAATTTACTTTTAGATTAAAACATTGGTATCATTTAAAAGATAAATTTTTGTTCTTTAACTTCATGTAAAAATCGTTTTTGTGCGGTAATATTTTCGGAAGTTATAGCAGAAAGACGCCAAAATTTCGCTTAATATTTAAATAAATATAATTATAATTAAAAATTCGAAAAAATAACTCCCAGGTACACATTCCCGGCCACCAAGGTATACACGTGCCAAATTTGGTAGCTGTAAGTTGAATGGTCTGGCCTGTAGAGCGCCAACACACACATTGAGCTTTATTATAAGTATAGATATAGATAAGACGCTGACAAGGCGGCGGGGGAAGTGGGGAAGAAGCACGAAATAAATTGAAATATTGATAGGGAAAATATTTTTTCATAGTGTTATTATATTATTAAGACCCTAATATAGATTTCTGACGCATGCCAATCACAAATAAGGGAAACACAGGGAACTTTTGAAAAAAAAATGTGCTTATTTAACATTTTTCTAGCCCTTCAAGCTGAGAATGTGAATGTGTCGGCGTTTAGTCGATTCAGCAATTTTATAAAGCCTCTCTTGAATTAATTAAGTAGAAACAGTGGAATCGGAGCAGGAAATAAGATAATATTTTAGAATGAAGTTACTATGGGCTAAATAAAAAAACTTTGAACAAAACTTTGGGAATTAATTTGGACTTAAATTAGAGTTTAAAATATCATTTTACATATATATATATGTATGTAAGTATGTAATTTTTAAATCCTATAGTATTTACTTAGCTTTAAACGTTTTTCAATTACTTTTAACAATGTCGGCATAGAACTGTTTGATACATAATTTGTGATTGTATTACAAAGAATATCTCGTTTCTATGAAAAATATTTGCTTTTATTTACAAATTTTCTTTATATATATTTTTATAAATTGTATTAGCTTGTCTGTTCACTGCAATCAGCTTCTCTTCTTGACTATCTTAAAAACTTGTATCTCATATTATTATTTTAACAAGAATGATAAAGTCAAATCTTCGTAAAATCAAATGTGTTTTTCAAAAGTATACTATTTACACAAATTACTATACGATATTACCTAAATTATTTTCAATATTTTAAATGACAGATGACATCATGCAAATGTCGTAACAATGTTTGGCGTTTTGTACTAATAGAATAGATAGGATCAGTCAAGATTAGAAGGAGTGACAACTGAATCATTTGATATAGAAATACCAATACTGTTATAAAATTCAATATTGGACATTTTTTATCTGCTTTCAGTTGCATGGGTACATGAGAGATTGCTAAATACATATACAGGGTAATCAAAAATAACAGGAAGTGTTCGGAGCCCAGTAGCGTTTTATGTAATGGACGAAATATAACAAAATTTGGCCACCATACACATTAAAGTATGCGGTTTTGATTTATCTAAAAAAGTACCAAAAAACGCCGATAGGAGAAATTCTTTCGCTTCAAGCGCTTATATGTGGAAAAAGAATACATAACTTCCAATGGAAAAAATGAAAAGCAACATACCAGATACCAATGAAAAACGTTTATTATAGCAACTTACAAATTTGGCTCAAGGTGACCACCAACTTGATGCTCCAATAACTGCATGCGGTACACGAGATTTTCTACGGTGGCTCGCAGCATATCGGCATTGTAGCAGTCTGACATGTAATGCTATTTGATCTTTTAAAGTAGAAATGTATGATACAAAACACCTTTCAAGTGAACCAGAATCGCCTCACAACCAGAAATTGCCAATATTCAGATCAGTGTCATCAGTTAATGGATATTATCTTATACGGATAGCATTTCATTATCTCATGCTGTGTATTCTGCATCTTCGAGAATGGGGTATCTGTTTGTCGTGATATTGAGCATTCACTGCTGATAACCTGTTTATTAGCTATCGCCTGATCTATAACGGTAGTTGCAACTTCTTCAACTTGTTCCTGCTTGATAACTTTATGTCTTTGGCCTGATTGCACACCAAGAATTATTGTAGTTTCACATCTTTCAACCATTCTTCGTAAGTTACTTATGGTCATCGATCCTCTACGTAACTTTTTGAACCGTCGGTATGCACGAAGAGCAGCACTGGCATTTTCATCCCTCTGATAAAACGGCTGGACTAATAAGGCGAGTTCACGTAGTGACAACGCAATCAACGGGCGAATTCTTGCAAAATGTCATAAATTCCGGCAAACTTTTCTTTTATCTTCGATATCATGTTACAACGTACCCGTATAAGCACCAACTGACCATTAACAACAGGGGGTAAACTTTCCGGCGTCTCGACTATCACGTCTCCCTGAACTCCGGGGTTTTTGAATAGTACTGACTAATCAATCAAGTAATAAATCTGTCAACGCAGGGCAATTGCCATGCGGTTTTTCAACTAAGAATTTGGTTTTCGCTCTGAGAACTTCTCTTTCAAGCTACAATGTTTGTAGAAAATAGAATTTGTTCAAAAATAAATTTTATAAAAGCCAGCAATATGATTTTATAAATTTTTATAAGTAATAGAAAATTTGTTTAATAAATTATTTAAAGGAATTATCATCATCAAATTGCATTACGAATATAATACAAAATTATAAAAAACTGAAGTGAAATTTACTGACATTCAGTGAATTTTACTTCAGTTTTTTCTAATTTTTAGTTGTAAGCATTTTACTCGCATATTTAGTATTCGAAATGAAAATAGCATGATATACAATGAAGGAATATATAGTTCTCTGACTAAAATAAATTATAAAAAATTTATTAATAATAATTTAAAAATACTACATTCATTTCGGAAAATATAATCTGTTATTGAAAATTTTTAAATAAAAATTTGTGCGATTTTTTTGTTTGTTTTCAGATTTTTGATTTTCATTTCATTTTTTTAAGTTATGAAAATAATAAAACAATATTTTGTCAATATATAGTAGGTGAATATTTTATTGATAATATTTAGATGAAAATATTATTAATTTGACTATTTTTAACTTATTATCTTATTTTGAAATAATTAAAATAATAAGTTGAAATAATAAATTTTTAAAGTTAATTTTAATACTAAAATAAGAAATCACATTAATGTATCCATTTACTCACGAGGCGTATATATGATAAAAATAAATCATCATTTCATTCATATTTTTAATAAGTGAATATTTTGAATGTCAATTTCTTATATCATTCCTAATCTTGTCACAAATCTTGGTAAAAATGACTCATAGTCAGTGCAGAAATATTTTCATAAATCCATGCATTTCTCTGTCGACAAATATTGCAAAGAATCTTTCCTTCATCTAACTCCATCAACGAAATCACAATTTCAACTGCACCCATTTTATTAAGTTACAACATCATGATTTTTTATGAAAATTCGTAAGATAAAAATGAGACTTAGCTGTATGTGTCCAACAATTAAGAATTACCCTTTCAAACTGTTGCCTCCATGCTCTTCACTTCTGAGCAATTCAAAGGAATTTCATTGGCAATATTTATAAGGTATTTCACTGCATGTGAATTTCAAAATATAGATGCACAATAAAATAAAAGAAAAACAATCTAGAGTAAGTAATCATAACTTCAACAGCGTTTAAAACCCGTGAGTGAAAAATAAAGTTTTTATTTCATTACAACAGTAAAAATACTTGCTGCAAATTTTGGCACATTCATTAAAATAAAACAAATTATATATATTAATGAATCTGTAATAGTTTTTCCAGTTTGTGGAGGAAGGGCAGAGTTCTTCATTTAAATGATCTTATCCTACGGTCACAAAAATTGGATGGAAAAAAAGTGCCTTAACAATGACATTACATATTAAGAAGATTGTGCTAAATCAGAAATAATATATATATAAATTATTTTATATATATAAGAAAAATAGAGAGAAGCGGGAATTTTTACGTCATAGAATTAATTGGCAAAGATTGGGTCGGATAATCATGTTGGTGTGGTAAAGCAGCAAGTTATTGGTGGTCTAGTTACAGATGACTCATCGGGGTCTCATGATGTTAAAATCTTCTTATCATCTGTAATTACTTTTTATCAAAGAAAAATAATATTCGCAAATAGCTTTTGAAAAATCCAAAAGCTAATATTTTCGGAAATTATTAATATTTAAAGCATAATAAAAATATTGATTATAATTTTCCCGTGGTAATTTGAAGGAATAATTAATTTAACATTTGTATATTAATTTATCGAATTTAAGTATATTTTACATCAATTTACTTCATTATGGAAGTGAAATTAAATTGCCTTCATTGTTGCTTCTATCATTTCAACCTAATTTTTTTACATTGTTGATATCATGATATAATCCAATTTATTATTTAATGTTGAGTATGTTTCAGTGGTATGCTTTTGTTAAAAATTTTGTAATCCTTTAGATAAAGTTCAAGTGCAGAATCAAGCATTCGTGATAAACTTTTAGCTCATTTTTGAAAACTGCTATTAGGATTGGCCTTAGGAGGTACATCAGAAATAAATTTCCTAAAGGAAGCAATTTTTATATTGGAAACGATATTCAGTAGTATCTGATCAATAGCCGAATTTCAACCAGAATATAAACAAATTTAGTAAAAATCCCACTTGCATTGTATTAGTGAACAGAAAAATCGAATTTTTTATTTTACTTTTTAGTCACTAATTATTATTAAATATATTAAGAAGTACGTCTTTAAATGTTATATGAAAAAAAAAACTTTAATTTAATAGATATGAAAATCAAAAACAGAAGAGCACACACTTTGACATAAAATCTAAAACTTTTTAAAGAGCTAAGCTTAAAAACTTTATTCATAGATTATTGCCATAATACCCACGTTAATTTTATAAAAAGAACAGCGCTTTCAGGAGTGATGAATTATATTTTGAATCCAAGACTCATAAATTTCAAGAATGGTAAAGATTAAAAAAACTACTCAGAACATTTTTCAAGAATTCATTCGTGTCTTGATGAATGCCTAGCAAGGGAAAATGTCCTCCCTTTCAATGCAAGATTCGTATTAAAAGTACTTCTATTGTACAATCTGCCTGGCGCATGTTCTATATAACCCATTTTGAGACATTAATTTTTCTTGAATAGGCTGTTGTAACCAGATGTAACGCTTCTCTTTGTAACGTAACTTGGGCAACTTTAAGCACTAAACCTACCGACATTTTACTGCTTGATTTGATCGTAAAACTTCTATTAACAATGCGGACAAGTCGAAAAACTACTTTCACACAGAGAAACATATGGACTTTCTTACGGAATACTAAAAATTGAAAGGAACCGAGATCCATAGATAAAAAAGTTCTGAATCCACAGACTTGTGATATGTTCACACAGTTAGAAATCGTATCAGCCTTTAATGCATTTATTTAATTTCATTAAATAGCTAATACTGTTTTAATGCAAAACAATAATTGTAATTGCACAGATACATTCTATTCTTCAAAGCAATATCATACTCATCGTCGAATTTTGTTGAATATAAATAAATGTTTTCCATTTATTAAATATATTTTCTTTCTTTCATATGCTAAATTTTTTTTAATAGTCCTTATTATTACTAAGTAATTTTTTTCATTTACGCTTTTAGCAGCCCGTCACAAGACACAAAACTTCCACCCTTTTGAATGTGCTTTGATTTTTTATAGAGATTTTAAATATATATTTTTAATATAAATATATATTTTAAAGATATAATTTCTTAAAAATAATTTTTTATATTTATTAAAGAAGCGTTTTTTTTCGACCGGAGCCCCTCCCCCCCAAAAAAAGACAAATATGATTTGCATAAAGCAGTAAACATCGCTTGTATTTAAATAGTGAAATAAAAAAATAATATTAAGCAGTAAAAAAGAATAAAAGCAACTACATTTATCAAGATACTTTAATTAATCGTCTATAAAAATAATTAAAAACGCTTTTACTAAAACCTCAGTCTAAAAAGTAAAAAATAAATAATTAGATCCAAAAATTTTCAAAGTTGCCTTTTATTACGTATTAAATGCTCTGGCCAAAATCTATATACAAAGCTTAAGCAATAATTAAAATTACATTTGTAAATAAATATTTGTCTCGTTTAATAATCGGGATGAAAATAAATTTAAAAACTTTACATAAGGATTTTTTTTTTATATTTTACTGCATTTTAATAAAAGTATTATTAAAAGTTCACAGGTACTTTTTTAATATTTCATCAACCAAGTACAGAAAAATCAAACTTGTTTTTGCGAACCAATCACAATCATTAACTATTATACATGATTATGACATGTAAATATGAGAGATTCCCTACCTTTAATAAGTATAATAGTTTTCATTTGGATATTAAATTTATGGTGAAATAATGAAATATTCAAATCAGAAATGAAGTACACAGCTCATATCACCAATTGAAGTACACAGCTCATATCACCAATCCTGCAATCACGAATTCTTACGAAAAAGATTATTTCCCCTTCTCGGGAGTTCATTCCCCTAATTGGAGGGACCACCCAAATTCTAACTGTCAGCAAAAACCACAGAATGACCTTAACAAGCAGATGACCCACCTCGCTTATTGCATTTAAGGGGGAAAACATTGACGACTTTCTACGTCGGAGCCGGGTTTAAAGCAGTTTGCGGAAAGCAACTTCCTACGTTCCAGCCGGGTTTAAGGCAGTTTTCGGAAAGCAACTTCCTACGTTCCTGCCGGTTTTCAAGAGACACGTTGAAGCGACTTTCTACGTTCCAGCCGGTTGAAGAGTTAATAACATTACCAAAGTTAAATAATCATTTAATTCGGTTTCAACCGCACCAGGTTAAATTAATTCTTATCAACCTCTAAACATAATATTATTCGAAAAAAGTGATGAACATTGGTTTTATAATTAGTATTTAATATCCAGGTCACATTGTTCCGAACATTACATGCATATTAGGAATAGAACGAAAGGATTAATTTGAATTTTCTTTCACGATGCGGCTTTTAAATTTTTTTTCAGTGTTACTACATATTACTTCATTACAAGTGTTGCAATTAAAATCATAGTTAACTTAAATGGCCCACAGCAGTTGCAATAATGAATGCATAATATAATTCGATTGTGTCATTAGAATTAAATATAGCGGATATTTATTTTTTATATTCGTTTTATTTCTTTATACTTTCCATCAATTTAAAGCTATTGCTATAAGGCTTATGGAAACTTACCAATTCTTAGAAAATAATAATTTTTTCCCCTTACACTAAGTAACGAACTGTTGATAGGAACGTTAATTGTGCTTACAAGGCAAATATTCATAAAACCGGTCCACCAATTTAAGGAGCCAATATTTCTATGTTCTGCTCATATTCCTTTCATACTTCTGAATCGATGCAATTTATTAACAAAATTAACGAAACATAATAAATTAATCAATATAGTTTATTTGTTTTCTTTTATTTCTTCGTATTTTGTTCTGTAAGCTTCATTATGTGATTTCGAAGGTGAATTAGAGAATAAATATTACGCCAAATAGGTTCCCGATCAAATATAAGATAAACTTAGTTTCTTTTTACCCTGTTTCCCTAAACTAGTGCCATGAAAACCTTCAAAGAAAACTGATTCTATTCACTAGGAAGACATTATTTATAGTTGTAACAATGAATTACTCTGGCTTTTCATTTGAAATGTTGCTCTAGCGCATAATTTTGGGATAAAAATGGTGGAGGTGCAATTTTGTATCGTTGGATAGCAATCATTTTACAGAATTTGGGCAATATAATTCTCTGTGCTTATGCTTTTGGAAAAAAATATAAATATTGTACATTTTTTTGAAAACTATTTCGTAGCTCTTTTTCAGTCTATAAAAAGTGTAACAAATATTAGAGGTATAACATTGAAAATTTTAAATGAGAATGTCCCAGATCCATCATTAAGATTTTCTTCGGAATGCGTATAGATATGTTGTAAATACATGATGCTCCAAGGTTTATAAAAAATATTTATAAGTTTTTAACTACTTATTAAATGCCTACTTTAATTAGATGTTTCAAAAATCTATTTGAAGTCATTTTCTCGAAGGAAGAAATCTATAACTAGTTTTCATTTGAGAAAATAAGAATATTTTTCATTGCAATGAAGGAAAACTATTATTATTGGTAATTTTTTAATAATTTATCTTCTAACTTAATTACGTGACATACGTAAAATATGCAATTTTGAACAAATTAAATATATTTTAAAAATTAGCTTAAATTTTATTGTTTCTTTCAGCAAAGTATGCTATTACTACTTCTTCGTAATTCATGAAATTCGTATAATTTTATAAAATAAAACATTTCATAAGCAAAAATTCATTTACAGATTGCATGGTCTTTTAATTTTTCTTCAGCATAGTTTGTTTTTACTTTTAAATACCAGTGAATAGAATAAATAAACGATAAAATGCTTTGAAAATTCAGATTTTTCCTACAGAAAATTAATAAGTGGTTCAATATTTTTAAAGCTATATACATAATATATAATAATAAAATAACAAATAAAAAACATTAAAAGCATATTATCAGTTCATAAAAAGAAAGTTTTGGAAAATATTCGGTTTTATAAAAAGGAATGAAACCAGGTTTAAAATTCTTGTCAATAGCCTGGAATTCAAAGCAAAAATCGCAAATAACACTGATATATAAATGCTATAAACAAATTGTAATATATCTAAACATCACGTCTGTACTCAAAGCAAATACTTTAATTATATTACCTCATTCTCTGAGGTTATTCTGTCTCAATTACTGAGAAATATAAAACTTATTCTTACTAAGATAAAGAGCCCTTCAGTTAAATATAAATCCATCTGATAGAAATGCATATACACTTTCATATTAATTATCAGTAACAGCTGCTTATTCTGTACACATGGAATCTGCAATCGCGAATAAAAGCATTTTTTTGCCATATTATATATAGCATTATGTAGTTTTATTATAGCACATAGCTAATGATTTATTGTAAAATGATACACAAATGTTTAACATATTGTTCAACGTCTGTGTGCTCTTTGATTTTGTTAGAGAGATATTTCGCCAAGATTGAGGGAAATATTAAGTTGCTTTAAATATTTAAATGAAAAATTGGCCTGCTAATTGAAATAGATATTTTTAATTTAGACAAATATGAGCATATCTGAAAATATCCGCTGGAGAATTTCAATAAAATTGTTAAAGAAAATATATTTAATATTTCAGGGATAAGCCTTCTGAGAGAATTCGCTATAATATTTCATCATTTCATTTCACTATGATTCAAAATTAGAACATATACTATGTTTATATTTTTTTTAAATAATTATTCCAAAAATTGTAAATTGTTACCATCAATAAATTAATCTTCGGATATTAGAATAGATATTTCTGAATTTAATGAGCATTCAGATATAAAAATTGAAAAGGAAACATATTTTCCACAATATAATTTGAAGGTCTGATTTAACAAAAATAAGTAAATTTGTATCTATGAATAAAGATAGAAAATTCTAAAATATGGTTTACAATTTCCAAATTTTGGATAGCTTATATGTAATTTCAGTTTGTTAAAAAATTACTAAAACGCATGGACAAGAAATTGATTTGGTTGGTTAAATTCATGCATAATAATAATCGCCTCAACAAGCATCTATGATTAGCAAGCATGGTTCAACATAAACTAGACTAAAAATATTTAGCAAAGATAGTTGTACTTAATAGTAAATATACATGAATCATTATAGTTTCGATCGAATTTAGAAAGTTTTTAATCCAATAAAACGCTCCTTAATATTTTTAAATAAATATTTCGAGAAACAAATTTTGATTAACCTTAAAATCAATTTGTTTAAAATCATTATTCAGCAAAAATTGCTTTTTGTGTTCGGCTGCCCGTTAACATACGACTGAAATTCTATAAATGTAATTGGGAATAAAGATGTATTTATATTGCATCTTACAATAGCTGGTAAATTACTACTGCATGAATTAATTTCTGTTTAATAATCATTATTTAATTGCATTTCAGTTTTGGGTAGGAATTTAAATCATTTTTTATTTTATTTTATTCCATAATAGTATGGTAAAAATCAATTTCATACTAAAACAAAGGCCATACCCAAACCCGTGTTAATCTTTAAAATGAGATTTGTGGTGAGATAGCATAGTTCTTCTCCAATGAAGTCTACTGTATACTCGCTTCAATTCATTGGATCATTAGGTTCTAATTTCATGATCTTGACAACATAAAAACACACGTTCTTTGAAGTTTTGACCTCTGAGATGTTTTTCCTTTCTCTTTAATATACTGTTTATTAGGTACCATGCAAGTTAGGAGGACGAAACTCATTGTTATTGTTACAATATTGTCCCTAACTTTGAACTTGATAATGAAACTTGTTTCAGAATATCAATCGAAATTTCGACACGACACTTCAAACACTTCTTGAAAATAATTTCAAGGTAAAAGATAACTATTCAGAAAAAAACTTTTTTGTGTGTAAAATTCACTAATTTACTCTGAAAGATTCTTATTTGAAGGTGGAGAAAATTAAACAGGGAGTGAAACATCTTCCAATAAAAAATATTGTAATGGTAAAAATCGTTTTAAATGATCATCTGACAAACCAAATGCAGTATATTCTTGAAAGAAAAAAAAAACAAGCGATAGCCTATGGTTGCTTTTTATCATTATAGGCTAAGAATACCACAGATTCATACATTTTGTGTCAAATAAACTTTGTGTCCTTTAAACTTTGATTCAATCGCTTTCATTTTATTTTGTAACTTCACATTGAAATATATCGTAACTAATGGTATTATTATTATATTTAAGATCCTCGCAAGTGATTATAGACGAATTTAATAAAAATATCAAGACATTGGTATTCGCCTGTGATTTAGATAATCTAACTGATTAGATGGTCCACTTCTTTGCTACATCTTTTCTGTAACAGAGAAGTTGTCATTACGAAAATATGAATTACAGTTACATAGAAAATATTAATTACAGACGAATCACGCATAAGGCAACGTTTTCAACAATGAAATTTTTTTCTAGTAAAATATACTTGTTTTTTTTTTATAAAATTACACAAAAATTGTACTGAAATAAAAAAATATATTTATATGATGATGCAAATAAGTATTTTTGAAATAATATGTTCTGAGATTATAAAAGAATACTTTTAAATATTTATTGAAATATGATTGATTGTTTTAAGAAATCTCTAAGACGGATTTTAAAAAAAAATCTCCCTTATTGAAAATTTCTTTTCAAAAAGCAATTATGAGCAAAAATTCGTAGCTCTAATTTAGACAATTTGGCGCATTTGGCTGATAACAAATGAACTTAAAAAACATTTTCATGCTAAAAGAATCTTGAACAGTTTTTTAGGAAATAAAACTGTAATAAATTTTTACCATGCATTTTTTCTATTCGTTAAATTTTTCTATCGAAAAAACAAAAAAAACAAAAAAAAAAAAACCCTTTCCACACCGAAAAAATTCTCCCACGTTCATTTTATACAGAATAGCAAAAGCAATAAATAAGTGACTTCACAAGCTTTTATCGAAAAAGATGAAACCATATTCGTGCGATAAAGAAAATCAAATGGAATTCTAAAGAGATTTTACATTTTTTTTTCTTTCTTAGAGTTGTACGAATTATTTTTAAAGAATTATTATCGATTTGGGTGTACATTTAACTCAAAGACTGAATATATTTAAATAAATTTAAAAGTAATTGCTTACTAAATCTCTATAATTGCATTTGACATGTTTTGTATAATTCTAAAATAATTGCCATATTATTTCTGCTTAAATATCCACTGATTTCTGACATGCGACTTATTTTATAAATATAAATTATAGGCAGCAAAAGTCGTTAAATTCAGTGCACAGGACATATTAAAATCTACAAACGATGGCATAGGATATGAGAAAATATCATTTGTTCTCACAATTCAATATTTTCTAAAACTTTTTTAATTGTTTTAGAAATTAGATGTCAATTTCTAAATTAATAGTTTTATTAATTCAAGCTTCATTGCTATGAATATGAATACAGCTTGAAGATGGTAATATACTTTACATGAATTTGAAGCAACAGAATTCCTTGCTGAATTTATTTTTTTTATTTAAAAATGTTCATTTTTAAGAAATATGACAGTAAATTTAATATTTCGAATAGAATTATAAGGTAAAATCCTAAACGGGAATTTAATTATGACTTTTACTATTAATTAGACAATGGGCAATCTGCCTCACTGCAAAACTACTGAATCTTCCAATATTTGCATTATCTGAATCTGTCAAGTGATGTAACTTCTGTTTACTTGTGTGATTTCCCATTTGTAATCGATTTTTAAATTTACTGAAGAGTTATATATACTGATTTCAAAATTCCTAACAATATTCAGCCCTCTCGATATAATTTTCCTGATTCTTGTGTACAACGCTTAGTTGTGTTCATGGCTAGTTCTTTAACAAGTAACTAAAGGCTGGTTGTATATGCTAAATTCATAATATTTTGTTTGAGGTGTAAATATTTATAAAACATATTTTTTTAAGTCACATTTACTTAATCCGCATTGAAAATGAATCCAAAATGAAGAAATCTATAAAAAAAAAGTTAAAATCTTTTTTATTGATTACAAGTACATAATAAAACGTGAAAATAAGTTGAAGAATTTTCGTAAAGCAACTAAAATTTTTTTACAAAAGTGAAAAAAAAAAAAAGAAATATTTTAGAAACTTAAAATCTTTCTCACTGATATCTATAATCTCTTTCTAAGAATTTCTAACACGATTATTTCAGCATGAATTATTTTACCATTTTTTTTAGTTAGAATCTGAGAAAGTTTCAGAATGAAAAAATGTATATAATTCAAAATTTAAAGAATGACTTCGTTCTCCTCAGAAAGTTTTTGAGCACAAGCCCGAAATATACTTGTTTATAAATACTGCACAGAAATACCAAAGTTAGAAAAATGTACACATTATTAAAATTGCATCATCTAATTTACTCCAATCTCAAGCATTCAGGGAAGAATATAAGTAGAAATAATATTAAGTATCAATACTATGATATTAAAACAGAGGATATAGTGTAACTACAAGCAAGTTATTTATATAAAATTATATAATATAAGTAATGCAGTATATCCTTGCAAATAAAATATTCATAGTTTCACAAGCAGCGTACTAGTACAACAAAACTTAATATTGTTTTGTGAATATCTGTTAATTCTTTTAATTTCTGTTCACTAAAACTTCAACAAAATTTATAATCAATTTATAATGAAAAATCCATTTCATCTTATGAAATGGATGCAATTTCATCTTATGCAATGAAGGCATCAATTAATGCAGCTACATATTTTTGATACTTTCACTGGAACTTCTCTTTTTTGAACTTTTATCGAAATTTTTCCTGTTGCCTTTTTATTGATTCTATTTCTGAGTAGCGGTACCTATAAAGTGACAAATCATACAGTTTTGAACCTTATTCGAATTCTAAGGGAAACATGGTCTCACACGCCAATGTAATAATGTTTAGCTCTTGATATCAAATTTGAATTTCCCTAGCCTACAAACATGGCAAATCTCTGGGAGAATTCAGTTTCGAACTTGGAGATTTTTTTTTCACTTAACGCAACATAGTATATATGGTATGTAACCGAGACATAACTACAAAAAAAGGGAACACATTTGTAATTTAGATTTTATTTATTATTGTAATTTCACAAAATTGGTATTGATGTAAATGATGACAGTGGTAAGTTTATTTCAATCCACAAAATGATTAAACGTGATTAAAACAACTATTTACTATCTCCTAACAATTCTTCACTATCTTACTTACTAAATTTCTTACATTAGGCTATCATATTTGGTTTCTGAATCGATTGTCATGAAATTAATATCTCAGGAAAATACTATTGAGTTTAGGTTAAAAGTTTTAAGTTTTTTTAATGACTGCGTCAATGTGAAACGAGCCTTATATAGTCTCAACGCTATTTTGGAAATTACTACATATTTCTTAAAACGTTTTTCACTCCCCAAAAGAAAGCTATCTTACTTTTTAAAATCAGACCTAAATGTATAAATGCATATAAATTATTACTATAAATGTGAAAAACATGATTTGTAACATAGTACAATATTTATACAAGAGCAAAGCTAACAATCTTAAATTTTGGATTCCGAGAAAATTGTACTCATATTTCTAATATATTTACAAAAAATTGCTAAATTCCTACATCCGATGAATAAGTCCAATTTTTGAGAGGCCGCATATCATTTTTTTTTTATTTATAAATTTACACTTCGTGAAACACGAGCTTTGACGATCACTATATAATCCCAGTTGGTTTTCTTTCTGAAAAGATTTTTCTTTCCAATGTAATAAAAATTGACTTATAAATTTTTAATCAATTTTTATCTTTTATTAGTAGCTATCGTTTGCAAGCAAAGGAAATTTAAATTTAAGGAAAAGGTACTTTTCTTTCCATCCAGTAATTAACACTCAAAAGTGGAAATTAAATATTGCCTATTATTGATTTATTTAATTACTTACTGATGAGCACTCAGTCTTAAATTTCTTTGATGAGGTAGATGATATTCTTATGAATTATTTTCTGAGAATTATAAAGTACCCTGCTCTTTGCACCTGCGTTTATGTAAAAAAAAGAAGTTTTGAAACACCAGATCGAAAAATTGTAGTTTGATAATTTGATCAGCCCAATTCAATTATACCTGTTCGGTTTGATTGCATTAGGTATTGAAATACAGAAAAAAAATCTTTAATTCCATCTCTCTTTCTTATATATATGGGGCTTTACTACTATTTCTATTTATTTTCTTTTCATATCAATGACAGCTATTTGGATGCTTGATTACTTACTGTTTAACCAACAGACACACATCAGGTTTTTGAGCAATCATGTTTGAATGTCACGGATAGACAAACTGATAGATAGATCATATAGCAGCACTGGTTTTTCAAAATTTAACACTATTTACAAGTTTGATTATTATGCTTGAAAAAAATTTCAAATGTTTAGCTTTTTATTATTCATCATGTTTCCATGGAATTAAGCGATTAGATAGAAATATAACCATACGACGATTTCTCTCAAAATGTGATTGAAATTAATATTTCGATGCAAAAATCACATGACACATTCCATCCTTAATTTCTTTTTCAGTTCATAGAGAGACATATTTAGTTCTAAAAATGAATGTTTCGAACTTAGGAATGTGAGATTTACTAAAATCTTGAAGACAATTTATTTGAAGACTATAATATTTTGAACTGTATAATTGGTAAATGATCGAGTAAAAATGCTGAATATAAATAATGTTTCAACTCCATAAATAATACCTTTCTGTATATGTTTTTAGATAGAGAAGTTGAATTTCATGTACCGAATTAAGTATAATTTCTATATTTTTTTTAGAATTGATAATTTTATTTTTGCAATTTTACTAAGCTGAATACTTGCTTAAATCATTGAAATAAGTGTCGAACTCTAGTTAGAAATAAAATTAGTTATG
This sequence comes from Argiope aurantia, assembly GCA_026543865.1. Lineage (NCBI taxonomy): Eukaryota > Metazoa > Arthropoda > Arachnida > Araneae > Araneidae > Argiope > Argiope aurantia. Next base: position 80,380 of record JAPMOR010097105.1, on the reverse strand, counting down.
CTTTCATAATAATAATAATGGCTTGAGAGGCATGCTAAAATAGCCTATCCGATTTACGATCTTTTTACGCCTGAAAATAAAATTATATTCTTTTAATAAAGCTTAAAATGTCATGACGATATTCACATCTCGCATAAAGTAAAAACATAGGTTATACAATGTATTTCAAACATAATAAACATATTATTAATATAATAGACATATTAATATTGTGATCTCATTTTTTATGAGCAGTCAACTAAGGAGTCTGGATTAAAATGTTGTGGGGATGCCTCATTTGAAAAAAAAATTAACTATTTAGAATTTGAAAATGCTTGCTTATATTACAAATAAACATGAATCTAGTTTGATTAATTTTGCGAAAGTTCTATTATTAAAAATTTAAAAAAAATGTTTCCATTAAATAATCTTACTAATAAACTATTAATAAACTATCTTAATAAACAATCCTCAGTGGATGGATTCTTTTCAAATGGAGTTTCTCGTAAACAAAATTAATTATATCTTAAGAACTACTGCAAATTTCGGAATGAAATAAGATACATATATAAAAAATCCTTTTGTATCACATATTTATGGAAAAATTTTGATTTCCCGGTTAATCAGTTTGTCAGAGTGGATAAACCTATCTTTTGGAGATACCTTCATCGACATTTTGAGAAATAGCATCAATAGATAACAAAGCTACAAATATTCAATTATTTTTTGTTGACGGCTGTGAAATACCGTTTCTGGAGCTTAATGATTTATGCTAAGAGAAAATAATAACACACGAAAACGTCTTGATGAAAAATATAGTCTTCAGTTTTAAGGAAAGGAAAAAAAAATACTTCTAAATACGCTTTTAGCATCATTATAGCATCAAAGGAAAAATTGTTTTATTTGTCAGAAGTTAAACTTATTGATGCAAATTAGGTATAATTTTGACACGAAAATTCAGTTATTTTCAGGGGTGCTTAATAATTAATTTGATAGATATGCCTTTATTTATATTTAATAAAAGCATATCTGAAGTCAAAGAAAAAGTAAAAGTACAAAAATCACCTTTCAGTATTGTTACAAAATCTTTACGTTTTTCTATGATATTCATAATTCCACGCAACTTCGTAGAGATATTTTTCAATATCTTATGCTAATAAAGAATAAATTTTCCCTCTCTTCTAAAAGTAACTAATACGAATCAATTGATGATAAATCAGAAAAGAATCTTAAATGAAAGTAGAAACATGAATGTAGCATAATGTGCTGAGTTTCTCTTCATATAACCACGTATTTAAAAAATTAATATTTAGAATGCTATATGATTGTAAAATATATACGATTATAAATAGCAATATATTTATCCATCTGTGAACATATAAATCCATTAACAAGACATCAACAATTGTATTAGCTTGTTAAAGAAGATTCTTATTTTAAACAATTAACTATTCATACTTTTGCCTGTACTGATAAATCTGTACTGATTTTAAAAGTATATTTAGACAGATAATGATAGTGAAAAAAAATCAGAACTTAATGAAACTCTTCACTGATAATATCTCATCATGGTTGGTTTTATGTTACTTCTCACAAAATTGGTTTTTATATATTTTTATCTTTTAAAAGATATGTCTCAACTGAGTTACCATTATCATGGTTATGACTTTATAAAAGCATTTGTACTTGGACCCAGACCAAGAATAAGTGGAATTGTAATCTTGTAAAGAAAAGAAAATGAGCGTTCAATGAACTCCATTTTACAGAAGGAACATTTATTGATTACGGAAGTTTTGCAAGAAAAATTCCAGACCTTTCTATTTCGGAGTAATGGCTTCTATAACTTTTGTTCCTAAAACTTTTTTAGCGTTTGTCAAGAAAAAAATAATGTCCCTCAAAAGAAAACAATTAATATATTAAAGAATTTGAGTATTAACTTTTATATTTTTTTTCAATGAGTTAACTAAGAGAAAAAAAAATTATTCTGTTCAATGAGCTCTGAATGATAAGCAGCATTGAATTCTATATGAATGCATCATATCCTCGGCATTTAGTGCTAATTTCATCTTAGATCATCATTTCATTTTATAAAGGATTTTAATTTCAATAAATGTAAACTTAGTGTTTATATTTTTTGCATACTTGTAGATTGCACCACAATCCTTATGAGTTTGATACTTTTGAATTTGGAATATTCGAAATGTTTTGAAAAAATTTTCAAATTCAAACATATGACTTATATTTCACTTCTTGAAATCAGCAATAAAATGTATAAGCAAACAAAGTTTGCATTATTAATATGTCAATTTGAAAGACATATTAGGTAATTTAATGATATATATATATATATATATATATATATATATATATCGTAAATAAAAACATAATTTTGAAGACTTTATGTTCAGTCATTTTTCTACATAAAGTTCAAATGCATTTTAAATCAATATTATTGTAAAAATTACTATTATGTAAATATTTAGAAGGTCATTTATGGATAACTTTAAAAGATTAAATGAAGTAAAAAGAGTTATATGAAAATTTTGTTTTTTCTTAATTTAACTGAAATCAATTTCACTCGAGACATGGTGGTTTGTTCTCGTTATTGTTTTGGTCAGAGTAACGCTATGGGACCTCTTTGCCTATGCCGGGACGTACCTCCTTTGAGAGGAGTGATATTGCGATTCTTAATGGCCAGCAGGGCTCAGCCATGATTCCTGCTCTTGTTTTGTAGTCACTTACAAAATATTCATCACATCCGCATCGTTTCGGGCCATACGGACATAGCACCGACGTTGGAATTTTATCTAATAAACTTTAAAAACATAAATACAAAAAATAATTATTAGATTTCATGTGCTTATTGCAAATATCAATCATCATCATTTAATTAGAAAACTAATTTTAATAAAGAATTTTTATATATTTATTTTAAGTATAATTTTTCATAATATATCTAAAAAAAGCAAAGCTGTATTATTGATTTATGTGGACGATATTTTCATCTCTGATTTAATCATAAACGTTATTAATAAAAATAGCCATTTTGCTCTTCAAAATGAGGGAAATATTGGTTTTCAATAAAACTTCATTTATGCAAATGCCATTATCGGAGTAATTTACATCCAGAAAGAAGTAATTTATTTTAAGTAACGAGCTCCGTCTGGAAAATTATTCTTTGAATTCTGACAAAAGTTTGAAAAAAATTTGTGCGAAACAAATATATATATATATAATTTTTTTTTTAAATCATAATAAAACGGATCCTGTTTTTTGTAATTGTCTTGGAGTTTATCTTATTTATCACTATTACTTTATTTTTAAAATATCTAGAAAAAAGTCTCAAGTTATATTTTTTCTTCGTAAATATAATTTGTAAAGATGCTGAGAAGAAAAATATTTTTATCGGTTTTTCAGGAAAATAAATACAATAAGTAAAACTAATTTCGCTATTTTTTTTTTTTTTTTTACTATTTCGTGAACAATTTTGGAAATTTATCAAAATCTTTTATAAAACATGCACATAACTACAAATGATTGTAGAGTATGAAATTCTTCAATGTATTCTTTAAAAACGCGTCAAATATATCTATAATATTAATGGAGAGAAATGCTTCAATTAATATCATTATTTATACCAATAATTGTAAGTTTCTAAAAAAGTATTTTTTTAAAAAAATATTTGAATTATATTTTCTTATACACTGACAACAAAATTATAGTATTTTTGAATACAAAACTATAGAGAAATGTCACCATTAGAACCACCAATCTGTAGAGAAATGCCATTTTAATGCCACCTTATTTTTTCCAATGCATTCTATGCATTTCCAAACATGATGGAATTAATAATGATAAAAAAACGGGGGTGGGGGTGGGAAGGGATGTTCTTTCCAAAACTTTCTTATAATATGAAAAAATGTGTAGGGTCGTGAAAGAAAATAATGCCCTGATTTGTATTCTTGAAGAATTGAATTCTAGAATTGTAGATTCAGAATCCCAACATGAGAGTTGGCCAATTGTTAGTAAAGTAAAAAAACAAAAAAAGTATTATATTTTTTAATCTCATGGCATTGGTGAATAATATTTATGAAACAATAATCTTCAGGGAAAATCAATCTTTTTATTAAATCTAGCTTCTTTGCCTATTAATCGTTGGCAAGCGATTACTAACAAGTACCAGAAAATCGCACATTCATTTGGGATATTTTTTTTCTACCAATTGAAACTCTATTTTAACATAGTACTACCAAAAGAGTCTCAAATTACGACCCTAAATACTAAATTTCATTTATTTATATCATTGAGGTTTTTGTTTAATGCCGTTAAAGGAACTCGAAAACGCAAACCGATAGACGGATAAAATTCCAATAGAATCTGGTTCAAAATTTAATAAGAATCTACACTTTGGATGCTAAACTTTTGAGCCAACTTTCATTTACTGTAATTGCTATGTTTTTGAATAACATTGTTTACTTGCATGAAAAATTATAAACCAATCAAGCGAACCCCTTTTCGAATGTGATTCAAAATTCGGTATGGATCCACATTTTAGATGTTAACTTTGTGCATTAAATTTTATTTATCTAGCTATCTAGGTTTTGTAGGTATCGTGTTCATTTGTATCTGAACAGCTAGACAGAGATTTTCTCGGAATGGATTTTCACTGAAATATTGATAGAAATGTAGAAATTTGCTATGAAATCCATAAACCTAATTTCATACATATAGCTGATAGATGATTTGAGTAATCGTGTTCATAGTTAGAAAGAAAAGTATTAAAAATTCATAGTGCTGAAAATTTGATTTTTAGACTCTGATGAAATCTCCGTGTTAAACTCTCGAATTTGAATATTCTCGTCTTGTAGATTTCGTGCATTAGAAAATTAAAAAAAAAATTACTAGCGAATGTAATAAACATAGAGTAAAAATGTTTTCTTTTCTTTTTACTTCTCCCTTCTTATTTATCTAGCTATCTATTATCTATCTAGCTTATTTATCTACCTTCTTATTTATCTAGATATCTATGTTTTGTAGGTATCGTGTTCATTTGTATCTGAACAGCCAGACAGAGATTTTCTCTGAATGGTTTCACTTAAATATTGATAGAAGTGTAGAAATTTGAATGTTAAAAAAGCCGAATTGGAGATTTTAAGTTAGGTATAGTTTATTATTTAATATTTTTTTGTATTATTTTTCATATATGCGTTAGGGAGAGAGTGGACGCTATTAGACACTTTTGGGAATTATTCAGTTAGGGTTACGGGATTTTTATGCATATATATTTAAAATATAAGGGAGTGAAATTTCTTAAAAGCATTTTAAAACGAAATATATTATTTTTTTAAAAAGTAAAATATAAATAATTTTTAAAAATTTCAAAATATTGAGGTGACTTAACATTAAATTTTCTTTATTTTTTTTCTTATTACCGAATGTAAATTTATTTGAAACAAAGCTAAGTATAATTTTGTAATTCCAATTAAATGCTAATTGTTTAGAAATATTTTTATGCACACTTAAATATACTTACAATATCATTTCGAGAATATTTATCAAGATATACTTTTTTTTTCTCTTAACCCTTAAAACTTTTATTTTATTGAAAAATACATTCTATAACATTATTTTTGTTGAATATAAACATATATTTTGTTGATGAATCAATAAAAATAAAATTGCTTGTTTTTGTCCACTATTGTTTATTTCAAAGTCCACTATCTCCTCAAAAAGTAGATAACCGAATGTATACAGATTCTGTTTCCTTTTGTAATATTATACCACAAAAAATTCATAATCGATGTGCACGACGAATGTGATTAATTAAGAATATGATGATAACAAATTATTTATATGCTTACGAATTTAGAATTGGGAATTTTTATGCTTGATCGCTTGCTCTTCTTTGCTTTTAACTTCCACTATACGAACTATGGAGAAAGTATCGTAATCGTCAAAAAATTCTCTCAATGTTTCAATGCTCCTGATACCAAAAACTCATTTTTTGGCATTATATATGTCTGTGTGTTTGTGAATAATATGGCGCTTTGAACTAAAGGGCTAAAATTTTTATTTGGAATTATAATTAAATTCGTATATTCTTATCAAATTTCTATCGAAATCCATTTACAGGAAGTTAGTTTGGTTGGCTGTTCGAGTACAAGTGAATCCCTAGATGCAACACACAAAGAACTTGGTAAATACAATTTAATACTTAGGTTTAACATGTACAATATAAGTAGATAGTATGAAATTTTCAATCAAATCTATCATATGGTTGACCATCAGTCGATCTGAAATTTCATATGCATCTAAGCACAACAACTCATATACACAATGATTTAAATCAATGGTATTCTGTATGTCATTTTGTGACTACAATTGTAATTTTTTGTAAATATTTGTGTCAAACGGCCGGAAAAAAATATGCCCAAAATTTATTTCTATTAATTAAGCAAATTGCTAGATTGTCAAAGATTCATATTTTATAACTACTGTTCTCCAATGTCATGCAAGATATTCGCTGTCTTACACAAGGTCCTCAACTTTATGCCGATGAAGGGGAATAAGACCCTTTTTGGGGAGCATGAAATAAAAATTCAGGGAGACAACTCCCATTTGATACAAAACATTTTTGTGATGTCTTTCTTATGGAGTTATTTTTTGTACTGATGTCTGCAGAAGAAAATTTTGATTCAATCTCTCTTCCTTAAAATGTGGAGATCTATCTTACTTGTTATATAGAAACATATATATATGTCTATGTAAATGTGATTAATACAATGACAACGATTATTAACGGTTATTATTCTTAATCACGTCTAAACTTATTGGTGATTTATAGTAATCGGTAATTAATCGCCATTGATGATTATGATTAGTCGCCCGTAATTATACATAATAACCAGTTTATTACATTTATCCTGACATATGCATTTATTTTTAATGACCAATACATTAGTATTAATATTGAGCAGGTCACTCTCAAGAATGTTTTCACCATCTTTTTTAATATTATCTTAACCGAAGAAAACCAATTTAATGACTGTCAGGAAAGTATATGCTGCATTCTGTATAATCACTACAATTAATTTTTATTTTCTTTGCACATTTCCGGGGCTACCGAGCTCTCTCAATTTCAATTCCGCAACTGGGAAGAAAAGTAAGGCGGAAACTGCTTTTTCATTAACAAGTTATAATGAATAATAATAATTATTATTAAATAATATAAATTAGGTGTCATAATAATTATTTAATTATTATAACACCAAATTTAACTTTTAATAAAAAATATAATTGGCATTCACTTATGGACATAACAGACAAAAACATTATAATAAAATTTAATACAAAAAATCATCATCGAACTCCAAATATCAAAGCTCTCCTCGCACACCGTCTCTCCCCGTTGTTCTCATCTCCTCTTCTCTTCAATTCGCTTGCTGTTTCACTTATTCTGCAGGCCCTCACATACATTTACAGCAAAATTTTGCCATTAATAATCTTATCTTCTAATATTATTCAGTTTACCTTTCACTTTGTTCTAATGCGGTATAGTAGTTTCTGATTTGCTAGCAATTTAAATAATTATTCAGAATTCTTGTGTTCAAGAGATGCATTAAATTCTAATATGAATATAATGAGGAGCGATTTCAAATATTAAAATACAATATTTGATGTCTTTTGTTCTATAAATCAATGGCACATGGAATATTCCGAAGAGAAAAGCATATAAATAAATATGCTTATTATTAGATTTGTTTCTTCAAATTACAAGATATAGATGACTGCCTGAAATATAAATATACACTTTTTTTATCTTTTACTTTTAATCATTATTGAAATAGATAAGAGGTAGAAAATTATTTTTGTAGATCACTACATGCTAAATCTTCCAAACAGATCATAATTGTTAAGATACTCCCAAGTCTTTTCTATTCAAAGAAACCAATTTCCATCATGAAGCCAACATGGGTTACTTCTTTTAACCGAAAAATTCACATATTTTACTCCAAAGTTCTTTCCAAAAATGCATCGAGGATGACGGAATGTGTTTGTTATTGTTTTATTAAGTTTTGGGCATGCTAAGAAAATCTGCAATGACATATCGTCTGAGATCAAATGAAATAAAAGACAATCAATAACATTCAAAAATGTGCTTCTAGATTATTATTATTATTTTTTTACTCTCCCTGTAAATTCTACTTTAAAAATTAACTCTTCTTTTCAAAATCAAATTTGATCAAACAAGTCGATAACTCCAATCAACATTTATTTTTATTGCCTTCTATTCTACTTATCATCAGAGAAGATATTTAATTTAGAAAATCTTCGAATGAGCTTTGACATTCAATTCTTATCTCGAGGTTTAATTTGTTCTTGGAAATTAGTCTAAAGAGCTCAGTTTTTATCCTCTTGACCAGTCGCTGTCAGTTCCTTTCTTTCTAAGGATAATTTAAAAAGGTTCAATATAATCTGAGAGAAACAGGGCGGTAATGCTCTTTTCAATCACCGGTGAAGAAATGGGGAAGAATGGTAGCAGATTTGTTAAAGGACTTTAGCAGTAGCGGGCATATTGTTTTAATGGAGAATGGCAGTTATAATTAAATATCTACTTAATAGTGTAAGAAAAGCATCGAAGAGAATTATATTTTGTTTCAAATGCATCTACGTACTTGTTCTAGTGCAAAGAAGAAATAAGAAAAAACATTTAAAAAAAAGACGAAATGAGGGGTAAAAAATTAGTTTTTATGAGAGTATATTAAAAAAATAATAATAAGCATTAACTTCATAAATACGAACGATAAAATATCTGGAGATTCTTTCATATTTTTATTGTTTTTTTTAAATATGTATTTTTCTTTTACCAGATATATTCATTTTATACTACATTATATATCTTACAAAGTATTAATATTGTTATTATAATATAGTTGAACTAATATAATTGATCTTAAAAATTCTATTTTACAGCAAAAAAATTAATATTTTACATAAACGCATATTGATTTTGGAGGAACAGATCATCAGCTTCTGACATGTAAAATTTCATTGGTATTCTTCAAGCTAAAAGTAAAAATGGTCATATTGTTGGTCACTTTTTCACATATTTTGGTGTCTTTTGTAGAATTAAATACACAACAAATAATCTATAGGCATAAATTATCAATAAAGGGCATAAGTTATTTCATTCTTTCGCAATTTCTAATTTTATAAGAAGAAAAAAGGCATAACAAAAAAGTTAAACTAACTTGCAGAGTTAATTGCATTCAATTTTTATTTCTTTTAAATTTTAGTGCTTTGATCTTCAAGATAAGAAAATTCTTCTTATTTTTTTGTACTGTTGCTAAAATAATGTTTAGGAAAGCGCTAAGTTTATCTTGTAGACATTATTTCTTTCTCGAATGACATTGAATAAATTCGTTAAATCAGTTATTATTTAGTCTCAATATGATTTCATAAGATGCGCAATATCAAAACATAAAAAAAAAACATTTTTTAGCAAGAATTTTCAGAGCATGGAACTCGACGTCAGGTTTCATTAGGCTTGAATAAACGCAGTTTTTCAAGAAAAATGGAAACAACTTAGATTGTGTCCATTTTCCTTGATGTTGAAATGCATCTTATCAAATTTTCAATTTTTAAGGTAAGTTGTTGAGGTTGAAATAAATTTTTATGCACATATATAATAAACATTTCCTGTAAAAGAAAAATAAAACCAAATTGCTTAGTTTTATTATATCGACAAAGAAATCTTGGTGTTAATATTTAGAAGTTGTTGAATATTTTCTATTCATTTTTTATTTTTAAATCATCAATGTCTATACAAAAGAATGGTAGATGGTATAGTCTGGACAAAGTTGAGTGTAGTTTTTATATGTCGATTCGTGATATTTAAAAGGAAAGAAGAAATGTTAAAAAGCTTAATTAACCTGGCAATGGAAAATATTAATGTTATCTGAACTTGAAAAGACTATTATATTCATCGAAATATAATACGTGTTTATTGTTTTGATTAATTAATTAATATTCCATTCTATAAAACTGCTCATAAATTCACTAATTAAATATTAAAATCTGCCAAGCACATTTGACTTTATTTTGTCTACTATTGATGTCTAGTGTCTACCATTGATTTATACGTCTTCGATTTATTCTAGTATAAATATTACATTTCCAAAAAAAAATATTTTTTAGTATAAATTTCTTAAAAATCTATTATACATTATCATATTTAAAATTCTCATAAAATTGGCAATAGTTTTTCTGAACAACAAAAGTGTAATTCATCATTATTTATAATTAGTATATCATTTATAATCATAATAAAATTATAAAATGGCTTTTTAAATTTGCTTAAATATCTATTGAAACCATATATAAAATTATCCTCAATAGCTTTGCTATGGCAGGTTAATGTGCGTATATTAAAATAACTCGCTGCCCTTTGCTATTGGTTTCATATCAATTTGAAGTGCATCCTTTTGGAACGTATAATTACCTATAAGTATTAAGCCAGACTATAAAATGAATCCCAGCGGAAGTTTCAGCATCGTTCCACATTCACTTTTGTTCAAAAATTTTGCGCTCGCCTAACTTTTGAATCTGAGCAGCAAAGCAATTTATCTCGAAATCTGAACAATTCTTTCCAAACGGACGGTCTCAAAAAGTTTTCCTAGCAACGATTACCCCAAAGCCTAACAAAACTACTTTTAAGAACAACAAGTCATGCAGTCACCAACAAGCAAGAAAAAAAATAAAAGGAAAAATGAGTTTCTCTTGTAGTTGGACGTCCGATCATGCTCTATTTGAGACAGTATTTATATATATATTTTTTATTTTCTTTCAGATAATTTTTTGGAGCGAGAACAAACACATAACAATAGAACATAAATATAATCTATGGACCAATTTTTGAACTATAGTTCATTCGGACTAATGTCAAGTATCAAATTACTTAGTATGACTTGATTGTTTAAAACGCTTTTTCTTTTTTGATTTCAGAAATTATATTGTGCAAAGAAGAGTCTAGTAAAAAATTAGTTCATTATCAAATAAAATTTTAAATCAAGGGAAAAAGAGTTATGTATTTGATTTAAATTTAAAATAGTTATGCAATGTTTTGCTACTCTAAAATATATTTTACATACAAAAAATTTATTTTATATAAATATTCGGTACATATGAAAATTTATTTTTAAATATTTAAAATAAAACAAACATTTTTCAATTAATTTATGTATGAAAATTAAAACTTATTGTTCCTTCGACTAAAAAAGAAAAAATACTTATAATGAAGTATTTTAAATTTTATTTAATTAAATAATATTTCCTAGATTAAAAAAAAAGAAAATCTGACATATCAATATCATAATCGCAACAACTCAAATAAAAATATCTAACGTTTTTCTCGTCTGATATTTCATCAGAATTTTATTCGGTAGCTATCTGAAAATGAGAAATAAATTTAAATAGGAGAGTATAAACTCAAATAATAAACTATAAAAAAAAACTTACCAATTTTTTCAGAATATTTATTGAAAATTCTATTAAAATTTTGAATGCATATCTTTAACTTTAATAGCTGTTAAAATATCTAAACAATTCATTCAACATTAAATAGTATTTATTATAATTTTTATAAAAAGTTGAATATCTCGAGAAATTAAATATTATAATTAATTTAAAAACTCATTAAAAATTACTGTTCAAATATTCAAATAATTTCAATTAGATTTCATGACACAATACTAAATTAATACTACAGAAATCCGTATTTTTAGCCAATAGTACTACAGTTAATCAATCTTAAGAAATTTTGAATTAAACGCGTTTCAAATTTATTTCCAGATACTATTTACTTTACAAATAAAATTTTGTGGTTAAAAAAAGGCGTTTAAAAATTTTTTATCATACATCTGAGCTATGAGAATCATTTTGACTATTTATTAATCATCACAGCATATTTTTCAATTTAAATCAGCTTTCTGTGTAGCATTTTCGTTATTAAACACTTACACAGACATTTAATAATGTGTGAGGAAAAAAATATAATAATTTATTTCAAAATATTTTGTAAAGTGTTTGAATGTAGAAATATATATATGGAAATATAAAAATGTGAATGAAAAAGTAATAAATTTTTCACCCAAGGGAGATGTTTCAAATAATATTTACATGAAAAAAACATTGTAATTAATGTATGAATCAATTGTATATTGTCACGTAGATACTCTAGTATTGAACTCAATGACACACACAAGAGGTAGAGCTAAATCAATTTATTAACTGAACTCAGAACACAGTGACTGACAAATCTTCTGCTTTTATATTAGCTGGGAAAGTTCCAGAATACTTTCCAGAGGTAAATAAACAGTAAGAAAAGTCCAGAACACTTGTCTGGTAAACTGAAGAAATGTACAGAATCTTCTGGAACATGAAATAAAGAGAAACTTAAAAACAAAGAATTAGATATTTACACAAACTGTACATCGCATTGTAGCTAGCGAGATTCGAACTCGCGATCGCTTGATTATAAGTC